>CAUDMG010000421.1:1042500-1107500 GCA_958450375.1 Homarus gammarus | reverse complement strand
TTCCCCTGAGGCAGAGCAAAGCCGTCCTAAGGAGAGAGAAGGACAGTCGACATCTCATCCAGGCTGTAACATAACTTCTGGGCTGCTGCTTCTGTTCGGAAAGCGCCTCCGCGAGTCTGGTGTAGCTACTACTACTACTACTACCAATAATGATAATAATAATAATAATAATAATCAGAAAAATAATAGCAATAACAAGACTAACTATAAAAACAACAACTTCAATAATAGTAATAATGATAATAATAATAACACTAATAATAATAATAATAATAATAATAATAATAACAATAATAATAACAATAATAATAACGATCATAATAATAATAATAATAATAAATGCTTCATCACGTCGACCTTCACCGCTACAAATGACTCCATAAATAATATCTTCAGTAAGAAATGTCCCCAACTATTTTAGTAAAAGACTACACCATTTGTTAGATAAATTGGAGTCTTTGGACCTGCGGGTAATATATTCCTTTGTGTGCAGGTTTTATGATCACGAATTTGCTCACGCACCATTTAAGTCATTTATGATTTATAATGGAAATATATGATTCGCTGTTCGAAGGATTATTACCTCAGTGGCAACCAGTCCCCGGGGCATTTTCAGATACCAGGATCCTAATTATTAAAAAAAATTGTTTATTCATAATTTGGCCAATACTTATATACTGTATATATATATATATAACTTTTAAATTATGTGACAGGTACAATGGCGACGAATTTCTACTGAGTCTCATAAATAGAGGGTTTTCTTATATTGTATAGCAGTTTACTACAGAGATTTATCCAAGTAATCTTTGAGAACTCAGATGTAGTTTTATAGCCTTGATGTTACTATACTACTACTACTTTTTTTTTTTTTTTTTTTTTTTTTTTTTTTTTTTTTAAAATGGCCTCCAGCCTCCCCCAATAGCCACACCTTCGCCACCATTTATTTACCTTAATATTAAATACCCTAATACATAATAAGCTATCCTATCTGTGTTAAATTAGTTGAGCCGCAGATCTATGCGGCATTCAGTGACTGTTGCCTCATAGTCAATATCTGCAGCAGTTGTCGGAGTAGGGGCAGAAGCTCTCGTTCCCCTGAGGCAGAGCAAAGCCGACCGAAGGAGAGAGAAGGACAGTCGACATCTCATCCAGGCTGTGACAAAACTTCTGGGCTGCTGCTTCTGTTCGGAGATCAACTCCGCGAGTCTGGCGTAGAAACATCTTGCACTTGGGCCCATCCCACCAGAGGTTGTGAACACTAGGGGAGTGAAGCTGCCTTGATCAACGTTTTGAATTGTCTCCCCATATGCCTTTCTCTTGTCGTTCTCGTTCCTCCTATGTGCAGCATCGAGAGCTAGGTTACGGTGACATGCGGCCATGGGATCAAAAATCCTACTACTACTGTTATAAATATAGTTATTGATGTTATTGTTATTATTAATGGTGACTGATAAGAATGAACAACAATACTAATAATGATAATAATAATAATAATAATAATAATGATAATAATAATAAAGGTATTTATTCATCTCCAGATCGATTCAAAAAGAGAAACTTGACATGCATTAATTTCCGATTTCATTATTGGAACTTTTAATTGATTTTGGAGATGCGAGTCTTAGCAATCACTGGCAGAAATAACGAAGACATAAACATTGATGTGATTTATATAGCTTTTAAAAATAGGCATACATACAGGATAAGAAAGGATGACCAGGATTTGATATATAACCAATTATAATCTGGTCATTCTTTCTCGATGGCTGTGTATATCATGCCGTGTTGTAGCCTAGAGTAACCATTGCAACATTCTTACTTATTATGTTTACAACTTTGTTCTATTTACATGATATTATTTTAACATTAAGTCCGTCTTTTTAATAGGGTAACATAACCATTTGGTCTCTGTCAAATTTATAGTCAATAAAAATGACCCCGGAGAGACAGGGTTTTCACGGCCGGGCACCAACAAATTCCGAGTGGTGGCCTGAGAGTCAAGGCGAATTTTCCTTCGTTTGGCTCCCGTGATCTATTTATTTTCCTATTTTATTTTCCGGAACAACACACACACACACACACACACACACACACACACACACACACGCATGTTACCTCCTCTGAAGGCTCACATTTAATTGGGGAAGTACCAGACATTGTTCAAGGAAACCGTCTGTCTTCGTTCACTTCTCTGAGATGGGTGGACGGATACAAGCAGTTATATGTACAGATATATATTTATACTTTTATCTACAGGGAGGCTGGCCACTTGATCTGGGACTGAGGACTGTGAGTTTGAGAGCAGCGTTAGAGATACTATTTAGATCTGCTAGGACTGAAGGGGGTCTCTCGGGCTACTGCTCAGTGGTAGATCAGTAATGTGTGGTGCCCAGCTAAAGACTGACTAGCTATACCAGGGCGGACCTACCCCGGCTAACTGACAATGACGCCACGAAAGGATGATGCATGGGTTCAAGCTTCTAAAAGCTTCTACCAGTAGGAAGAGTTGGCATGAACACCTGAATCACTGTCAGCAGCGTTACTGAAAAAGCTGTCTGGAAATAATCTCGTTAGAGCCGTGACTCATCCTTAATTGACGTTGTTAATATCTACCTAATAATTTACATCAAGTGCTTGGAGGTCTCACCAGTGATAATCAATGTACCTAGTTATCAAGTAAGAGCCATTAGTTGAATAAGTAATGAGCTTCAAAGGTGATATCATATTGAGACATCTCTGGTGGACACACTGTCGCTAGACCGTGTACGTGACTAAAGCAGCTGCGTCTGAGCGGCTAAATAAATGTTTACTACATGCTTGCTATGAAACATCTCTAACCCCTGCGGGTCACTGCAAAATGCATTATGAAAACTTATTCATCCAAAGTGTATAATACTGTGGTTGCTATATTGGTTACAGACTAAACTAGTCTAAACTGGTCACACACACACACATACACACACACACACACACACACACACACTACTACTACCACTACTACTACTACTTTGCTGTCACGCGGAATCGGTTATGAAGATCATCCAGCTATGATACAATGATATAAGTTATTAGGAATGACACCTTCATTGGTGAGTTTTGAGATGACTAAAGAGGCCGATACTGGTCCGGCAGAGTCGTTCACCTGTGGGGGGCTATCGAGTGCAGGAGGGGCGGCGACAGCGACTTTCTGGCGTTGGGGCTTGTATACCTCGGTTTGCAATCGGGCTAACTCGAAAGTATTGACACCTTCTTGCGTGGTGCTTCTCCAAGCGTTATGATGTGGAGTAATTGACTCCCAGGTGAGGGGGTCGATTTGGCACTTTTTCAGGTTTGTCTTAAGACTATCCTTATACCTTTTCAGTTGCCCGCTAGTGCCACGTTTACTATTCGATAGCTAACTGTAAAGAAGCTGTTATGGCAGCCTTTTGTCGTCAATGTGGGTAACAAGTCCAGTGCAACGTAGTTATTCATGGATAATGGTAGCCTTCATACCCCTACAGTTGGTGTCCGTGGGAATACTGGCATTTGTTCTCTTGTCTTCCCAGTACAGGTGCCTCCTGTACTGTATGTGATCCATGTCTCGCTACCATATAGCAGGGTGGGGAGGACCACCGCTCGATTTACGTGTAACTTTGTCGATAATTTCAGCTCCGTACAGCTGAAGACACGGTTTCGGAGTCTGCCAACGGCTTGAGATGCACAATGCACATCTGATCCGATGTTGAATCTCTCCATCGATGTCCGAGGTGGTGGACAGGTGGCAGCTGAGATACCGAAAGTGGGTAACACTAGAGAGGGTAGTACCGTTAAGCTGGATGGGGAGGAGGTGTGTCTGAACCAAGGGCAGGTTGAAAAAGAATCTGAGTCTTACGCACATTCACCTCATGGCCGAAGTGTGCATACACATTTGCGTAGGTGTTCAGGATCTCCTGTAGGTCGTGTTCAGTGTGAGCAACAAGGGTGAGGTCGTCTGCATACTGAAGTTCAGTTTTGGAAGTTGCCGACACCTTTGTTATTGCCTGGAGTCGTCTTATGTTGAAAAAATCCTTCATCCGGTATTCGATGTCCACCCCGCCTGCTAAATTGGCACTGGCATGAGTAAGGAAGGCAGCCAAGAAAATGGAAAAGGAGAGTTGGTGCCAGTACACACTCTTGTTTAACCCCCGTTTGGATGGGGAAGAACTGTGACTGGGTGCCGTTGTGCAGGACACTGCCGTCCATGCCATCGTGGAGTTGCTCACAATGGCGATGAATTTTGGTGGGCAACCAAAATGTTTGAGGGTCCACCAGAGGACTTCCCTGTTGACCGAGTCGAAAACCTTGGTTTGGTCGATGAAAGCCATGTACAGGTCACGACGCTGTTCTCTGCATTTTTCCTGTATCTGGCGGGCAGCAAAGATCATGTCAGTGGTGCCCCCCTCCAACACACACACATACACACACACACACACACACACGAAATGCTCAGTGACCTATAAACAAAAATTAAAATCGAAAAGATAAAAAGAAATAAGAGTAAACGTAAATTAGTGATAAAATAAACACCGTCCCACACCAAAACTCAAGCGGCCATTAGCGTTAAGTGGCTCAACTGTCAGTCATTAGTAAGGTTATATACTTGGCCATGATACCTGGTGGGTCTGAGGCTATCAATGCACACCTTCACGGCTTTACTACTTACTGCACTGGATGGATGGAACGTCCTCATTGAAGTGTTGTAGTTGAAGGAGGAGTGAGAGAGAAAGAGGGAGAGAGAGAGAGAGAGAGAGAGAGAGAGAGAGAGAGAGAGAGAGAGAGAGAGGCAGTAAGGACGTGTGACAGTGAGGGGTAGGACGTGCAGGTGTGACAGTGAGGAAGGGTAAATACAAAGTGATTCATTTACCAGTCGTCCTTGAGTATTGTTAGTACCGTGTTCTTTCTTTCTTTCTTTCTTTCTTTCTTTCTTTCTTTCTTACTACCTCTAACCCCATTTCTCTCTATGTAGCCTTTTCTGTCTGTCTCTCTCTGCCTGTCTAAACTTCGGGTCTACGAGCTAATGAATCGTCAGGTAGACATAATTGCATTAAAATTCTTAAGGCGAATCAGACATAGTTAGAATCGACCTTTAGAATAATTTATTTCATACTTTCCAATTTGTGATTTGGATGTAATTTTCACTGTGATTATTTTCGGATATATTAATTTAAGATCTAATTAAAAAGACGATAAATATGAGTAAATGATGGTAATTAATTGCCCCTGGAATAATTTCACCTATTATAATTTCGCTAATTAATAGATTCGTGTAAAATTTATATGCTATTTGTTATGCAATTTATAGAACACGTTAGAGTTTAATTAATATTTAATAGGTATTTAGTCGTATTCCAGAGGCAAGTAATAGTGTTGTTATAAGTTAAAACAAGAAGCAGTGAAGAATTAGTGAGTTTGTTAAAGACATAATTTATGTTTTAAAGAGTTAGATAATGTTTTAGACAAGAATAGAATCTAGTCCGTAAAGAAGTCATTATACAGTATAAAGGAATTACGTCAACCAGGGGGGTTCATTATCATCTAACTCACCTGTTGAAGATATGGATCACCTGGATATATGACACCGTATGTTTATTTTACCTGATGATTAAGGACTCTAACTCACCTGGTGGCGATTTAGGGTATGATATGGTTAGGTTTGGTTAGGTTAGGTTAGGTTAGGTTAGGTTAGGTTAGGTTTGGTTAGGCTTGGTTAGGTTAGGTTAGGTTTGGTTAGGTTAGGTTAGATAAGGTAAGATAAAGTTAGGTTAGATTAGGTTAAGTTAAGTTAGGTTAGGTTAGATTAGGTTAAGTTAAGTTAGGTTAGGTTACATTAGGTTAGGTTAAAATAGGTTATATTAAGGTAGATTAGGTTTGTATCACCTATGATTTATTATCAGTAGAGAGAAACTTTTTGTATCGCAATTTTCTTGTAGGTAAACCTGACTCAGTAATAGTATTCCTATAACTAAAAGGGAACTGCTTCACCTCTCTTCTCTACCTAAACCTGGCATTGTCTTTGTGTTTCTGTCACCACGAAGGAACAACTGCACTTTGGTACATAAACCTATACCCAGAGTGACGCCTCATTGTTGGATGGGTGGAGGTGGTGAATCACTTAACGTCCCCGGGGTAGTTATTAAGTCGCAAATTAAG
Organism: Homarus gammarus; assembly: GCA_958450375.1. Taxonomy (NCBI): domain Eukaryota; kingdom Metazoa; phylum Arthropoda; class Malacostraca; order Decapoda; family Nephropidae; genus Homarus; species Homarus gammarus. The sequence continues at coordinate 1,101,329 of CAUDMG010000421.1, read as the reverse complement.
TGATTAAAGAGCAATTTGTGGAGCTTATGAATTTGGTGTGTGTGTGTGTGTGTGTGTGTGTGTGTGTGTGTTCGACGGCAAGGTGGGGTTATGTGGACCCTCCATGGAGTTTCTGTCTGTCTGCCTAGTATCTATCTGTTTGTCTCTTTCCGTCTCTTTCTTCATAGTCTTCACTTCTCTTTCTGTCCGTCTCACTCTTCATCTGTCTCTCTTCCTCTGTCTCATTATTCCATTGCTTTATTCCTTCGATCTCTTTGTACATATTCTCAACATGTTTATATCATTTATCATTTAATTACTATTTTCACTTCCCTCTTTCTTTCTTTCTTTCTCGTTTTATCTTCATCCTTTTTAATTAACCATCATCAGTTAATCTGTCTTCTCTCCCACGCTCCCTCCCTCCCTCCCTCCCTCCCTCCCTCCCTCCCACGCTCTGCCCCTCCCTGGTCCTTCCCACACACCTTCCCTCCTCTCTTCCTCCATTCCACGTTCCTTCCCTCACTCTCTCCCTTCCACGTTCCATTTTTCCATCTTTCTCTCCTTTCCACCCTCTCTCCCTCCTATGCTCCATCCTTCTCTTTCTCCTTCCGTCTCTCCCTCCCTCCCTCAATCCTACACTCTCCCTCCCTCCCTCCCTCCCTCCTACACTCCCTCCTACACTCTCCCTCCCTCCCTCCCTCCCTCAATCCTACACTGTCTCTCTCTCTCTCTCTCTCTCTCTCTCTCTCTCTCTCTCTCTCTCTCTCTCTCTCTCTCTCTCTCTCCTTCACTCTCTCTTACTCTCTCTCTCTCTCCCTCCTACACACTCTCTCTCTCCCTCCTACGCTCTCTCCTTCCCCCTGGTGCAGTTTACGGTTACCTGTGGAATCACCAATTAGAGGTGAACTGGAAGCAACATTCATAATTGTTTATGTATTAAGTTTTCAAACCCAAATGTGTTTTTCTCCATTTATTAAGAAAATAAACTATTACACAATAACTGGGGTATCACCGTAATTAATGCTTTAGGCTGTTTAATGCTTTAGGCTGTTTAATGCTTTAGGCTGTGAGCGTTAATGGATGAAGGTTGGGTATATCTAGCTTCATAGAGCACACGTCTCAGTGGCTCAGAGACGGGAGTTGAACTGGCGATAACTGGCGACTTAATTGATGACTGCGGTCAAGGTGTGAGGGCACAGTGGGGGATAGAGTCACCTGTCCACTTGATGACTACCCACGGCTCATAGGAAGGTTACTGTAGGTGATGTAATTATATGACCCATTGACCCTAATGTATGTAACCCACATTTATATAAGTATTACTGTCTGTTAGATAGGGGCTAATACCCCCCCCCCCCCACGCTCTCTCCTTTTCCCCACGGTCCCTCCCCCACGCTTCTTCCCTCCTTCTACACTCTCTCCCTCCCTCCCTCCCTCCCTCCTACACTCCCTCCTACACTCTCCCTCCCTCCCTCCCTCCCTCAATCCTACACACTCTCTCTCTCTCTCTCTCTCTCTCTCTCTCTCTCTCTCTCTCTCTCTCTCTCTCTCTCTCTCTCTCCTTCACTCTCTCTTACTCTCTCTCTCTCTCCCTCCTACACACTCTCTCTCTCCCTCCTACGCTCTCTCCTTCCCCCTGGTGCAGTTTACGGTTACCTGTGGAATCACCAATTAGAGGTGAACTGGAAGCAACATTCATAATTGTTTATGTATTAAGTTTTCAAACCCAAATGTGTTTTTCTCCATTTATTAAGAAAATAAACTATTACACAATAACTGGGGTATCACCGTAATTAATGCTTTAGGCTGTTTAATGCTTTAGGCTGTTTAATGCTTTAGGCTGTGAGCGTTAATGGATGAAGGTTGGGTATATCTAGCTTCATAGAGCACACGTCTCAGTGGCTCAGAGACGGGAGTTGAACTGGCGATAACTGGCGACTTAATTGATGACTGCGGTCAAGGTGTGAGGGCACAGTGGGGGATAGAGTCACCTGTCCACTTGATGACTACCCACGGCTCATAGGAAGGTTACTGTAGGTGATGTAATTATATGACCCATTGACCCTAATGTATGTAACCCACATTTATATAAGTATTACTGTCTGTTAGATAGGGGCTAATACCCCCCCCCCCCCCACGCTCTCTCCTTTTCCCCACGGTCCCTCCCCCACGCTTCTTCCCTCCTTCTACACTCTCTCCCTCCCTCCCTCCAACGCTCCCTTTCTCCCACGGTCCCTCCCCCACGCTTCTTCCCTCCTTCTACACTCTCTCCCTCCCTCTCTCCAACGCTCCCTTTCTCCCACGGTCCCTCCCCCACGCTTCTTCCCTCCTTCTACACTCTCTCCCTCCCTCTCTCCAACGCTCCCTTTCTCCCACGGTCCCTCCCCCACGCTTCTTCCCTCCTTCTACACTCTCTCCCTCCCTCTCTCCAACGCTCCCTCTCTCCCATGCTGACTCTTCCCCTGGCTCTAACCTCACCTCTCTTCCCTTCTCTCTTATTAAATACCCTTTGGTTGTGATTAATATGCCTCCTCTCTCTCTCTCTCTCTCTCTCTCTCTCTCTCTCTCTCTCTCTCTCTCTCTCTCTCTCTCTCTCAATAACAAGGGCTGGTGGTGTGTGTGTGTAGGTGTGGGCGCTGATAAAGCTGGTAGTAGATAACAGAGGAGGAGGAAATAGTACATTCGTTTGACAACAACTTGGGAGACAGGGCCGATAAACTTTCCCTGTCGTTCAGTCTATATTGGTCCTGTCTTCCCTTGCCCAACTTGATATCGGTTCGTGTCTTCTCCGCCGACGTCAATATGGACAAAAAGGAACTGATGGTAGTGCAGTTTGTGTTTATAGTAATGCAGTTTGTTTATATAAAAAGAATGGTATTGCAGTTTGAATATATTGTATACTATAGGCCTATATGGGAAGAGAAAGGGGGAGTATTTATAGTATAGTTTCTAGTGTATATGTATAGAAACATAAAGTGTATTGACCATAAGCTATTTCTTCGGTGATACTGTATAGTTATAATAGTGTCCTGGGCACGATTTAATACTATAAATATTTACACATTTTAGGTAATATATATAATATGAATGTAAAACCTTATTGACATTTGACCAAGTTTTGACTTACAAATATTGACGTTTTAAACGGTTTTAGCCGATAAACCAATTACTGACAAATTTAAAGCGATTGGTGTCTTTTTTTTTTTACTTCGTTTGACCTAAATCAACATATATTCGTAATAAAAATCTAATAGAGATATACAAGAAGCTATATTAATCTGTCTGTGTAACTCATGTCACGAGATAAATATTAACACCAAAAATAATCGACATTAAGTCTCACTAGAGTGAAAAATCCTTGTTCCTGTTTTCCTAAACCTCGCGAAAGAGATGACAGACTTTGTTCAAACTTTTCATGACAGAATCTTCCTCTTTTGTCTTTTCTATCTAATTCTTTTAAGTATTTTTTCTTACCTTCCGAGAACCGCCATGTTCCTTTATAAACTTCTAACCCAAAAACTAACCAAGTTTTTAAACGCTGGACGGAGACTCAAAACTTTATAAATCACTTTACCTCCCAGTCTGTGCAGTTAATGATTTTTGTAGGGGTTGAGGGAGTGTAGGTTATTGTGTGTATGTATATATGTGCGGTAGGGTTTCTGGTTTCTCGGGATTTCCCCAACTTTTTTCCTGGGAATCTGTCAATATATACAAAAAAAGAATAATACAACGTGGAGGAGTTGGAATATAACAGCATTTCTTTGGATAATAGTAAAAGAATTAATAGATCCTGTAAAATTATACTTATTTTACTGAGTAATACGATCATATATAGTAGTATAGCGTATAATATATGATGGTTACTGAGTAATACGTTCATATACAGAAGTATAGCGCATAATATATAATAGTTACTGAGTATTACGTTCATATACAGTAGTATAGCGCATAATATATGAGGGTTACTGAGTAATACGTTCATATATAGTAGTATAGCGCATAATATATGATGGTTACTGAGTAATACCATCATATAGAGTAGTATAGCGCATAATATATGATAGTTACTAAGTAATACGTTTATATACAGAAGTATAGCGCATAATATAAAATAGTTACTGAGTATTACGTTCATATACAGTAGTATAGCGCATAATATATGATAGTTACTGGGTAATGCGTTCATATACAGTAGTATAGCGCATAATATATGATAGTTACTGATTAATACGTTCATATACAGAATTATAGCGCAAAATATATGATAGTTACTGAGTAATACGTTCATATACAGAAGTATAGCGCATAATATATGATAGTTACTGGGTAATACGTTCATATAGAGTAGTATAGCGCATAATATATGATAGTTACTGAGTAATACGTTCATATAGAGTAGTATAGCGCATAATATATGATAGTTACTGAGTAATACGTTTATATACAGAAGTATAGCGCATAATATATGATAGTTACTGGGTAATACGTTCATATAGAGTAGTATAGTGCTTAATATATCATAGTTACTTAGTAATACGTTTATATACAGAAATATAGCGCATAATATATGATAGTTACTGGGTAATGCGTTCATATAGAGTAGTATAGCGCATAATATATGATAGTTACTCAGTAATACGTTCATATAGAGTAGTATAGCGCATAATATATGATAGTTACTGAGTAATACGTTTATATACAGAAGTATAGCGCATAATATATGATAGTTACTGGGTAATACGTTCATATAGAGTAGTATAGCGCAAAATATATGATAGTTACTCAGTAATACGTTCATATAGAGTAGTATAGCGCATAATATATGATAGTTACTGGGTAATCCGTTCATATAGAGTAGTATAGTGCTTAATATATGATAGTTACTGGGTAATACGTTCATATAGAGTAGTACAAGTGATCGCGGGCACGTTCGTGCCCTTGTGAGAGTTTGAACGCTCGTGACAGCTTACAGCAAATGAGGGTGTGCCAAGCCCGTACACTTGCATGGTTAATTAGGGTGCGCCAAGTCCGTAGACTTGCACCGTTTTCCATCGTAAATAATATTGTTAACTAATGCCTTCCTAAAGAAACCATCGACATGAGACCAGGTTTGTTCCACTCCACGAATTTTTTGCGATTTTTCCACCGAGTTTGAAGAAAAACGATTGTGCCGTTTCGGTTGCCCAGAGCAGACAAACGCACACACACGCCAAGTCCTATAGTATATTAGATAGATATCGCATAATATATGATAGTTACTGGGTAATACGTTCATATAGAGTAGTATAGCGCATAATATATGATAGTTACTGAGTAATACGTTTATATACAGAAGTTTCGCGCATAATATATGATAGTTGCTGGGTAATCCGTTCATATAGAGTAGTATAGCGCATAATATATGATAGTTACTGGGTAATACGTTCATATAGAGTAGTACAAGTGATCGCGGGCACGTTCGTGCCCTTGTGAGAGTTTGAACGCTCGTGACAGCTTACAGCAAATGAGGGTGTGCCAAGCCCGTACACTTGCATGGTTAATTAGGGTGCGCCAAGTCCGTAGACTTGCACCGTTTTCCATCGTAAATAATATTGTTAACTAATGCCTTCCTAAAGAAACCATCGACATGAGACCAGGTTTGTTCCACTCCACGAATTTTTTGCGATTTTTCCACCAAGTTTGAAGAAAAACGATTGTGCCGTTTCGGTTGCCCAGAGCAGACAAACGCACACACACGCCAAGTCCTATAGTATATTAGATAGATATCGCATAATATATGATAGTTACTGGGTAATACGTTCATATAGAGTAGTATAGCGCATAATATATGATAGTTACTGAGTAATACGTTCATATACAGAAGTATAGCGCATAATATATGATAGTTACTGGGTAATACGTTCATATACAGTAGTATAGCGCATAATATATGATAGTTACTGATTAATACGTTCATATACAGAAGTATAGCGCATAATATATGATAGTTATTGGGTAATACGTTCATGTAGAGTAGTATAGCGCATAATATATGATAGTTACTGAGTAATACGTTTATATACAGAAGTATAGCGCATAATATATGATAGTTACTGGGTAATCCGTTCATATAGAGTAGTATAGCGCATAATATATGATAGTTACTGGGTAATACGTTCATATAGAGTAGTATAGCGCATAATATATGATAGTTACTGAGTAATACGTTTATACACAGAAATATAGTGCATAATATATGATAGTTACTGGGTAATCCGTTCATATAGAGTAGTATAGCGCATAATATATGATAGTTACTGGGTAATACGTTCATATAGAGTAGTACAAGTGATCGCGGGCACGTTCGTGCCCTTGTGAGAGTTTGAACGCTCGTGACAGCTTACAGCAAATGAGGGTGTGCCAAGCCCGTACACTTGCATGGTTAATTAGGATGCGCCAAGTCCGTAGACTTGCACCGTTTTCCATCGTAAATAATATTGTTAACTAATGCCTTCCTAAAGAAACCATCGACATGAGACCAGGTTTGTTCCACTCCACGAATTTTTTGCGATTTTTCCACCAAGTTTGAAGAAAAACGATTGTGCCGTTTCGGTTGCCCAGAGCAGACAAACGCACACACACGCCAAGTCCTATAGTATATTAGATAGATATCGCATAATATATGATAGTTACTGGGTAATACGTTCATATAGAGTAGTATAGCGCATAATATATGATAGTTACTGAGTAATACGTTCATATAGAGTAGTATAGTGCATAATATATGATAGTTACTGGGTAATACGTTCACATACAGTAGTATAGCACATAATATAAGTGTATAAGAACATAAGAATGGAGGAAACTGCAGCCGGCCTATTGACCCATACTGGGCAGTCCCGTTTATACCCAACCCCTATTGCTCATATAAGCATCCAACCTATGTTTGAAGCTATCCAGCGTATTCGAGTTAATGATGATATTTGGTAACTTGTTCCATTCATCCACTACTCTGTTTCCAAACCAGTGTTTACCTATTTCACGCCGAAATCTAAATTTGTCTAATTTAAAACCATTGTTACGAGTTCGCTCCTGGTTTGATAGCTTGAGTACCTTTGTAATGTCCCCTTTGTTTAACCCTGACTTCCATTTATACACCTCTATCATGTCGTCCCTCACTCTACGCCTCTCGAGGGAGGCTTCAGTTTGTCTATTTCTTTATTAACATCGTTACTAGTCACTACTATCTCGCTTAATTTGTTTTCTTCACTATCTCTGAATAGAGTCGGTGCCTCGGGTATCATGTTTAAATTTTTGGTGGTGAAAACTGTTGAAAAATATTTATTCAGATTATTGCTTATTTCTCCGTCGTTATCAGTTAGCTCGCCGGTATCTGAATGTATTGGTCCAATCTTATCTCGTGTTTTAGTTTGATACATTTGGTAGAATCCTTTGGGGTTTGTTTTCACCTCCCCTGCCATCTTTAGTTCATAATTCCTCTTTGCTTTTCTTATCTCGGTCTTAACCCTACCGGCCAGTACCTTATAATACTCCCGGAGGTAACTTTCGCCACGATTTATCCTTCTACCAATAGCCTTCCTTTGGCCAATAATATTCTATTCTATTTGGCCAAGGTTAAATATGATAGTTACTGAGTAATACGTTCATATACAGTAGTATAGCGCATAATATATGATAGTTACACCTTTGACAAAATAATGTTGACATAACCAACTTCTCAGGCCGCCAGACTACGATGCTCGTGTAACACATACATACATAAACGACATAGATATCGGCATAGACAGCAAGATAAGTAAATTTGCTGATGACCCTAAATTAGGACGTGTAATTAAATCTGACGAGGACTCTGCAAAACTACAGGAAGAATTAAACAAATTTTTCGAATTGTCGGAAAAATGGCAGATGAAATTCAATGTGGACAAATGTAAAGTACTCAGTATAGGAGATGTAAACAGGGAAACCAGTTACCAGATGAACAACGATGCCATTGTGGAATCCGACTGCGAGAGAGATTTAGGAGTAATGATAAGTAGGAATCTTAAGCCAAGTAAACAATGTGTTTTTGCTCGTAACAAGGCTAATAAAGTACTTGGGTTCATACAAAGGAGTGTTAGTTACAAGACTAGTGAGGTCATCTTAAAATTATATCTAGCGCTTGTGAGACCACACCTGGATTACGCAGTTCATTCTGGTCACCGTATTACAGAATGGATATAGAATCATTGGAAAGAATCCAGAGGAGAATGACAAGACTAATCCTGGGCATTAGGAACCTTGAATACAGAGACAGGTTAAAGCATCTTAATTTGCACTCCCTCGAGAGACGTAGAGTGAGGGACGACATGATAGAGGTGTATAAATGGAAGTCAGGGCTAAACAAAGGGGACATTACAAAGGTACTCAAACTATCCAACCAGGAGCGAACTCGTAACAATGGTTTTAAATTAGACAAATTTAGATTTCGGCGTGAAATTGGTAAATACTGGTTTGGAAACAGAGTAGTGGATGAGTGGAACAAGTTACCAAATATCATCATTAACTCGAATACGCTGAATAGCTTCAAACATAGGTTGGATGCTTATATGAGCAATAGGGGTTGGGTATACACTGGACTGCCCAGTATGGGTCAATAGGCCCGCTGCAGTTTCCTCCATTCTTATGTTCTTATGTACATACACGAGTACACGATTTCCCCGTCTTGTCATATTCGTGTACAGGACAGGAACACTTTTGTCTCTACTCTTGCTAGTCGTAACTTGTTTGTAATTTAGCAGCATACGTATCTATTTATTTATTTATTTATTTATTTATTTATTGCAGTATAAGTAGTAATTTAGGTTCCATAGAACAGGATTATTATAGCTACGGGAAATCCCGGGATTTTCAAAAATTTCCCGGGATTTAAGTTATCTGTTTATTGTGCCGGACCCCGGGACATACTATATATATATATATATATATATATATATATTATATATATATATATATATATATATATATATATATATATATATATATATATATATATTGTCAGGGCCATAAATCTTTTCAACAGTGCCTCAGCTCCTAGACCCATTAATTAGACTTACACTCAAATAACAGCTTTGGTTAACAGACCAGAATCGTGTAGACAATCCTTGCTACCTCCGGCTGACAGTCGAGGCTGTCCCCAACTACCACAACCTTACCACTGGGCAGGGTTTGACCAACTGCCCTTTCCTCTCCTGCCACCACACCGTCCTGCCTCTTCTCCTCCTCGCCAGCTTCCTCCAACACTTGGTAGGGGTTACTGCACTCCACACCCTGGTCAGCTTTCCTGAGTCTGACCTTAGACCCCTTGGAGACAACCACTCTCCACTCCTGCTCCTCCTGACCCTCTTTTGTAGAGGACACCCAACTGAAGGAGTTCAGTCCTGAGGGCTTCGTTCTCCCCCCTTAAAACGTCCATCTGTCTCCTCCACTGCTCCAGCTGACTTAACAGAGTGGCCGGGGGGCCGCCTCTCCCCACACACCCTCTCCCTTCCCCCACAACACAACGATCCACGGCGGCCATTTTCTATGGTCACTAACACGAGCACATAGGGGCACGTCCTTCTCCAAGCTAGGTCAGGTCGGTATGTATGGATGTATGTATGTGTGGATGTATGTAAATAATAATAATAATAATAATAATAATAATAATAATAATAATAATAATAATAATAATAAACGGTTTATTAATAGAGTTGCAGCCGGTTGCTGAAAATATACTATCTGTGCAGTCGTGACGTATGTATGTACGTATGTATGTATGTGTGTATGTATGTATTATCGACCTGTGGTGTAATGTTCAGCATGCTCGCCTCGCATGCGAGTGGTCCCGTTGTTCGTTTCCCGGGCAGGGTGAAACTTACGTCATTTGCCTCTGTCTACCCAGTAGTAATTGGGGACCTGGATGTTAATCGATTTGCAGATCGTGTTCCGGGGTAATGGTTAGCCAGTGCAGTTGACAAGTTGTCCGTTCTTCTCTGACTATTCCTTGAGACTGGGTCATACAATTCGTTAACTTAGGGTGTGGTTATTGTGTTGACGACAGCTTCTTCACCCTAAACAAATCCACACCTCGGTGGCTTTAGGGCGGCCATTCTCGTACACGAGAGGAAACCATTGTTATGTATATATATATATATATATATATATATATATATATATATATATATATATATATATATATATATATTTATATAGCTAGCTCGCCATAAATGATCACATATTTGCTTCCTCACTGCCACAGGAGGTACATGAAGATATCTTTAACGGAGAGGAAGTTACTCACTCTCTCTTTGTTGACGATTAAGTATAGGAAACATTTCTCTCTAGCTCTCTGCTGCTGTGTTCATGAAAATAAAAAGAAACTGTTATTTGAACGAAGAATGAAAAATAAAATAGTTCGTCATAATCCATAAGTCGTATATTGAAGATTTTCGTTCATTTTAATTTTTTTTCATTTTATCTGGAACTCAAAAGACAATTTCAGTTCTGTTCAATTAGTAACATTGATCAACCCATCAATTCTGAGGGTCAATTACCCAATTCCTGTCCATTACACGTTATTGACCTTACCTGGTTTGACACAATGAAGAGTAACAACGTGTATGAACCACGATGTACTAGGTTTGGGGCCATCGTTTGACCCAGAGTGACCTTGATATAGGTTAGGTTTGAGAGTGTGTGGTCTCGTTTTGTTTTGTCTGAGTAACACGTGAAACACTGGAGAGTTTAACCTAAGTTTGACAACACCTCATCATCATCATCATCATCATCATTGAAGTTTTAGGCATAATTTTCAGGCGCTACTTTGCCAATGAACAGTAGGCAACCATTTATGTACAGTCCCGTTCAAAATTCTTCAAACACTACTGGAGTCAGCTGTTTATTATAGTATGTAATATAATATAATACAAAACAACAAAGCCCAACCATTAAATTAAGCAACGGGGAGCTAAGTAACCAATCATCGATCACTTTTACATTTATTCATAATTTTTACTACGTACTATAGTAAACAAACGGCCTTGAGTTGCCAGCTGTGTCCAGTAGTGTTTGAAGAATTTTGAACGATACTGTACGTCAGATGCGCTTGTAGATGGAATAATACTGTGTGGGCTGGGTGTGGTGTTGGGGCACTGTGGGCTGGGTGTGGTGTTGGGGCACTATGGGTTGGGTGTGGTGTTGGGGCACTGTGGGCTGGGTGTGGTGTTGGGGCACTGTGGGCTGGGGTGTGGTGTTGGGGCACTATGGGTTGGGTGTGGTGTTGGGGCACTGTGGGCTGGGTGTGGTGTTGGGCACTGTGGGCTGGGTGTGGTGTTGGGGCACTGTGGGCTGGGTGTGGTGTTGGGGCACTGTGGGCTGGGTGTGGTGTTGGGGCACTGTGGGCTGGGTGTGGTGTTGGGGGCACTGTGGGCTGGGTGTGGTGTTGGGGCACTGTGGGCTGGGTGTGGTGTTGGGGCACTGTGGGCTGGGTGTGGTGTTGGGGCACTGTGGGCTGGGGTGTGGTGTTGGGGCACTATGGGTTGGGTGTGGTGTTGGGGCACTGTGGGCTGGGTGTGGTGTTGGGGCACTGTGGGCTGGGTGTGGTGTTGGGGCACTGTGGGCTGGGTGTGGTGTTGGGGCACTGTGGGCTGGGTGTGGTGTTGGGACACTGTGGGCTGGGTGTGGTGTTGGGGCACTGTGGGCTGGGTGTGGTGTTGGGGCACTGTGGGCTGGGGTGTGGTGTTGGGGCACTATGGGTTGGGTGTGGTGTTGGGGCACTGTGGGCTGGGTGTGGTGTTGGGGCACTGTGGGCTGGGTGTGGTGTTGGGACACTGTGGGCTGGGTGTGGTGTTGGGGCACTGTGGGCTGGGTGTGGTGTTGGGACATAACAGGACACCTATTAATACACATGACTAACCTCTATAACATACACCACTTAGTCTGCATGTGGAGGGAGGGAGGTTAACATTAGGACCGTCACATTTTGTTCTTAAGAGACATTGGCTGTGAATGAGTGACCATGACTAGAGGGATTGTGGTTGTGAGTGACCAGGGTGAACTGTGGTTGTGAGTGACCAGGACTGTGGTCTTGAGTAACCAGGGTGAGTGTGGTTGTGAGTGACCAGGGTGGACTGCGGTTGTGAGTGACCAGGGGGAGTGGGGTTGTGAGTAACCAGGGTGGACTGTGGTTGTGAGTGACCAGGGGGAGTGGGGTTGTGAGTAACCAGGGTGGACTGTGGTTGTGAGTGACCAGGGTGGACTGCGGTTGTGAGTGACCATGATGGACTGTGGTTGTGAGTGACCAGGGTGGACTGCGGTTGTGAGTGACCATGATGGACTGTGGTTGTGAGTGACCAGGGTGGACTGTGGTTGTGATAGGCAATATAAAATACATACGTACAGTCCATACATAACACATAATATACATGGGCGACAGAAATAAAGAACGAGACAAAGACAGATGGGAAAAGACAGAACTGATGAGACGGAGACACACAGAAGGAGATAACGAGACAGAGACAGACAAAGAGACAGAAAGAGAGAGAAAATGACAGACAAAGAGACAGAAAGAGAGAGAAAATGTGTGTATGTGTTTGTAATGCAATTGCTTCACGTCTATCTAATCCAATTGTAAAAAAATTTAACAAGGACTCCTGGTTCTGCATACTGGTCTGCCCGCCACCTGCTTCAGCCTTCTCTCGTCTCAGTTTTCATCAGAGGTAAAAAATTACTATAAAATTGACTTATTTCGAGTAAAATTTTCATTCAAGAAAAATATGATTCTTATAGACCTAGACAGCGGTGGGTTGGAGACGATTCTTATAGGCCCAGGTAAGAGGTGGAGACGATTCTTATAGACCTAGACAGCGGTGGAGTGGAGACGATTTTTATAAGCCCAAGTAAGAGGTGGAGACGATTCTTATAGACCTAGGTAGGAGTGGAGACGATTTTTATAGGCCCAGGTAAGAGATGGAGACGATTCTTATTGGACTAGGTAGGGATGGAATCGATTCTCCTGGTTGTTATTGCCTGTTGTTGTTGTTGTGATTGTTATGATAACTTTTGTTGCTGTTTTTGCTGTTATCTTTGACGTTGTTTTGTTGTTGTTGTTACATGTTGTTATTGTTATATGTTGCTGTTGATATGAGCCATTGTACGGGTCAGAGGTCAGCGTCAACATAATCCAGGAATACTTCGTCTATTTTTAACTTTTCATTCTCTCCTGTATTGGGTATATCGGTGACCTTATCAAGAGAGGTCAGAGGTCATTAAGGAAGTAGTTAGTTAGTTAGTTAGAGGAGAGAGTGGTATTTGTTAGGCTGCATATATTTATTCTTTAAATTCTAGTAGGCCTATCATGTTGTGTTTAAGACATCATTCTCTAGGTGTTAAATCATTATACTCAAGGGGCTGTCATTGTACTCTAGGTGTTAAATCATTATACTCAAGGGGCTGTCACTGTACTCTAGGTGTTAAATCATTATACTCAAGGGGCTGTCACTGAACTCTAGGTGTTAAATCATTATACTCAAGGGGCTGTCATTGTACTCTAGGTGTTAAATTATTATACTCAAGGGGTTGTCATTGTACTCTAGGTGTTAAATTATTATACTCAAGGGGCTGTCACTGTACTCTAGGTGTTAAATCATTATACTCAAGGGGCTGTCATTGTACTCTAGGTGTTAAATTATTATACTCAAGGGGCTGTCATTGTACTCTAGGTGTTAAATCATTATACTCAAGGGGCTGTCACTGTACTCTAGGTTTTAAATCATTATACCCAAGGGGCTGTCATTGTACTCTAGGTGTTAAATTATTATACTCAAGGGGCTGTCATTGTACTCTAGGTGTTAAATTATTATACTTAAGGGGCTGTCATTGTACTCTAGGTGTTAAATTATTATACTCAAGGGGCTGTCACTGTACTCTAGGTGTTAAATCATTATACTCAAGGGGCTGTCATTGTACTCTAGGTGTTAAATCATTATACTCAAGGGGTTGTCATTGTACTCTAGGTGTTAAATCATTATACTCAAGGGGCTGTCACTGTACTCTAGGTGTTAAATCATTATACTCAAGGAGCTGTCATTGTACTCTAGGTGTTAAAAATTATACTCAAGGGGCTGTCATTGTACTCTAGGTGTTAAATCATTATAATCAAGGGGCTGTCATTGTACTCTAGGTGTTAAATTATTATACTCAAGGGGTTGTCATTGTACTCTAGGTGTTAAATTATTATACTCAAGGGGCTGTCATTGTACTCTAGGTGTTAAATTATTATACTCAAGGGGTTGTCATTGTACTCTAGGTGTTAAATCATTATACTCAAGGGGCTGTCACTGTACTCTAGGTGTTAAATCATTATACTCAAGGAGCTGTCATTGTACTCTAGGTGTTAAATTATTATACTCAAGGGGCTGTCATTGTACTCTAGGTGTTAAATTATTATACTCAAGGGGCTGTCATTGTACTCTAGGTGTTAAATTATTATACTCAAGGGGTTGTCATTGTACTCTAGGTGTTAAATCATTATACTCAAGGGGCTGTCATTGTACTCTAGGTGTTAAATTATTATACTCAAGGGGCTGTCATTGTACTCTAGGTGTTAAATCATTATACTCAAGGGGCTGTCATTGTACTCTAGGTGTTAAATTATTATACTCAAGGGGTTGTCATTGTACTCTAGGTGTTAAATTATTATACTCAAGGGGCTGTCATTGTACTCTAGGTGTTAAATCATTATACTCTAGGTGTTAAATCATTATGCTCAAGGAGTTAAGTCATCGTACTCAAGGGGTTAAGTCATCGGATTCAAGGGGTTAAGTCATCCTACTTAAGGAGTTAAGTCATTATACTCAAGGGGTTAAATCATCAAACTGAAGGGGTATGTCATCATATTCAAGTGGTTAAGTAATTATACTCAAGGAGTTAAAACATCATACTCTAGGCCCACGGTGGTGTCAAACTCAAAACCTTTCGAGGGCCAATTCATATTTTAGTTCCCCTCTTCAGGGCCAACACAAGTGTTATATCACATATTTGCAGGATTAAGGTTTACAGCTTCGCACATTGCCTTACCTGGCTTACCGGGAATACCTCATTTGGGTTTGTCTGATCATAAGTCTGTAAAATTCACTTAACTTAATAAACATGATTATATCTATTTCTATCATAATTTCACCAGATGATAAATTTTACCGTCATCCCGCGGGCCACACCTGACCATCTCAAGGGCCTCATTTGGCCCGCGGGCCATGAGTGTGACACCCCTGGGAGTCTAGGGGTTAAACCGTTATACTCAAGGGGTTAAGTCATCATACTCAAGGGGTAAAGTCATCATACTCAAGGGGTTAACTCCTCATACTCAAGGGGTTAAGTCATCATATTCAAGGGATTGTCATCATACTCAAAGGGGTTAAGTCATCATATTCCAGATGGTAAGAGCTTTAGAGAGAATTGTGTTATTGTGTACATAACAACAATTCTTCAGCCTAACAGAATAATTCTGTTTTGAGTGGCTGGAGGGAGCTGGCTTTTCTCTCTCTCTCTTTACTCTTTCGGTCGTAGAGAAAATTGTGTTACTTAACAGAATGACAGGGAAAAAAATGAACCTTTGTGTCAAGCATTTTTCTCTACAACAAACTGCAATTTCGTGTTATTTATTGTGTGTGTGTGTGTGTGTGTGTGTGTGTGTGTGTGTAGTGTGTAGTGTGTGTGTGTGTTTGTGTGTGTGTGTGTGTGTGTGAAATAATAATAATAATAAATAATTAACGGTGTATTGAAAAAGTTTGCAGCCCGAAGGCTGAAAATATACATTGGACAAAATGACTTATTACATACATTGGTGGTTTAACAAAAGCCTTCATTTGAGAAAGGTGAAGGAACATACAGTGAACAAACAGATTAATGTAGGTGTTGAACAGCGAACACAGAGTGTAGTAACTCCCTTCACAGATGGTGTTATGAGGGACCTGACGTGGTGTAGTAATTCCCTCACAGATGGTGTTATGGGGGACCTGACATTGTGTAGTAATTTCCTCACAGATGGTGTTATGAGGGGCCTGACGTGGTGTAGTAATTCCCTCGCAGATGATGTTATGAGGGACCTCACGTGGTGTAGTAATCCCCTCACAGATGGTGTTATGAGGGACCTCACGTGGTGTAGTAATCCCCTCACAGATGGTGTTATGAGGGACCTCACGTGGTGTAGTAATCCCCTCACAGATGGTGTTATGAGGGACCTCACGTGGTGTAGTAATCCCCTCACAGGTGGTGTTATGAGGGGCCTGACGTGGTGTAGTAATTCCCTCACAGATGGTGTTATGAGGGACCTCACGTGGTGTAGTAATCCCCTCACAGGTGGTGTTTTAAGAACATAAGAAAATAAGGAGTCTGCAATAGGCCGGTTGGCCTGTGCATGGCAGCTCCTGTCGAGAGTTACTACCACTCTCTATCATCCATGAAGCGGTAGATAATGATAAGTCATATGATATAATTTACTTAGATTTCAGTAAAGCATTCGATAGAGTCCCTCATGAGAGATTGATAAGGAAGGTAGAAGCACATGGAATAGGTGGATCATTATTAAAATGGATTAGGTCATGGTTAACTGGTAGGAAACAAAGAGTCAGCATAAATGGATTTAAGTCAGACTGGGGTGCGGTCAAAAGCGGAGTTCCCCAGGGATCTTTATTAGGCCCTCTGCTGTTTGTTATATTCATTAATGATCTTGATTTAGGTATAACTAGTAGGATTAGTAAATTTGCAGATGATACCAAAATGGGGAGAGTGATAAATTCAGACAGTGACTTTGAACACCTTCAAAGAGATCTAAATACCTTACATGAGTGGTCAGTAGACTGGCAAAAGAATTTTAATGCTGATAAATGCAAGGTGCTTCAGATAGGGAAGACGAATACAAACGTTAAGTATAAACTAGGTAACACGGAAATAGAAAACTCAGATTGTGAAAAAGATCTAGGTGTATTTGTTGGCAACGACTTGAAACCTAGAAAACAATGTATTAGCGTTCGCAACAAGGCAAACAGGATTCTTGGGTTCATATCTAGGAGTGTGAGTAACAGAACTGTTGACGTTATCTTGAAACTTTACCTAGCATTAGTGAGGCCACACATGGATTATGCGGTTCAATTCTGGTGTCCTTATTATAGAATGGACATAGATTCTTTGGAGAGAGTACAAAGAAGAATGACAAAAATGATCCATAATATTAGAAACCTTCCAAATGAAGAAAGACTGAAAAGCTTAGGCTTGCATTCATTAGAGAGGCGTAGAGTTAGGGGAGATATGATAGAGGTGTTCAAGTGGGTAAGTGGGATTAACAAGGGTAAAATGGAAGATGTTCTGAAGCTCAGTAATAACGAAATAACTAGAACAAATGGCTTTAAATTAGATAAATTCCGATTCAGAAAGGATATAGGCAAGCACTGGTTTGGTAATAGAGTTGTGGATATGTGGAATAGGCTACCGAGTGTTATAGTAGGATCGGGGACGCTAGGGAGCTTCAAGACGAAGTTGGATAGGCACATGGAAGTGCTGGGATGGGTGTGAAAGGGATCTGCCCTGTATGGGCCAGTCGGCCTCCTGCAGTATCCCACTTTCTTATGTTCTTATGTTCTTATGAATCTATCTAGCCTCCTTTTGAAACTTTTCAGAGTTCTCGCACTTACTACAAAGTTGCTAAGCTTGTTCCACTCGTCCACCACCCTATTTGTGAACCAGTTTCTTTCTATCTCACTCCTAAACCTAAACTTATCCAACTTGAATCCGTTGCTCCGAGTCTTATCCTGCTCGGATATTATAAGAACTTTATCTATATCCCCTTTATTGATTCCTTTCACCCACTTAAATACTTCTGTCATATCTCCCCGCACTCTTCGTCTTTCTAGGGAATACAAGTTAAGTTTCTTTAACCTATCCTGATATGGAAGGTTTCTAAGTCCCGGAATCATTTTTGTCATTCTTCGCTGCACCGACTCTAGTGAATTTATATCCATTCTAATAGGGGCACCAGAACTGAACCGTGTGTGTGTGTGTGTGTGTGTGTGTGTGTGTGTGTGTGTGTGTGTGTGTGTGTTCACTTAGCTTCGAATACGTACCAGGCTTTTCAGTTAGGGAAGTAAAGGCGGTTGAGTTCTAGGTTCCAAACTATAACTGGCAACCTGGGGTATATTTTCAACCCAAGAAATTTTGCCAAAAAGTCGAGGTATCATTTTATCTTTCCGACTGTCCATGACGTTGGGGGGGTTATCAGACGTTGGACCTTGGACGAATATATTTTTCATCACAACTTGAAGAAGAAGAAGAAGAAAGAGAAGAAGAATTCTTCTCCTTTTTCTTCAGGACAAGTATAGGGTATGTATATATCGCTCGGTTTAGTTTTTTTAAGTCGATTTATCTGTTTTATATGAATACAAATGTGAAGAGGTACAGAGAGGTTAAAATATGTACTGTACACATAGACGCACATATACACAGCGAAGCACACACAATCAGATAAATACACACAAACAATTACACATAAATCCACCCATTAATGCGGTCAAGGACAGCATACACATATACCGACACACACACACACACACACACACACACACACACACACACACACACACACACACACACTACATCCTTGACCACCATTGGGTCGAGACTTATTCAGGCGCTGCTCCTGCTGAGCAGCTGCCCCCCTTGGCCAATGTTCGGCCCATTCCCGAAGTCCCTCTCCCCGACCCATCCTCACCACAGAGATATCAACATAATCAAAAGCGACAATTTAGTTTCGGAAAGAAGTGGGATCAGTGTTGTACAGTGTTTAAGCCAGTGAATTCAGCACTAGACAGTACCAGTAAGAGCCGTGACCCACCAGTGAGATAAGCACCCCTGGGAACTGACCGCCATCTTCTGACCAGGAGATACTAATCAGTCCACCATGGGAACAACAGTGGGTCGGCTTCACACCTGACTACGGGATAACACAACACCACCCAGCAGAGTGAGGTACTGTGACACCTCCCCACACCAAATGGTGTCCCCATGACCACGTGAGGTCCTTCATATCAACACCCGAGGAGTAGTTACTACACCAAGTGAACACCACACCACCAGGTGTTCCCATGACCAGCCCAGGCCCGGGCCATCAACTGTAAACTATAATAATTTGTATGTTCAATTCATGTTCCTTCTTCCTTCAGTAATGAAAGCTTTTGTTAAACGACCACCGACCCCATGTGTTTGTATGTAATAAGTCATTTATGTCCAATGTATATTTTCAGCCTTCGGGCTGCAGAACTTTTTCAGTAAACCGTTAATTATTATTATTATTATTATTATTATTATTATTATTATTATTATTATTATTATTATTATTATTATTACACACACACACACACACGGTGATATTGGCCAGGGTTATGGAGGGTTACATTGTTACATTTTATCAATGGTGACGCCTTTATTGACGAGGCAAATATTGAGTCGTGGAGGAGA
Source organism: Homarus gammarus (assembly GCA_958450375.1). Taxonomy (NCBI): domain Eukaryota; kingdom Metazoa; phylum Arthropoda; class Malacostraca; order Decapoda; family Nephropidae; genus Homarus; species Homarus gammarus. The sequence continues at coordinate 1,081,826 of CAUDMG010000421.1, read as the reverse complement.
GAGAGAGAGAGAGAGAGAGAGAGAGAGAGAGAGAGAGAGAGTTGTTATCTTCGTTATTTGGTCTTGGTGAATGTCTTGTTCTTCCTTTATATTTATTTACTTATTGTTTATTTGTATGATAATTTTATTTAGATATTTATCCGTTTATCCATTTGTATATTTTTTGGACTACAGATCATTTTTCAATGTTACCTTAAATAGGGATAGTTGCCTATAATATCCATCTAATATCTTGTTTTAGAAACTAATGAGTGGCCATAGACGATCATATGCGCATACTATGAATTAATATTTTAATAGAAAACCTAACCTAACCTAACTTAATCTAACCAAATGTACTTAAGGTATAATTTGGGTATCTTATGATGGCGAGCGACGTCTTAAAGTAAATAGAACAATTTTTTCCCATATGCGATTTAATAAACATTACGTTGAGCAGTAAGATGATATTCCTCATCATGTATACCAAGACAAGAGATATTCCCCACCATAAGAACATAAGAATGGAAGAAACAGCAGCGGGCCTATTGGCCCATACTGGGCAGTCCCGTTTACACCCAACTCCTATTGTTCATATATCCATCCAACCTATGTTTGAAGCTATCCAGCGTATTCAAGTTAATGATGATGTTTAGTAACGTGTTCCATTCATCCACTATTCCATTTCCAAACCAATGTTTACCTGTCTCGCGCCTAATTCTAAAATTGTCTATTTTAAAACCATGGCTACGATTTTGCACCTGGTTGGATAGTTTGAGTACCTTTGTTATATAACATTTGTTTAGCCCTTGGATAGTTTGAGTACCTTTGTTATATAACATTTGTTTAGCCCTTGGATAGTTTGAGTACCTTTGTTATATAACATTTGTTTAGCCCTGACTTCCATTTATACACCTTGATCATATCGCCCCTCACTCTACGTCTCTCGAGGGAGTGCAAATTATGATGCATCAATCTTTCTCTGTACTCAAGGTTCCTAATGCCCGGGATTAGTCTTGTCATTCTCCTCTGAATTCTTTCGAGTGATTCTATATCCATTCTGCATTACGGTGACCAGAACTGAACCGCGTAATCCAAGTGAGGTCTCACAAGCGCAAGATATAGTTTTAGGATGACCTCGCTAATCTTGTAACTAACACTCCTTTGTATAAACCCAGGTATTTTGTTAGCCTTGTTTCGAGCAAATACAAATTGTTGTCTTGGTTTAAGATTCCTACTTATCATTACTCCTAAATCTTCCTCACAGTCGGATTTCTCTATAACAACGTTGTTCATCTGATATCTGGTTTCTCTGTTTTCATCTTCTAGACTAAGTACTTTACATTAGTCCACATTAAATTTCATCTGCCATTTTTCAGTCCATTCGAAGTTTTTTTTTTTAGATATACCAGTTGTTTTTGCCGAGTCCTCGTCAAATTAAATTTCACGCCCTATTTTAGTATCGTCAGCAAATTTACTTATGTCGCTGTCTATGCCGATATCTATTTTCTTATGTTCTCATGTTCTATGTCGGCTTTAGTGCCGTTGATGCTTACTCGCTGTTTCCAATCCCGTAACCACGCCTTAATTCATCTTAGAATATCTCCTCCAATGTCATGAGCCTTCATTTTTCGTATTAGTCTTTCGTGGAGGACTCTGTCGTAGGCTTTGTATGCCAAGACAAGATATATTCCCCATCATGTATACCAAGATAAGATATATTCCCCATCATGTCTACCAAAACAAGATATATTTCCCATCATGTATACCAAAACAAGATATATTCCCCATCATGTATACCAAAACAAGATATATTTCCCATCATGTATACCAAAACAAGATATATTTCCCATCATGTATACCAAAACAAGATATATTCCCCATCATGTATACCAAAACAAGATATATTTCCCATCATGTATAACAAGACAAGAAATATTTCCCATCATGTATACCAAAACAAGATATATTCCCCATCATGTATACCAAAACAAGGTATATTCCCCATCATGTATGCCAAGACAAGAAATATTCCCCATCATGTATACCAAAACAAAGAAAAAGAGAAGATTGGGAACACAAAGGAAATCAAATATCCGGCAGAGGATCCAGGGCGCAGTCTGAAATTTTTTTTGAGAAAAGCAAATAGGAACAGGACAGAAAAGACGACAGGCCAGTATATTAATGTGCTTGAGAGAGAGAGAGAGAGAGAGAGAGAGAGAGAGGATTCAATTCTCCTTCGACCCTTGAGAAGTAACACACTGGAGAAGGTCGCAATTTTATAGGCCTCGTAGGAGAGAAGAAGAGAACAGAAGAGATAAGAGAAGAAAAAAGAAGATTGAAGTAGTCCACCTCCTCACCTCCTCTTCTCTCCCTCCCCTTCTCACCGTCTCCTTCATTACCTGGCAAACCTAGAAGAATGTTACCTCACCTGATGAACATTATCCTCCAGTAACCCCAGATCAAGGTGGTGGTTATAATGTGATCAACGGCGGATCATCAACAGGTAATGGGTGTGTGTGTGTGTGTGTGTGTGAACATAAACATAAGAACATAAGAAAATAAGGAGTCTGCAATAGACCGGTTGGCCTGTGCATGGCAGCTCCTGTCGAGAGTTACTACCACTCTCTATCATCCATGAATCTATCTAGCCTCCTTTTAAAACTTTCCAGCGTTCCAGCACTTATTACAAAGTTGCTAAGCTTGTTCCACTCGTTCACCACCGTATTTGTGAACCAGTTCCTTTCTATCTCCCTCCTAAACTTAAACTTATCCAACTTAAATCCGTTGCTACGAGTCCTTTCCTGCTCGGATATTATAAGAACTTTATCTATATCCCCTTTATTGATTCCTTTCACCCACTTTAATACTTTTATCATATCTCCCAGCATTCTTCGTCTTTCTAGGGAATGCAAGTTTAGTCCCAGAATCATTTTCGTCATTCTTCGCTGCACCGACTCTAGTGAATTGATATCCATTCTATAATAAGGGCACCAGAACTGAACCGCATAATCGAGTTGTGGCCTGACTAGCGCAAGATAGAGTTGCAATAAGACCTCTGCACTCTTATTACTTACACTTCTAGATATAAAACCTAACACTCTGTTTGCCTTATTTCGAACAATAGCGCCCTGTGTTCTAGGCCGTTGGGCCGGGCTTACAAGTACCCCTAAGTCTCTTTCACAAGTCGACTTCTCTAGGTTGATGTTGTTAAGGCTGTATATATTGACAGTATTTGTTCTTCCAATATTAAGTACGCTGCACTTCCTGGTGTTGAATTTCATTTGTCATTTTCTGACCACTCCTGCAGTTTATTTAATTCCTCCTGTAGTGCATTTGCATCCTGCCCTGAATTAATCTGCCGCTCTATGTTGGTGTCATCCGCAAACTTGCTTATGTCACTGCTGATCCCAGTATCTAGATCGTTTATTTAGATTATGAGCAAGAGTGGGCCCTGTACTGACCCCTGGGGAACCCCACTGGTTACACAGCCCCACTCAGATTTAACACCATCTATGCTCACCTTCTGTGTTCTATCGGTGAGCCATGATTTTATCCGATTTAAAACTTTCCCCTCGATACGATGAGCCTTAACATTTCTCAGAAGCCTCAGATGCGGTACTCTGTTAAACGCTTTGCTAAAGTCTAAGTAAATAGACCCTCGTGGTGAGGGTGCTGAGGGGTATAGTGTGTACCTGCCTGAAGTTCTTGCTTGATATCTTCACCTGGCATCCCTCACCTGACATCCTCACCTGACATCCTCACCTGATATCCTTACCTGACATCATCACCTGACATCCTCATTTAACATTCTCATTTAACATCCTCGCTTGACATCATCACTTTATATCCCTACTTCATATCCTTATCTGACATAAAAAAAAATACCATACAGAAAAATTAGGTCAAATAAGAATGATCCAAGGTGGATGACCAAAAACCTTAAACATGACATAGGAATAAAGAAAGGAATATATAAGAAATTAAAGGGAGGGAAGGAGCATCTCAGAAATAGGTATAATGAACTTTCTAGGAATGTTAAGAAAAATGTAAGGAAGGCAAAGAGAGACTACGAAATCAGGATAGCAAAAGAATCCAAGGCGAATCCCAAGTGATTTTTCCAGGTATATAGGGCAAAGGTCAAGGACAAAGTGGGGCCTTTAAAGTCAGAGAGAGGGGAAGTGATCGATGATAGTGAGAAAATAAGCAAAGCCTTAAACAGCTACTTCTTATAAGTTTTCACAGAAGAAATTCACAAGGAAACGCCAGAGGTGGAACTGATATTTATGGGAAATGAAGAAGAGAAACTAAAGGATATAACTATCAGAAAAGATGATGTTCTTAAGAATATAAATAAATTAAAGAAGACAAAATCCCCAAGGCCGGACGAAATTTTCCCTCGAGTTTTGAAAGAGTGTGAGGAACAGATTAGCGGACCTGCCGTAAATTTATTTACAAAATCATTAGACACCGGAGTTGTGCCAGACTTGTAGAATCAGGCAAATGTAGTACTCATATTCAAAATGGATGACAGAGCAACAGCGTCAAATTACCGGCCGATTAGTTTGACGTCAGTAGTGGGGAAATTTCTTGAATCAAATATAGCAAATAGCATTCTAGCACATTTTGAGAAAAACAAATTAATCTACTACTCTCAACATGGATTTACAAAGGGAAAATCTTGTCTAACAAATCTCCTAACGGTTTTTAGGAAAGTCTATGATGTAGTAGATAATGACGAAAATTACGATGTTATTTACAGAGTGCCGCATCAGAGGCTTCTCAGAAAAGTTAAAGCTCATGGTATCGAGGGGAAGTTTTAAACTGGATAAAATCATGACTCACCGATAGAACGCAGAGGGTCAGTTGAAGGTGGTCTTAAATCTGAGTGGGACTGTGTAACTAGTGGGGTTCCCCAGGGGTCAGTACTGGGCCCACTCTTTTTCATAATCTACTTGAACGTTCTAGAAACTGGGATAAGCAGAGACAAAAGCAAGTTTCCAGATGACACCAAAATAGGGCGGCAGATTAATTCAAGGCAGGATGCAAATGCACTACAGGAGGATTTAAATAAACTGCAGGAGTGATCAGAAAAATGGCAAATGTAATTCAACACCAGCAAGTGCAGCGTACTTAATATTGGAAGAACAAATACTGTCAATGTATACAGCCTTAACAGCATCAACCTACAGAAGTCGACTTGTGAAAGAGACTTAGGGGTACTTGTATACCCGGACCTTCGGCCTAGAACACAGGGCGCTAATGTTCGAAATAAGGCAAACAGAGTATTGGGTTTTATATCTAGAAGTGCAAGTAATAAGAGTGCAGAGGTCTTATTGCAACTATATCTTGCGCTAATCAGGCCGTACCTCGATTATGCGGTTCAGTTCTGGTGCCCTTATTATAGAATGGATATCAATTCACTGGAGTCAGTGCAGCGAAGAATGACGAAAATGATTCCGGGACTTAGAAACCTTCCATATCAAGACAGATTAAAGAAACTAAACTTGCATTCCCTAGAAAGACGAAGAGTGCTGGGAGATATGATAGAAGTATTAAAGTGGGTGAAAGGAATCAATAAAGGGGATATAGTTAAAGTTCTTATAATATCCGAGCAGGATAGGACTCGTAGCAACGGATTTAAGTTGGATAAGTTTAGGTTTAGGAGGGAGATAGGAAGGAACTGGTTCACAAATAGGGTGGTGGACAAGTGGAACAAGCTTAACAACTTTCTGGTAAGTGCTGGGACGCTTGGAAGTTTTAAAAGGGGGCTAGATAGATTCATGGATGATAGAGAGTGGTAGTAACTCTCGGCAGGAGCTGTCATGCACAGGCCAACCGGCCTGTTGCAGACTCCTTATTTTCTTCTGTTCTTATTTGCCTGATATCCCCACGTGACATCATCACCCGATATCCTTACCTGACATCCTCAGCCGATATCCTTACCTGCTTTCCTTGCCTGACATCTTCACTTGACGTCATCACTCGATATCCTTACCTGACATCTTTGCCTGACATCCTCGCCTGGCATCCTCACCTGACATCTTCACTTGACATCCTCCACTTGACATCCTCACCTGACATCCTTACCTGACATACTTGTCTAATATCCTCACCTGGAATCTTTACCTGATATACTCACTTGACATCCTCACCTGACATCCTTACCTGACATACTTGTCTGAAATTCTCGCCTCACATCAGCACCTGACATCCTCATCTGACATTTTCACTTGATATCATCACCTAACATCTTTGCCTGACATCACCTGACATCCTCATCTGACATCTTCACTTGACATACTTACATGACATTCCCAGTAATTTCGACGGGTTTACACAACATGACAGGAAGATATTAATGACCCCAGACCCGCTTAACCTTCCAAGATCCATTAGTTACCTTGGTCTCTGTTTAATGCAACTAAACCTGATGCTACGCTCTGTCCTCTTGTAGTACTGTGACCCACTCTCCTTCTCCCTCCTCTCTCTTTGTCTCACCCGTCTCCCTCCTTCTTCTCTCTCCTTCCCTCCCTCTATCTCTCTCTCTGCCTCCCCCCCATCTCTCCCCCTCTCCCTCCCTCCCTCACTCGCTTCAATATTATATGCATAAGTAAGCACATCTCTCTGACTCACTGAGGTAAGTTAAGATGAAGTTACTGATTCTCCTAACTTGAAAATTGAGTTATAATTGTGTCTTTTATATAGAGTTATAATAAATGATGAAATATTGGTGTTATATTGTGGTATATGTCGTCCCTGTTCGGTACTAACGAAGCTCTCAGGCTGCCGGGGACTTCGACAGTTTCCTAACACGGTGTTATGGTCTTGAGCTGAACTTAACTACAGGTTAATGGAGTTTGTGAGACCAAAAGAGATTATGCTGATGATGACCTGTGGCGTGGAAGGTGGTCATAGTGAAGATGAGGTTGACACACACACACACATATATATATATATATATATATATATATATATATATATATATATATATATATATATATATATATATATATATATATATATATATATATATATTCTATCATTGATGTACACTCGCAACAAAAAGTATCTGTGCTTACTGTAGTGTGAACAATTTGAGACCAATGACGATAGGTATTGGGAAAGGCGAGTTGTTCCAGCCGTATGTTGGCAGCCCTGATTGTCAGCCATGTGGCAACACCTAGTGGAGGGGGGGGGGGTATGAGGATACACTTACCAACCTTCCCGATATATCACAGTGTATACGTATCGTTTCGGAACTCGTCGATCTCACCCTGCACCGATACTTTTTGGTGCGAGTGTACACTCGGCAAAAAAAAACTACTGTACAGGTGGGGTCCGATGATTTTTCCAACTGAACATTCCCGTTGTCTCGCCAGGGTTGATAGGCCTGAATGGGAGACACTTCGTACTTAATTTAGTAGGCCGAAATTAGCTATTTCATTGACTATATTGAATTACTTTGTTACAATATGACTGGAGAATATCAATATATCTAGATAAGTTAAATTGTATGTTAAATTGAATGTTCCACACACCGTGGTTGGTCTACAGTAACCCTGGAAGTGGATGAGTTGCCATATAGGAATGCATTATATGTCTGGCAGAATTAGTGGATATAGTAAAGGTATAAGATTATTTTGCAACCGAATTTCGAATCTGTATTTGTATTGGTACTTTACTTTGGGCTAATGCCACATTATGTCATTCTTTATTCGTATTGGAAAATATACCAAGCTGTTCCGAAACATCTGAAGAGTTCCACAGTTTCGCATGCCGTCATGATGGAACCCGGCCAAACGACGTTTTACCATACGGTCGATAATTCCGGAAAGTCAAGTACTAGTGTTTCGTTTCAGAGTGCCGATCACTTGTTTCGAGCACGAGTGGCCGAACCCATACAACTAGTGCAGAATTGTAACGGTAGTTATTTTACCGAGTGTATTTCTCCGCGTCACCACTTTCCATGTAAGAACATGAATGGAGGAATCTGTAGCGGGCCTATTGGCCCATACTAGGCAGTCCCGTTTACACCCAACCCCTATCGCTCATATATCCATCCAAACTATATTTGAAGCTAACCAGCGTGTTCGAGTTAATGATGATGTTTGGTAACTTGCTCCACTCATCCATTACTCTTTTTCCAAACCAGTGTTAACCTATCTCTCGTCTAAATCTAAATTTGTCTAATTTAAAACCATTGCTACGAGTTCGCTCCTGGTTGAATAGTCTGAGTACCTTTGTTATCACCTTTGTTTAACCCAGACTTCCATTTATACACCTCGATCATATCGCCCCTCACTACTTCTCGCGAGGGAGTGCAAATTAAGATGCTTTAATCTGTCTCGTTACTCAAGGTTCCTATTTTTTTTTCTCCACTTATCAGCTTACTAGCCGTTTAAGCAGTCTACCTAGTGTTAGTACAGGTGGAACCGGGGACCGGGAAACCTGTGGTGTTTGGTAGGGTCACACTGGATAACACCCTTCTCACGTGTGTCCGGGCCGTTGCTTGAACCCTTGACATATTAATGAGAATTATGCCGTTACCGCGGTGACCAGAACTGAACCGTGTAATCCAAGTGAGGTCTCACAAGCGCAAGATATAGTTTAGAATAACCTCGCTTGTCTTGTAACTAGCACACCTGTATATGAACCCCAGTACTTTGTTAGCCTTATTTCGAGTAAATGCTCATTGGTTTGGTTTAAGATTCCTACTTATCATTACTCCTATATCTTTCTTACAGTTGGATTGCTCTATAACAACGTTTTTCATCTGATATCTAGTTTCTCTGTTTGCATCTCCTAGACTAAATACTTTACATTTGTCCACATTAAATTTCATCTACCATTTTTCAGACCATTCGAATTATTTATTTAAATCTTCCTGTAGTTTTGCGGAGTCCTCGTCAGATGTACTTATACGCCCTATTCTAGTGTCGTCAGCAAATTTACTTATGTTGCTGTCTACGCCTATATCTATGTATATAATAAATAGTAATGGTCCAAGCCTTAGTGTGTGTGTGTGTGTGTGTGTGTGTAAGTCCTCACCATGACACCAGAATTTGGACTACTGCTTCCTTCCTTCCTTCCTTCCTTCCTTGAACTATGAAAAAGTGAAAGTTGGTCCCTTAGGCATGATTGTGGGTTAGGGACAGTGTGGATACAGTACACTGTATACTGAGCCTTCGGTACACAAGGAGGCAGCATGACCGGTATTGCACACGACTGCATTTATTTCACCAGATTGGAAACTTAGGTCACCATGAACAGTTCAGCTGAGTGAACTGGGAGTGCCCGGGATCGAACTACTGACTCATGGAACAGAAGGCGAATGTTTGTGTCAACTCAACCATCGCCATTCTTTATGTAAGCTGTACTGTTGGGACCATAAATACTTCTCTTTTCACTTTCTACTGTACTAACCATTACTTTCTTCACTTTCATACTAACATACACATTTTGTTAAGTATCACCTTTCTATCAAAAACAAATCAACTTTATCCCTCCCTTTTTACATTATAACTTACAATACTTTTTGGCTGATAGGAGTGAGTCGTAAATCTCATATTTTAGTACCACAACACTGTAGTTCTCCCTTATCTCTCGTGTTTACGGGATGGGAGAGAGAGAGAAGTTTTTGGTAAAGTTGGGGACGCATAAATACCACCAGCCGTAAGGAACACTAAAGAATAAACAAAGTCTCCAGCACCCCATCTCTTATAAGCACCAGCCGTCGCCGTCACCTAATGATGCATCGGCTAAGTTAAGCAAAATGTGGCTGGTGGATCCATGATACGCCCAAGGATCGGATTTTTAAAAGATTCTCAAACTGAAATATTCCTTAAAAGTGGCAGATATATGAGCAAATCAGACTAGCTCGCTTAAACCCCGACACAATGACTGACGTTAAGATTACGCTGGAATTGAACTACAATGGAGAAACTTGGTAAATTCCACATACAGGTGAAGATCCTATAAACATTCGGACACAGTTTGTTTTAAATCACGCCAGATGTGGAAACTTGTCTGGATTTTAAAGTGATGGGAGCATTTGTGGCCATAGCTTAAAAGAGTCACATATGCGTGAAAAATAGGTGAGCAACTGAGAGAGGAGGATAATGTGTCTCCTGGTAACGGTGAAAGTTAATGTTATATGGGGGGGTCAAGTTGTATATGTTTTTGTATTGATTAGTTTGTGTTGGTGGTGATGGTGGTAATGGTGGTGATGATGTTGGTGGTGCTCGTGGTAATGGTGGTGTTGTTGGTGGTGGTGTTGGTGGTGATGATGTTAGTGGTGTTCATGGTAATGTTGGTGGTGTTGTTGGTGGTGATAATGATGGTGGTGATGATGGCTGATGAAGGTAATAGTGCTAGTATTGGAGGGGCAGGTGGCGGGGCAGATGGAGGGGCAGGTGGCAGGGTAGGTGGAGGGGTAGGTGGAGGGGCAGGTGGAGGGGCCAATAGTGGGGCAGGTGGAGGGGCCGACAGTGGGGCAGGTGCGGCTGCTTAATCCCTCAGTCTTACCCTTCACCTGTGTCCCTCCCTCCCTCCCTCCCTCAACAACCCCCTCCCATCTCTCCCTCCCTCCCTCCCTCCACCCCTGCCACCACTCACGACTCACGATGAAGATTCGAATTTACAAAGTAATCGTAATTAAATTGAAATTTCCTTTTTTCTGGGGATTATTGAATGTTGGTCTCTTTATGGTGAGCGACTCTTTACACTCCCCGCGTCTGCCACCTTTCTGACAGTCCAGCTCGGAAACACGAGGCTGGATTCCGTAAAATGCTACTCCGACCACGCAGTTGGCACGGGCAATCCCCAGTGGAGGTTCATGGCGCCTAACAAGCACGATGAACAGACTGTGTGTGGAATATAACAGAGCCTAGGATTGCTTTTGTTGTCCTTGTGCCGCGGTGGTAGCGATCCCTGTTCACACGCAGAGGTCCAGGGTTCGATTCCCAACTAGTCAGGTATTGTTTGTATATGGAGGTCTGAGTGCTATATGGACAGATATATATATATATATATATATATATATATATATATATATATATATATATATATATATATATATATATATAAGCGAACGTGATCTAGCCTAACTTAATTTAACTCAACCCAACCTATCCTAACCTAACTAATCGTAACGTAACGTAAACAAAATTAACCCAACCTGACTTAATTAACCTAACCTACTAACTTAACCTAGCCTAATCTACCCAGCCTAACTTAAGCAAGGGTAACTTAACCTAACTTGAGGCAATTTAACCCAGCCTAAGGCAATTTAACCCAACCTAAGGCAACTTAACTTAACCCAACCTAACCCAATCCAACCTAATGGATCACAACCTAACCTTAACCAACGTAACCTAAACTAACCCAACCTAACCTAACCTAACCTAACCAAACTGTTGTTGATTTTCTGAGTGTTGTTAAGAGAATTTTGTTAATGGTTTACTATATGGTCTTTAGCCTTTGGTATGTGATGTGGTAAGGTGTATGGTGGAGATGTGTTCTGGGTTCGAACCCTTTGCCAAGATAAGAATAAGAACAAGGTGCTTAGTGGATAATGGAGTATATATAAATGGGTTAGTTATATCATAAAGAGTTAGGTATTTATTTAAATCCCTTCCCCCAAGAGGGTGTGGGTACTTTCCCAGGGGGGGGGGGGGAAGGGGGCGAGGAGAGGGGAGAGGAGAGGGGAGGGGGATAGGGGGGGAGGAGAGGGGGGGGGGGGTGTTAAAGTTCCGAGAAAAAATACGCAAGTTTCTTCTTTTTAAATTCCTTTCTTTAAAATAATCTCAGATAAAAAATACAAAGAACAAAATTTTTCCTCTCATAACTAGAATAAGCCTCAGAGCCCAAGCTAACATGATTACCTTAACTTGGTGCATTTGCTGAGAATTTCTTATATTATATTTAATCTTGAGAGGAATGGTAAGTTAATGAATTAAAAGTCTGTGTTTGGTCTATGGTGATGGTGGTAGACGTGGCGAGGCTGTGTGAGACGTGGTGAGGCTGTGTGAGACGTGGTGAGGCTGTAAGACGTGGCGAGGCTGTAAGACGTGGTGAGGCTGTGTAAGACGTGGTGAGGCTGTAAGACGTGGCGAGGCTGTAAGACGTGGCGAGGCTGTGTGAGACGTGGTGAGGCTGTGTAAGACGTGGCGAGGCTGTAAGACGTGGTGAGGCTGTAGGACGTGGTGAGGCTGTAGGACGTGGTGAGGCTGTAGGACGTGGTGAGGCCGTAGGACGTGGCGAGGCTGTGTGAGACGTGGTGAGGCTGTGTGAGACGTGGCGAGGCTGTGTGAGACGTGGTGAGGCTGTAAGACGTGGTGAGGCTGTAGGACGTGGTGAGGCTGTAGGACGTGGTGAGGCTGTAGGACGTGGTGAGGCTGTAGGACGTGGTGAGGCTGTAGGACGTGGCGAGGCTGTGTGAGACGTGGTGAGGCTGTGTGAGACGTGGCGAGGCTGTGTGAGACGTGGTGAGGCTGTAAGACGTGGCGAGGCTGTAGGACGTGGTGAGGCTGTAGGACGTGGTGAGGCTGTAGGACGTGGCGAGGCTGTGTGAGACGTGGTGAGGCTGTGTGAGACGTGGCGAGGCTGTGTGAGACGTGGTGAGGCTGTAAGACGTGGTGAGGCTGTGTAAGACGTGGTGAGGCTGTAAGACGTGGTGAGGCTGTGTAAGATGTGGTGAGGCTGTGTAAGACGTGGTGAGGGTGTAGGACGTGGCGAGGCTGTGTAAGACGTGGTGAGGCTGTGTAAGACGTGGTGAGGCTGTAAGACGTGGTGAGGCTGTGTAAGACGTGGTGTGGCTGTAAGACGTCGTGAGGCTGTGTAAGACGTGGTGAGGCTGTGTAAGACGTGGTGAGGCTGTAAGACGTGGTGAGGCTGTGTAAGACGTGGTGAGGCTGTGTGAGACGTGGTGAGGCTGTGTAAGACGTGGTGTGGCTGTGTAAGACGTGGTGAGGCTGTAAGACGTGGTGAGGCTGTGTAAGACGTGGCGAGGCTGTAGGACGTGGTAAGGCTGAGTAAGACGTGGTGAGGCTGTAAGACGTGGTGAGGCTGTAAGACGTGGCAAGGGTGTGTAAGACGTGGTGAGGCTGTAAGACGTGGTGAGGCTGTGTAAGACGTGGTGAGGCTGTGTAAGACGTGGTGAGGCTGTAAGACGTGGTGAGGCTGTAAGACGTGGTGAGGCTGTGTAAGACGTGGTGAGGCTGTAAGACGTGGTGAGGCTGTAAGACGTGGTGAGGCTGTGTAAGACGTGGTGAGGCTGTAAGACGTGGTGAAGCTGTGTTAGACGTGGTGAGGCTGTGTAAGACGTGGTGAGGCTGTGCAAAACGTGGTGAGGCTGTAAGACGTGGTGAGGCTGTAAGACGTGGTGAGGCTGTGTAAGACGTGGTGAGGCTGTAAGACGTGGTGAGGCTGTGTAAGACGTGGTGAGGCTGTAGGACGTGGTAAGGCTGAGTAAGACGTGGCGAGGCTGTAAGACGTGGTGAGGCTGTAAGACGTGGTGAGGCTGTGTAAGACGTGGTGAGGCTGTAAGACGTGGTAAGGCTGTGTAAGACGTGGTTAGGCTGTAAGACGTGGTGAGGCTGTGTAAGATGTGGTGAGGCTGTGTAAGACGTGGTGAGGCTGTAAGACGTGGCAAGGGTGTGTAAGACGTGGTGAGGCTGTAAGACGTGGTGAGGCTGTGTAAGACGTGGTGAGGTTGTGTAAGACGTGGTGAGGCTGTGTAAGACGTGGTGAGGCTGTAAGACGTGGTGAGGCTGTAAGACGTGGCGAGGTTGTGTAAGACGTGGCGAGGCTGTGTAAGACGTGGCGAGGCTGTGTAAGACGCGGCGTGGCTGTAAGACGTGGTGAGGCTGTAAGACGTGGCGAGGTTGTGTAAGACGTGGCGTGGCTGTAAGACGTGGCGAGGCTGTGTAAGACGTGGCGTGGCTGTGTAAGACGTGGCGTGGCTGTAAGACGTGGCGAGGTTGTGTAAGACGTGGCGTGGCTGTAAGACGTGGCGAGGCTGTGTAAGACGTGGTGAGGCTGTAAGACGTGGCGAGGCTGTAAGACGTGGCGTGGCTGTAAGACGTGGCGAGGCTGTGTAAGACGTGGTGAGCCTGTAAGACGTGGCGAGGCTGTAAGACGTGGCGTGGCTGTAAGACGTGGCGAGGCTGTGTAAGACGTGGTGAGCCTGTAAGACGTGGCGAGGCTGTGTAAGACGTGGCGTGGCTGTAAGACGTGGCGAGGCTGTGTAAGACGTGGTGAGGCTGTGTAAGACGTAGCGAGGCTGTGTGAGACGTGGCGAGGCTGTGTGAGACGTGGCGAGGCTGTGTGAGACGTGGCGAGGCTGTGTAAGACGTGGCGTGGCTGTAAGACGTGGCGAGGCTTTGTAAGACGTGGCGTGGCTGTAAGACGTGGCGAGGCTGTGTAAGACGTGGTGAGGCTGTGTAAGACGTGGCGTGGCTGTAAGGCGTGGTGAGGCTGTGTAAGACGTGGCGAGGCTGTGTTGGATGTGGTGAGGCTGTGTAAGACGTGGTGAGGCCGTGTTGGATGTGGTGAGGCTGTGTAAGACGTGATGAGGCTGTGTTAGATATGGTGAGGCTGTGTTAGTTCTGGTGAGGCTGTGTTAGATGTGGTGAGGCTGTGTTAGATGTGGTGAGGCTGTGTTAGATGTGGTGAGGTTGTGTTAGATCTGGTGAGGCTGTGTTAGATGTGGTGAGGCTGTGTTAGATATGGTGAGGCTGTGTTAGATCTGGTGAGGCTGTGTTAGATGTGGTGAGGCTGTGTTAGATCTGGTGAGGCTGTGTTAGATGTGGTGAGGCTGTGTTAGATATGGTGAGGCTGTGTTAGATCTGGTGAGGCTGTGTTAGATATGGTTAGGCTGTGTTAGATCTGGTGAGGCTGTGTTAGATGTGGTGAGGCTGTGTTAGATCTGGTGAGGCTGTGTTAGATGTGGTGAGGCTGTGTTAGATGTGGTGAGGCTGTGTTAGTTATGGTGAGGCTGTGTTAGATATGGTGAGGCTGTGTTAGATCTGGTGAGGCTGTGTTAGATGTGGTGAGGCTGTGTTAGATCTGGTGAGGCTGTGTTAGATGTGGTGATGCTGTGTTAGACGTGGTGAGGCTGTGTTAGATGTGGTGAGGCTGTGTAAGATGTGGTGAACCTGTGTTAGACTCGGTGAGGCTGTGTTAGACGTGGTGAGGCTGTGTTAGACGTGGTGAGGCTGTATAAGACGTGGTGAGGCTGTGTTAGACGTGGTGAGGCTGTATAAGACGTTGTGAGGCCATGTTAGATCTGGTGAGGCTGTGTTAGATGTGGTGAGGCTGTGTTAGATCTGGTGAGGCTGTGTTAGATGTGGTGAGGCTGTGTTAGATATGGTGAGGCTGTGTTAGATCTGGTGAGGCTGTGTTAGATATGGTGAGGCTGTGTTAGATCTGGTGAGGCTGTGTTAGATGTGGTGAGGCTGTGTTAGACATGGTGAGGCTGTGTTAGATCTGGTGAGGCTGTTTTAGATGTGGTGAGGCTGTGTTAGATCTGGTGAGGCTGTGTTAGATGTGGTGAGGCTGTGTTAGATATGGTGAGGCTGTGTTATATGTGGTGAGGCTGTGTTAGATGTGGTGAGGCTGTGTTAGATCTGGTGAGGCTGTGCTAGATGTGGTGAGGCTGTGTTAGATGTGGTGAGGCTGTGTTAGATGTGGTGAGGCTGTGTTAGATCTGGTGAGGCTGTGTTAGATGTGGTGAGGCTGTGTTAGACGTGGTGAGGCTGTGCTAGATGTGGTGAGGCTGTGTTAGATCTGGTGAGGCTGTGCTAGATGTGGTGAGGCTGTGTTAGATGTGGTGAGGCTGTGTTAGATGTGGTGAGGCTGTGTTAGATATGGTGAGGCTGTGTTAGATGTGGTGAGGCTGTGTTAGATGTGGTGAGGCTGTGTTAGACATGGTGAGGCTGTGTTAGATCTGGTGAGGCTGTGTTAGATGTGGTGAGGCTGTGTTAGATGTGGTGAGGCTGTGTTAGATGTGGTGAGTCTGTGTTAGATATGGTGAGGCTGTGTTAGATCTGGTGAGGCTGTGTTATATGTGGTGAGGCTGTGTTAGATCTGGTGAGGCTGTGCTAGATGTGGTGAGGCTGTGTTAGATGTGGTGAGGCTGTGTTAGATGTGGTGAGGCTGTGTTAGATATGGTGAGGCTGTGTTAGATCTGGTGAGGCTGTGTTAGACGTGGTGAGGCTGTGTTAGACGTGGTGAGGCTGTGTTAGACGTGGTGAGGCTGTGTTAGACGTGGTGAGGCTGTGTTAGACGTGGTGAACCTGTGTTAGACGTGGTGAGGCTGTGCTAGACGTGGTGAGGCTGTGTTAGACGTGGTGAGGCTGTGTTAGACGTGGTGAGGCTGTGTTAGACGTGGTGAGGCTGTGTTAGACGTGGTGAGGCTGTGCTAGACGTGGTGTGGCTGTGTTAGACGTGGTGTGGCTGTGTTAGACGTGGTGAGGCTGTGTTAGACTTGGTGAGGCTGTGTTAGACGTGGTGAGGCTGTGTTAGATGTGGTGAGGCTGTGTTAGACGTGGTGAGGCTGTGTTAGACGTGGTGAGGCTGTGTTAGACGTGGTGATGCTAAATGAGTGTTGTTAATATTACTGTAACACAATATTGAACGAACTCTAAATAACGAAAACCTTAATGCAGTTATTTAGAATTATTTGTTTTCTATTATTTATAGAACATTTTAAGAAACATATATAGAGTATTTAATCTATACAACATTAGTCAAACACAACGTTCAGTACTTACGTTGACAAAGTATAAAATATTATTATATTTTTAAAAATTGCTGAGGAATTAAGTTATGAGAATTTAAACAAACTCAAAAGATAAGAGAGAGTTGGTATTATTTTACGCTAAACAAATAACAATTATACAACGGAAATAAAAATGTAATGTGTGGCATAAACCTGTGTCACCTGACTGGGCTTTAATAACTGAGAGGTTGTCAGATTATTATCATATTTACATTTTCTTTCAAACAATTGTAATTACCTGCAAGATTTATGAAGTGTGAAAACTACTTTTATTTTTATTTTTTGCGCTGAAATATCCTTCATTTAATTAAGGTAAACCATTAGTAAGGATATATTCTTTGGTGTAGATGGAATGTGTGGTTGTTTTGTTTTGTCTTCTCATAAGCCCGTTGTTATACGAGGTCCGGCACAAAAATAACGAGACTGACCCTATTTCTCTTTTAACCAAGAGTGGGAGGGAGGGGAGGGACAAACAACGGTTATTGAACATGTTCTAACCTGTCACAGTGAGACAAAGCTCAACTCAATCGCTTCACTCAGTACAAGTGGACGCGTGTTGAAGTATAGACGCGTTTTTACGCTCGGTCGGAAAATGTCGAACTGCAAAACTGAGCAACGAGTTAACATCAAGTTTCTCGTTAAATTTAAGAAATCCGCGACGGAAACTTTTCAGTTATTGACTGAGGCTTACAGTGAAGATTGCATGTCTCGTGCACGCGTTTTTGAATGGCACAAACGGTTTTCGGAAGGCAAAGAAACCGTGAAAGATGATGACCATCCAGGCCGTCCACGCACAGCAGTTACTGATGATAACATTGAATAAGTGCGAGATGTGATTAGAAAAAATCGTAGGTTGGGTGTTCGAGCAATAGCTGAGAAAGTTAATTTAGACCAACACCAACACACACGTAGAGGAGCTTAAGAAAAGGGGGGCGACGTGACTACTCGGGTCACAAACATAAGGGACCCACTAAATAACTATCCTACATGTTAGGAATAATAATCATCCCATTGCTTGGGAAAAAAGCTTAGAAGTATTCAAATCATCTTGTGTCACAGAAAGACTTCTGGTTGAAGCTAGTTTGATTAAGGAATTAAAATCAATAAACCTTAGTGATGGTCAGTTCAAAACTGATAAGATGTTACATAAATTTATTTGTCCCAAGGTTAAAAATGCTGTGAAAACCTTGGATCTAGATGTAGGATAGTTATTTAGTGGGTCCTTTATTTATGACCTGACCTGACCTGACTAGTCACGTTGCCCCCTTCTCTAAAGCTCCTCTACGTGTGTGTTGGTGTTGGGATTAGTGGATGACATCATTATGACCTGACCTCATGTTTAATAAGGTCAACCTCTATATTTAAGCCTCTCTCTGTCCATGTAATCCAGTTGCCTCTGAAGATGTCTTGAATAAAGACGAAAGCTAAGGTGCTCCGTTTTTTCCACGTTTTCATTGTGGATCTACATGATATATATATATATATATATATATATATATATATATATATATATATATATATATATATATATATATATATATATCATGTAAATCCACAATGAAAGCGTGGATAAGATAAATCTTGATAAAATCACATGGGAAAATGCTCCGTTGTTTCCATTTTCCCATGTGATTTTATCAAGATATATATATATATATATATATATATATATATATATATAATATATATATATATATATAATATATATAAAGTAACAAGTAAATATTTATACACTATAGCTCTTGGAAATAAATAAACAAAGTAATTGGCTTACCAAATCATGGGTTTCTTGATTACATTAAACAAATAAACATTCTAAACAAAGACAGACCCCAAAATACGTCTGACCCTTGAGGAATCTCTAATACCAATGAGCAATAATTATTTATTCCCCTCGGCCTGGGCTGTGTTCCTTTACTGGCTAAAGTTTCACCTCACATATATCCATAATTAATGTTCTCAGTTTATTTATGGTAAATATTTTACTAAATTTGTTTAGTTTATAATTTTTAAAACATTATTTATTTAATTATAAAACAATCATTCTTCATAAACCTGTTCACATTTAAATTAATTCACATTGAGACAAACCGTCCTATACTATACACGATATCTGCAAACTAACACTAGAATGGTCATGTGCTCTTTACTCCCCTTTTAACACTTTCCTCCCACTACTTTTCAGTTTATTTTGAACAGAGTTAAAACTCGAAACAATTAAGTAAAATTCGAATCAGTTTCATAAAAAGGAATATCATTGAAGCAATACTCGAGACACGCTTCATAACAGTTTGACAAAGTGTGTTTTTTTACGGGGAATAGCCCACCCGGGTACAGGTCGTCGACCCATAACGGGGTCTGAGGGGGGGGGGGGGGGGGGGAGGGGGCGAAAAAATAAAAGTAAAAAGAAATTGCAAATAGAAAAGGAAAAGATTATACTACGAAGATACGCCAATAGGCCAAATATTAATAACACTGATAATATTACAATATATACACGGTAACATTATCGACAACGGAATGCCGTACAGCTAGACGACTGTTTGACAGCTTTATGGGTTCGAATCCCGTAAGACACCTATATTTATACCTGCGGTTGACTATGTGCTTTGGTGATCTGTCGGTGTAACATCTGTAAGTCTGTCGAAGTAATCTGATGGAATGTTGGTTTATAATGAGATGGTGTCAAAGGTTTATAACACATTGATATAATATAAAATATTGTGTATATAGTATGAATTTTCCGTGAGAGCAGAGTGTAGGAAGGGGTATTATTGATCGATTTAATACCTGTTAAGATACAATATATTTGATAACTTCAAGAAAATGTAATTGGTCTTTTACTTTTTCTTAATCTGTCTTGTATTTACTCTTTATAATAACATCATTTACTCACTGATGAGTTTTAATGTTTATTACAAGAGTCTTAATGATTTAAGACTTCATAACTATTTCACGTGAGCTATTAATCATTGAACTTGTTCATACAATACTTTAGGTTAGTAAAATTTTCAAAATAACGTCAATATATAAACGTTTGTGTTAACTTAGACAAATATCTGACGACTTCAGCATCCCATTCACTATCTCCTCGTTATCGATACAAAGGGTAATTCAATTAGTTTGTTACATAATTCGATTTCAAAACGATATACAATTTTGAACATCAAGAAGAAATCAGTCTTGGTATTAAATTAATTAAAACTAACTCACTTACATTGCACCAGCAATCCGGAATTAATAGCAAATTAATACAAAAATCTTCTACGCACAATATATCATAAGAACATAAGAAAATAAGGAGTCTGCAATAGGCCGGTTGGCCTGTGCATGGCAGCTCCTGTCGAGAGTCGCTATCACTCTCTATCATCCATGAATCTATCCAGCCTCCTTTTGAAACTTTCCAGAGTTCCCGCACTTACTACAAAGTTGCTAAGCTTGTTCCACTCGTCCACCACCCTATTTTCCTATTTGTGAACCAGTTTCTTCCTATCTCCCTCCTAAACCTAAACTTATCCAACTTGAATCCGTTACTCCGAGTCCTATCCTGCTCGGATATTATAAGAACTTTATCTATATCCCCTTTATTGATTCCTTTCACCCACTTAAATACTTCTGTCATATCTCCCCGCACTCTTCGTCTTTCTAGGGAATACAAGTTAAGTTTCTTTAACCTATCCTGATATGGAAGGTTTCTAAGTCCCGGAATCATTTTTGTCATTCTTCGCTGCACCGACTCTAGTGAATTTATATCCATTCTATAATAGGGGCACCAGAACTGAACCGCATAATCGAGGTGCGGCCTGACTAGCGCAAGATATAGTTGCAAATAGACCTCTGCACTCTTGTTACTTACACTTCTACAGTTGATATAAAACCCAATACTCTGTTCGCCTTATTTCGAACATTAACGCACTGTTTTCTAGGCCGTAGGTCTGGGCTTACAAGTACCCCTGGGTCTCTTTCACAAGTCGACTTCTCTAGGTTGATGTTGTTAAGGCTGTATACATTGTCAGTATTTGTTCTTCCAATATTAAGTACGCTGCACTTGCTGGTGTTGAATTTCATTTGCCATTTTTCAGACCACCCCTGCAGTTTATTTCGATCCTCCTGTAATGCATTTGCATCCTGCCCTGAATTAATTTGCCGCCCTATTTTGGTGTCATCCGCAAACTTGCTTATGTCACTGTAGATCCCAGTATCTAGATCATTTATGTAGATTATGAGCAAGAGTGGGCCTAGTATGGCTGTTATACACCAGGTAGATGAAGAAACTGACGTATATAATACTCTTCTCCTTTGATGTTGGGCAGCCAGCCCCCAGAGGCAGCAAAATTTAGTAACGACCCGAGTTAGTTCGGCTCCACCAACAGCCCTATAATAGTCAGCTCGTTTCCCTCCTTCTCGTCTCTCATAATGAATTAACTTTTTTAATGCCATCACGGACGTGAAAGCTTAAAGTAAACTAAATTAACGTTAGTATGGATCGATAAACATGATTACCATAAGAGGCATAACGCTATCAGGTATCACTTACGTCTTACAACCTTGGCCAGCTGTGTTTATATATATTTATATATATATATATATATATATATATATATATATATATATATATATATATATATATATATATATATATATAACTTACACACACACCTGAATAACAACACCCGTGGCTCTCAAGGCTACTGGGGCCAGATTTCAGCATCGATAATCTATTTGTGTCTTCCTGTTCCGTCTATCTGACCTGCTCTTCCACCCAGGATACCTAAGGTAGTGTGTCTTATTTTTCGGGGGATGACAGCACAAGGAATACCCACAATAAATTGAAGTCTTAAGTTTAACGTCCAGATATGTGTACTGTATAAAAGATGTTAGTATAATGGTAAGTGTACACAGGCTTCAGGAGAGGGAGACTGGCCTTGGTTAGGTTGTCAAAGTGGTTTCTTCTTGTTAAAGGGAGCCTAGTGTAGTGCCCCATGTCTTTAGTGACTTATAATGGGGTCTCACCACTACCATCTTTATGTCCTCCACAAATGTCAACTTAGCAATTTGAATATCAATTATTATCTAAGCACCGTAAAGAGTTTGACATATATATATATATATATATATATATATATATATATATATATATATATATATATATATATATATATATATATATATATATATATATATATATATATATACATGCAGTATATCAGAGTACCTTTCTCATATCTGAGGGTCGACAACCATCGACCTCCACTCTAAACGTTCTCGGGCTGTCTGCCAATCCTCCAAGGTTTTGTATCTCTCTGGGGACTCAGTTTTTAGTTTCATTCACCTATCTTAGGATCTGCCGTCCCCCTGACCCTTCTACCCTATATTTTACCCATTAATATTTCTGTTAACCAGTTTTTGTAATGCCTCTTTACTATCCGTGATAAGAGTAGTATTATCTGTATAGCGTATCTTTGATATTACTTTATCGCAAGGTCAATATAGAGAGGTCCGAGGCGGCGGGAGTGATGACGTCAAATGATCCACTCCGCTTGCGTACTTGACAAGTTGACCCCAGTCTTACCCGAGCCATTTGTGTGTACACACCACTGTCTGAGGCTTTAACTTTGAGAAGCATGAGTCCCAAATGTTATGAATATCTGGGAACTAAAAAAGGAATTCCTTTGCCGAGTAAAACAACGATTAATGAAGGAGCCAAGAATTTTGCATGCGAACCTGACATCTTACACTCTGTGCTGTCACTCATGAAGACAGTCTGACACCTTTAGTCCACTTGAAAGGTTAGCTGTGATATCATTAGATGAAATGACCATTATGAGTGAATGGAGTTATGACAAAGGTAAAGATATCCGATATAAACCTCATGAGAAAGTCCAGGTTGTCATGCTAAACGGGCTGGTAGGCAATTGGAAGCAGCCATTTTTTTATGACTTTGATGTCCCAAATATTCAAAAGATCTTGTTAACTTTAATAGATAAGCTTGAGCATGCAGGTTGCTCTGTCGTTGCAATGGTGCACGACTTAGGGTCCAGTAACCTTAGGATGTGGAAGGAATTTGACATTGATCCCGCGGAAAGAAAGAAAATATCTTTCAAAAACCCGGGTGTTGTTCGGGATATATTTGTGTTTGCAGACGTGACACATTTGATTAAATTAATTAGGGATAATTTTCTCGATTCAGGATTTTACTTAAAGGATGGAAGGCTTTTAACTGACTCTTCTATTCGGGAAATGAAGACAGCAAGTAAGACAGAGTATGGTTTAGCATACAAACAAAGTGAAGTGCATTTAAATGTATGGGGCCAGCAACGAGAAGCGGGTTAAATATGCAGTCCAATTGTTGTCAAAAACAAGCTCAAGCTCACTGAAATATCTTGGAGAAAGAGGACGACTGGAGAGTAGACATTGGAAGGAAATTGCTGACTTCATACATCTGGTGGACGACTGGTTTGACATTATGAATTCTTCTCATAAGTTTCGTGAAAAACAATCACTTAATGTATTTGGAATTAATCTATGTGACCAAGTAAATGTTCTGCATAGAATGATTGACGTGGTGACAACAATGAGAGTAAGAAACCCGCTGTTGAAAGGCCTTTACAGGTTTCAGAAAGGGGTAATATTATCATCTCGGTCACTTATAGGGTTGTACAAAATGCTCCAGAAGTCTTTTAATCTTGAATTCATTCTTACTAGAAAACTAAATCAAGGTTGTCTGGAGCATTTGTCTGAGTGGATAAGGCAGATGTATGGAACCTACGACCATCCAAATGCTGTGAATTTGAAGTTCAGGCTCAAGAAGTTACTCCCTGGAAAAGACGTTTCACTAATTTCTGAGAAATCTAACACAACTAATGATAATTTTGACTGCTTGTCAAGAAATATTGGTCTTAGACAAACAAATGATAAAGGTACACCTTTCAATAACAAAGAGCTGGCAGTAAAACTCTATGTAACTAATCAATGTTGTAAAGACTTGGTTATTGGCAATGAAGTAGAGTTTAATGAAAACCCAGGAGGGTATATAAACCCTGACAAAAATAACGGTAAAGCAATAGATTTAGTCATAGAAGAGGAAGCTCTTAGGTACGTTGGTGGCTATATTGTAAGAAGGTTTTGTGGGAAATACCCTCACTTAGGCCAGAAAGTCACTGAGTTAACATCCATGACCAAAACATGGACTGAAGAAATAAACAAAGGTGAACTGCATGTTCCATCTGACACTCTATTAACCATTATGAGAGACGTATTTAAGGCTGTACATGGGGGCAGTCTTATGGAGGGGAAAGACTGTTTCAAAACAATGGTGTCTGAGATAGAGAGTTGATGTACCCCAGGATGTTTTATCCTTCTTTGACACATATCTGTGTTCCTTACACTAAACAGTAGTGTTAGGATAAATAAGAAAACAAGTAAGAATTGTAGAAGTGAAAATAGAAATTTATGAAAATATCAAAATGTTAGTAGGAAAAACAGATTGTCTTGGGTTACAGTTGATGTAAATCATATATGTTATTTATTTATAACCTACAGTATGTGTGTAAATAACATATAAGTTATCATGATATATTTATTCCTCTTTTAGATTCATGCACACTAATACGGAAACATTTCAGAGGAGGCTATTATGAACTCAAGTGCACAGATAAATTGCACTGAAATAAGCGTAGGAATTTCAGGAAATTAGTAAGAATATTCAAATAATGGCAGCTGTCCTTCCCTCCACAATGAAGGGACGAAAGTGGCCAGACGCTTTATGACACCCTTTTAGACAGCCTCTCTTACTATAGCTACATCTTCCTCCTTCTTTCCGAGCTAAACCTCCCTATAGCAGGATATAGGAAACAAGGTTATGATGATGATACTGTAAAGATAGACAGACTCTTGGAGAGAAAGAGAGAGAGGGAGGGAGCGGGCCAGCAATAGTTCACGTGACGTCACTGCGCAGAGCGAGCGAAAACTAGACCGCTGTCCGACCGATCCCTCTATATTGACCTTGCTTTATTGTAACTTTTAGTCTTTCATCGTCACTTACAACTTCTGTCATTAAGAATTCTCAATATATATTATATATTGTTGGAGATAGAACACAGCCTTATCTTACTCATTGTCTAACTTTTAACCAATTAGTAAGTTCTTTACTAACACTGCAGCCTCCTGTTGCCAGTAAAGATTAATTTAGAGTTCTAGTATCTTTTTCACTAATGCCTAATTTTTCCAAGACCTCTACAAGTTTATTAAGTTCTACCTCATCTAAATCTTTTTCAAAGTTAACAAAGCAGATATATAAATTTCTTGCCTTTCACTTCAAATTCTCAAACCAAATGTATGTTCTTTAGTTCTCTTTCTAAATCCATTTTGTTCTTCAGATAACTCAGTCTATTCTAAATTTTATCCTACTTAAAATTATGTTTTATAAAACTTTGTAGGTTTGACTTATTAAGGTTAATGTTCTAAACTGGGTGCACTCTAAGGCTCCTGGGAAGGTCTCCTTTGAAGTATATAGAATTACCTATTTTGGTCAGATATGTGATCCCATTCTGCCCATTTGTTTTATAAAATCTACTGGCAGCTGATCAACCCCACAAGCTATATAACTTTTAATTTTGCTCACAGTTGCCTCAACTTCTGATTCCAGAACTGGCACTTCGATTTTTATTTCCTTTGCGTTTCTTACCTCTACTTTATCCTTATCATTGTATAGATCTTCTACGTACTCAGCCCATCTCTCTTTTACTTCTGTCTCAAACGGTATCCTAATCTCCTTGCTTCTAATAGTCCCACCCCATTTTATTTCTGGTTCATTTGTTTAATATTTTTGTACATTTCCGTCTTTGCATTTTCTTTCTAAAAAAACTCTTGGCTGATCTATCTACATTCTTTATTAATTTCTTTATTAATTTTTTTTCAAGCCTCACTTCCTCTGATCATCTTCGTCCATCATTTTCTTTAAAATTTCATTTGTCATCCACTTACTCTCAGCCTCGTTCCTCATATGTCCTAGACTAAAGTTTTTCTCAGTCTCTAACATTACTTCATTTGATTTATTATCCTGAACCTTGTTCATCAAAGACACACTCTAGCAATACTGAAAATCTATTTTCGGTTTCAGTTTCTTATTCTCTCCCTGCCCCTGTTTTGAGTTTACCTAAATCCCATTTGATTTTGTTGTATAGTTTTTCTTTTAATTTTTGAAGTCTTAGCCTCACTAAACTCATTACCGGGACGTGATCTGACCCACAATCATTCCCTGGATAGGTCTTGGTTCGGGTTAATGAATTTCTGAATATTTTCTGAATTAGAATAATGTAATCTATTTAACTCCTGACTAAGTTGTTTACATTGTCCTGACTGAGACCTATGTATAGAGATCCCTGAGGAGTTGCTCAAACTATGTACAGTATTTGCAGTTATCATCTTGTTTACCTTACAAAAAACGATTAATATTTCTCCTCTCTTATTTCTATTGCCCAACCCATGTAGTCCTACTTCTGGTGCTACTTTCCTTTCCCAACATTAATTAAACTTTAGGGTGTCTTTTGCTTTGTTTAAATCTTCATAAAATTCTTCTAAGACTTCATCCTCACTCTCATATGTTGGTGCATAAACTTGTATTATTACCAACTTCATGGGCTTAGCATTAAACTTGACTAACAAAACTCTACCTGACACTGCCCAATATCCCTTTACACACTAATACTCAACTTGTGGTTTACAACAATACCAACACCTCTCTCATGTTTTTCACCGCCTGAATATATGAAGTAAAAATCTTCATCACTAATGTTATTTGAACCTGTACCTCTTACTTCAATCTTGATTTTGTGTTTGTTCATTCTTAAACTTTCTATTGTGGTTAATGTCCAAGACTTTGTTTTGCTCGGACAGTACTTGCTATCGCTCGGTGGCACACTGCCCGCCAGCACAGAAGGCAATGTGGTTGAACCTTTATGTGACAATGATCCAACAGGAACGCCCGAGAATAGTTTATTGTGTCTGTCCATGGTTGCTCAAGGGCAAGAGATGAAGATAATGAGAATAGCTGCCCCAAACATTTTCTCATCAGAAGACTAATTAGAGAGAGTTGAAAAAGTTGGGAATAAACTAAACTATGGGGTGTAGAGGCTGCTAATACCTCACTCTGGTAAAGAACCAGTCCATCACCTGTGGAATTTGCGTGTTCAACAACGATCCACTTTCAGCTCCTCATCTGAGGTTGCAAGATGGGAACCTTATGCCCAGCCCAGGTATTTGAAATTGGTCCATTCGAGCCCCCACACCACGACAAGGTAACGCAAATTCGGCCATTAGATGGAGTTGTACCGGATAAGGGAAACACTAAAACACCTTGACTTTCGGTCTGGCTGTTCTGTTGAATGGTAAAATTACTGTAAACATAAGGTCGTTCATCCCCGACCTCCTAGGAATTGTCGCTGTAATTTAAACAGGAATCTTGTGAGGCTGGTATCCTATGGTGGAGGTGGTGGTGAGGGGAACGACGATGGGAATTTGGATGAATGTTAATCTGTGACCTTGGTACCCCGAGAATGGTTACCGTGAGGCACAGCTGTCTTTGGTAGTGTGACATGAATTGTTGCGTGGTGAGAAATGTCCAGTGTTTAACTGTAAAGTTTTGCTACCAGGAACGTATAAGTGGCGGGGTAGTCCCAGCGCCCAAATAGCATCACAGTGCAGTGGACGCGTGCACGTGGCATCTACCAATACCAAGGGAAAATTAGGCAGGTATTTATTGCCACCAGTGACGATATCAAGTTTATATCTAGCAAGGCTACCCAAGGAGTACCAATTAGTTTATAATAGCATTTAAGGTAACGGTTTCTGAATCTGTACTGTCTAATGAACTGATAATGTGACTAAATATAATGAGTGTAGTGGTGTCAACAGAGGCTGGTGTCCCATAAAGCTGTGTATTGCTAATAACACCAAGGAGTTGCCAACCAGTGCATAGTGGTGTATAAGGTACTGTTACAGAGGAAACTTTAAGACTGTAAAATAAGACATAATCTTAATAACTCTATTAAGTTAGCAATATTGTGCACAGTTGCGTAATTTTTGGGACCAATGTATGATTGGGATCTGTCAGTGTGTGACCATGAAAAAATGAGATGTGGTGAGCAGATATGTCAACATTGTGTAGTTTATTACTGTGTGTAAGGTATAAGGTTGTCAATAAACCAGTGTAACTATATTAATATTATGTAGCCCTTGCGGGATCCTAGTAGACTAACGTAAATTTCTGTTAGTCGGGTGAGGGAGGTGAGCCCTGGGATAGTCGGGTGAGGGAGGTGAGCCCTGGGATAGTCGGGTGAGGGAGGTGAGCCCTGGGATACTCTGCTTTTGTTCATTTCCTTTTGTTGGCATTTCGTGGGAGTTTATTACAGGATGCACACATTTCTCCATTAAAACTTTATTTCTTTTGGCATTTATATGTTCTTACCTTGTGTTGCATTTTTATGATTTACTGGTTTGTGAATAGCTCATGTAAACAGTAAGCGTTATTTTCGTTATTTCTCACTCTAAGAGAACTGCCTCAAGCAACCACAGGATCTGGAGAACTAATCTATAATGGTTTACCACAAGATATAACAAGATGACTCCCTCTAGCTGATGGTACGACAGGAAAGTAATTATTACTCGACAGCCGTATATACTGACTGGGTAGACCACACGTGTGTACAGTATACTGTATATGGAACACGAGGACGGCAGACCAGCATCAATAGTTTGCTTAGTGAACTGTACTAAACAAAATGTTATTTGTTATTCTAATCATTATTTCTCACCATAAGTATAATGGAAGCCCCTTGAAATCGAGGATGTCCCCTCCCAAGGGCCACCTAGGCGTGAATTTGTTTAAGATGTAAAAGCTGTCGCCAACAGAACAACCACACCCTAAGTTAACGAGCTGCATGGCCCATTGTCAAGGAATAGTCCGAGAAGACGGATAACTCGCCAACTGCACTGGCTAACCATTACTCCGGAATACGATCTGCAAATCGATTAACATTGAGGTCCCCAATTACTGCTAGATAGACAGAAGCAAATAGCGTAAAGAAACTTGCCCATAGTTTCACCCCGCCCGAGGATCGAACTCGGGTCCGCTCGCTTGTGAGGCGAGGATGCTGAACATTATAATATAGAAATGCAAGTTATAAAAAAGATATTATTAGATTTTAATAATTGCTTCTTCGGTAGACTCCTCACAACTATTACCGAAAACCGAGGTAAACCGAGTCATAAGAGTGTCCAGACTATGAATGGTTATATAGTAAAGCCTGGGCATTCTTTTTTGATATAACTGTACACTATAATAATTATATATAGATATACAGTAAACATTATGGAGCCATGAAAATAAATTCTCAAGTTTTATTCAGTAAAGAGACATAATAAAACTGACTATAATCTTAACTGTAGCTTTAGTCTATGGTTGATGATGTTCGTGTCCAACACTTTAGGTCCACTTGTGAGGGAAGTGTCCACAGTGATGACAATGTTTGTGTGTTTCTCATTAATAACGTCAACACATATAACAACCACATATAACATCCACATATAACAACCACATACAACAACCACATATAACAACCACATATAACAACCACATATGACATCCACATATAACATCCACATATAACATCCACATATAACAACCACATATAACAACCACATATAACAACCACATATAACATCCACATATAACAACCACATATAACAACCACATATAACAACCACATATAACAACCACATATAACATCCACATATAACAACCACATATAACAACCACATATAACAACCACATATAACAACCACATATAACATCAACATATAACAACCACATATAACAACCACATATAACAACCACATATAACAACCACATATAACAACCACATATAAACACAGAGAGAAGGTCACATAATTGACCTTAATCCCTTATATGTACCCTTCCAGTGGTGTGTAATAATAATAATAATAATAATAATTAACGGTTTATTGAAAGAGCTTGGCAGCCAGAAGGCTGAAAATATACAGTTACATATTTGGGGAATGGGTTACGAATTACAAATAATATACAAGTAACATAAGTGACACAAATAAGACATATAATAACTTAGATGGGGAAAAGCTCAAACTACAGTTCAATTCAACGTAGTGACAGTGTTACAGTATTACAAGTGTGTGTGTGTGTGTGTGTGTGTGTGTGTGTGTGTGTGTGTGTGTGTGTGTGTCTCAATGGTATTTAATCTATGAAACTAACTTATATAACCCATTTGTATCTGAGTTTTAATAATTAAATCATTTGTAAAGGTCAAACTCTCTTGCATATAAAACAAATACAAAACTGAATCAATTGATAAATACACAAATACGGTAGTGCTTGTGTTTATGTAGGAATCAAGAATGTTTTAATTAAGAATGTTGGAATTAAGAATGTTAGAATCAAGAATGTTAGAATTAAGAATGTTAGAATTAAGAATGTTAGAATCAAGAATGTTTTAATTAAGAATGTTGGAAATAAGAATGTTGGAATTAAGAATGTTAGAATTAAGAATGTTGGAATTAAGAATGTTAGAATTAAGAATGTTAGAATTAAGAATGTTAGAATTAAGAATGCTAGAATCAAGAATGTTAGAATTAAGAATGTTAGAATTAAGAATGCTAGAATCAAGAATGCTAGAATTAAGAATGTTGGAATTAAGAATTTTATAATTTGGAATCAAGAATGTTGTAATTAAGAATGTTGGAATTAAGAATGTTGGAATTAAGAATGTTAGAATTAAGAATGTTGTAATTAAGAACGTTGGAATAAACACCGTCGTAATAAAGAATGTTGAACACGTTACCACAGTAGTGAAAATCATATCCAACTAATAAAAAAAAAAAAATTAGATGAAATAAAAATAATAATTCAAATTAATACACAACCTAGAAACACGATAAACTTAACAATTTAAATAGAAAAAAAAAAGAAAAAAGAAAAAAGAAAGAATAAAACTGGGTAAAGGATGGGTGATATATGAGTGATGTGAGGCGTGACCCTTTAACCTTTGACCCGGCCAACCCTCCATTACCCACCGTGTATACAAACAAGGAAGGAGATGAAGTGAGGGGAGGGAAAAGGGGGAAGTTTATAGGGGGAGCGTGAGGGGAGGGAAAGAGAGGGGGAGGGGAAAGGTAGGGGGAGAGTGAGAGGGAGATTGAAGGGGGAAGGGGAAAAGGATGGGAAGAGTGAGAGGAAAGGGGGAGAGTGAGGGGAGGGGAAAGGGAAGGGAGAGAGGTAAAGGGGGTATGATATAGGGTGGAGAGTAAGAGGGTGAGAGAGAAGGAGAGTTAGAGGGAAGGGGACAAGGGAGAAAAAGGGAAAGGGAGCGTGAAAGAGGGAGGAATAGTGAGGGGAAAGTAAAGAGGGATGGTTAATGGGGGTGAGTGGGAAGAATGAGAGGGGGGAGGGAGAGGGCGAGTGATTGAAGGCAGGATAGTGAAGATAGCATGCGACGTACGAATCCATGTACAATAAACAACAACAGAATATAAAACAGCGATACTTCTCTTCTCATACTCTCATTACCATTTAGAAAAGGACAAAAACAATACAAATAAGACATACACTTTTTTTCCTTTAAGGTAATACACACTACAGTAATTGCATTTCAGAAGGTGTATATTTTAGTAAAGTTAAAGTTAATGTTTTTGAAGAGAGAGAGAGAGAGAGAGAGAGAGAGAGAGAGAGAGAGAGAGAGAGAGAGAGAGAGCAATGTGTATAAGGTATATTAACTAACTTGTCTATCTTGACTCATGTCGTCATGAGAGCGCGGCCAATATCCCAGGTGGACACACAGGTACAAAGGTTCCCTCCCCACCCCCCTTCCCCAACATGCCCTCAACCCCCACATATCCATCCAACTCCTATCCCATCCTATCCCAGTAATTGTTATGAAGTCTACCAGGAAACGTCTATGAAGGAGAATATATGAGACGTGTGTGTGTGTGTGTGTGTGTGTGTGTGTGTGTGTGTGTGTGTGGTCGCTGCTATGTGTGTGTGTGTGTGTGTGTGTGTGTGTGTGTAAAAATAATAGTAAACGGTTTATTAATAGAGTTGCAGCCGGTGGCTGAAAATATACAGACTTACATTTGATTTAAACATAATGATATAATATGCATTGAATACATTTACAGGGCTGTACAGTACATAAATCAGGAGTTGTTTATTATTTTAACAATAGATGGGATGGTGCTGTTCTTATATCTATCGGTGCGGGCTCTTATGGGCTGTATTTTGTTGTATTGGCGGACTGCGCGAGTTGGGTGGGGGGCTGCAGGTGGCAGGAGGTGGCGATGGCGAGGGTGGTGCAGTAGTCCACTGCCAAACCTTTCCATTGCTTGGTGGTGGAGGTCACTGAGGGATGGCATTTCCAGGGTGGAGAGAACGTTGGTGTAGCCGGAGTATTCTGCGCCGAGCATGATTCTGCAGGCCCTTTTCTGTACCTTCTCTCGCTGACGTTGTTGGGTGGAGTTGAGAGAAGACGACCAGGCTGGTGACGCATACGTTAGTTTGGGGAGAATAAAGGCGTTGTAGATGTCTGTGTGTGCGTGGTCGCTGCTGTGTGCACATGCTTCCCTATTACGCATACATGAACGTACGTACACTTGAATCTTTGTATTTGTATGTACACTTACAGGGTTTTTTATCCACTATAATACACATACAAGGTTTGTTTAGCCAGAATAAAAAGGGCATAAAGTGAACAACACCAATATTAACATGACTGAGCCTTGGGAGTGTTTGCAGCTCCCTTGGAGGCACCTGATGCGTGCTGTACATTTATCTGAAGAAAACTGTTAAATAATTTAGAAGTTTTCTGCCAATGTCAATTCATACAACAAAGTCGTATCATAAATAAAACATAAGCGGGACCTAAATAACCCTGATTCAGGTGCTATTCTTCACAGAAATAAATGTCAACATTACTCGTCACCAATATTTTATACCACCTTTGTTGTTATTTAAGTCATATAGGTAATGATATATTGGTGTACAGGTGAAGGGATAGTGACCGCCAGGACCGTGTTCCGAGATGGAGGAGGCTGGTGGTGTAGTAAAGGCTCCTCTCTGATGGTTAACTGTAGTAGTAGATATTAACAATAGGTGAGGGCAGGTGACCTTGACCTTTAACCTCTAGAGCCTGCCATGGTGAATACAATTATGACACATGCTGTACATTATTAGGTTTACAGAGACGTATCACCGACTCACGTCATCAAGTCAGTGTAAATAATAATGGTACAGCAAGAAGTAGTTCCATACTGTACACTGTAGATACTCCACACTGCACAGATACGGTATATACTGAGCCTTCGTTACACAGTGAGGCAGAATGGTCGGCTCAAGTCATCACTCCCCCAGCTGTAAAGTTAAAACAGGAGGTGAGTGTTGTATCTAGTCAGCAGCCACACGCCTAGCAGTACAATAGCTGTTGAGTGTGCCGGGACGTGGGCAGGTTTTACTGGTGTACAAGCTGGGGTCAGACGCACCTATTAAAACCAGTGTCTAATTTAGGTGTAAAAATAAAGAAAAAGCAAAAATTATTATATTCATTAACAACCTTTGATAACAGAACACGTATTTTTTATAATTTATTCATATATATTATGACAAAAATGTTTGGCCGTTTTTGATATATTCCCAGACATGTTTAGCCTTACCCTGGGGACATATTGATACAGCAGATGTACTCGTTATCTGCCTTGCCCCTGCAGCCGTGGAGCCAATGGTTATTAAGCGCTGAGAAAACCTGAATATATTTACGAATACAAAACACGATAGAATTGACTACACCTTGATGGCCAGACTATTATTATTTTTAGTAGTAGTAGTAGTAGTAGTATAGTAGTAGTAGTACCCCTTCCTACACTCTGCTCTCACGGAAAATTCATAATATATAGACAATATTTTTGCATTATATCACAGCGTCATAAACCTTTGACACCATCTCATTATACACCAACATTCCATCAGATTACTTCGACAGACTTGCAGATGTTACACCGACAGATCACCAAAACACATAGTCAACCGCAGGTATAAATATAGGTGTCTTACGGGATTCGAACCCATAAAGCTGTCAGACAGTCGTCTAGCTGTACGGCATTCCGTTGTCGATAATGTTTCCGTGTATATATTGTAATATTATCAGTGTTATTAATATTTGGCCTATTGACTCACATATTTGTACAAAATGTCTGTACACATACACTTTGTCTCACTGTTATGAAGCGTGTCTCGAGTATTGTTTCAGTGATATTCCATTTTTATGAAACTGATTCGAATTGTACTTAATTGTTTTGAGTTTTTAATTCTGTTCAAAATAAACTGAAAAGTAGTGGGAGTAAAGTGCAGAAAGGGGTAGTACAAGTAGTAGTAGTAGTAGTAGTTGACTGTGGCTTCACAAGAATTAAACAAAACACAATAAGGGACCAAAAGCCGCGTTACCTCAAACTATATAGTCTCCTTGGCGAGGATAAAGTTCTCTTCGTGAGTCAGTGAGTCAGTCAGTAATTCAGTCATGTTAATACTCACTTAACCAGATAAAAGGTCTGACGTTCGTCTTGAATACCCACAAAATGTTCTATACTACTGAAGGTATACACAAACACCTGTTATATTAAAAGTAGGTTCTATTCTCGTACGGGAGATATATATATACAAGGGGACCCAGAAGCTCGCGTCCGCACCACAAGGACTCTGTCTTCACTCTCCATGTATTACTGCGCGCTGGGATGTACAGATGCCAGCATTCACAAACTGAATACATACAATGTAAATATGATAATTTATATACATAACATGGTGCACAATAAATGGAATATTACATAGAATTAATACATGTTCTGTAATACTTTACTATACATAATTAATGGAGTAATATAAGAGTAATATAATAATACACAGCTGAAGGTACTACTTTGTGTCCATATCATACAAAAGGTAAATTCATTCATTTATATAAGGCAACATGACACAGCGAGTCGGCCGGTGACGCTCTAAAAAGTTTCATGCAATATACATACTATAAAAAAATTCCCGAGTGAAATATATAACGAAAAACAACAACAAATAAAACCCTCTTTATAAAATATTGTTTGGGGATATCAAAGAAATTTGATGATATTTGTGTCACAGATAATTAAATTTAAAGTTATTTTTTAGGGATGCCTAATGTGTTTTATCAGTGTTGGTTATTGATTGAGGCCGGTCATGCAGAGAGAGAGAGAGAGAGAGAGAGAGAGAGAGAGAGAGAGTAACTCGTGTTGGAAATAATGACAAAGAAATAAGAGAGAAAGAGAAGGGAGCAGTAAAGGCTTAAGAGGATTAACACGGGGAAGAGATTAACGATAAACAAAGAATAGAATTGATAAAGGAGGGAATTACGACAGGGGAGAATAACAGAAGGAAGGGGGATTAATATAGGGAGGGATTACAGGAAGGGGATTGATATAGAGATAGATTACAGAGGGGGATTATCATTGTGAAGGATTGCAGGAGAGGGATTAATATAGGAGGGATTACAGGAGGGAATTAATTGAGATAATTACCGGAGGGGATTATAATAGGGAGGGATTATAGAAGGAGGGGGATTAATATAGGGAGGTATTACAATAAAGGGATTAATATAGGACGGATTACTGAATGAAGGGATTGATATAGGAAGAAAATATAGGAGGGATATTAACTTCAGGAAAGGATTACAACATAAAGGTTTAATATAAAGTGGGGATTACAGAAATAGGGGGATTAACATAGGGGAATTATAGGAGACGATTAACATAGGAAAAGATTACTGGCGGGGAATTAAAATAGGGGGAGGATTACATCATAGGGATTAATGTAGGGAGATGATTACATGAGGGGGATTATTATAGGGAAGGATTACAGCAGAAAGGATTAATATAGAGGCGTTTGAAGGAGGAGTAATTGTTCTCAGAGACTGTGAAAGATAATCTGGTAGGAACTGGGTGTGTGAGAGAGAGAGAGAGATTAAAGGAAAAAAACAACAACAGGGAGGAGGAGGAGGAAGAGAAAGATGAAGGAGGAAGATAAAGGAAGAAAATGAAAGGGAAAAGATGGAAGAAGATAATGAAAGAAGATAAGAAAAAAAAGATAGAATAAGGAGAAGAAAAGAAGAGAAGGAAGGGAATGAGAAGAAGAAGAAGGAGGAGAAGGAGAAGGTAGAGAAGAAGGAGGAGCAAAGAAGAAGGAGGAGCAAAGGAGAAGAGCAGAGGAGGAGGAAAAAAAAAGATCTACATAGGTTAATTTTTAAGTGCTGAGCCTCTGTCTAATATATCATGAATCATAAGACCTTCACAGACTCCCTCAGACTCTATAGAAAGTCCTAATTAAAATTAACCTCTTATTTTCAGCTCATCCAGACTTCTAAGGTGACGAGGGGAATCAGACTGTGTGTGTGTGTGTGTGTGTGTGTGTGTGTGTTTCTTTATATTCCCTAAAACAATGGATGTGAGAGGGTGGGTGGTTGGGGGGGGGGGGGGGGGTGCCTAGAGCTGTCCAGTACAATAACATCTCTCTCATCGTCAACACCCTCTGCCGAACCTGTCAGACGTAGGATCCCCTCCACTCACAGCATCACTTACACAACCCAGTGCTATAGAAGCCCCCACTAAGTCATTCATAATATAACCCAGACACAAATAAACGATGGTTAATTTTTTCTATGTTGGGTTGGATTGCGTTAGGTAGGTTTAAGTTCATTTTAATTGGGTTGGGATGGCTTGGGTTAGGTATGGTTGTTGGGTTTGGTTAGTTTAGGATTCCGTTGGGTGAGGTGAGGTCAGTTTGGGTTAGGTTAGGATAGGTTCGTTAGAGTAGATTAAGTTAGGTTAGGTTGAATTTATTTAGTTAAGACATGAAGCAGTATGAAATTAAGATTCTCTTCACGTTTAAATGTTTAACTTTTATAAGTTTTTGTTATGATCGAAAGTCAAAGTTATAGGAACAATACTACTACTACTACTACTACTACTACTACTACTACTACTACTACTATTACTAATTATTCTTTTTAAATGGCCTCCAGTCTCCCCCAATAGCCATACCTTCGCCACCATTTTATTACCTTAATATTAAATATCCTAATACATAAGTAGCTATCCTAGCTGTATTGAGTTAGTTGAGCCGCAGATCTATGCGGCATTCAGTGACTGTTGCCTCATAGTCAATATCTGCAACTGTTGTCGACTTTGGGGCCGATGCTCTTGTTCCCCTGAGGCAGAGCAAAGCCGACCGAAGGAGAGAGAAGGACAGTCGACATCTCATCCAGGCTGCAACATAACTTCTGGGCTGCTGCTTCTGTTCGGAGATCAACGTTCTGAATTCTCTCCCCATATGCCCTTATCTTGTCGTTCTCGTTCCTCCTGTGTGCAGCATCGAGAGCTAAGTTATGGTGACATGCGGCCATGGGATAAAAAATCCTGATGTCGAAGAAGGCTCGCTGTCCCCGCGTCCAGAATCCTCGACCACTGACGTCAACACGGGCTTCGTTGGATGTGTTTGAAGTCCTATGTTGGAAAATCTCACCGTCCATTGGAAGGAGGGTCGGTTCTACCCTGACGTCACGGCAGATTTCCTTCAACATATTTGCTGTGAGATCCCTTACTTCGTTATGCCTCATGCATATGAAGCCCCCTTTCTTGCACACCATGGCGTGATCGACGTCATAGGAAGAGCCACACACGCATTGGGAGGGCAAACCTACTGGCCTACCGTACCTTAGAGCAATGGCATCTGTAAATTCTTGTTTATTGAGACTGAAACCATTTGCCCTTATCGGTAACGTAGTTAACCAGTTCGAAGCGCCCACCTCCTGCGTTATAGCTACTTTTTTTTCAAATTCTCTGGTACTTGCCCCAACAGTTGCTGCAACTTTTGACTTTGGCTGTGCTGTCGTTCAGTCGTAATGGACCTTCGAATCTTGTTTACTTCACTGTTATCCACCTCCCTGTTGCGTTCTGAGCTATTATGTGGTCCGTGAGGGCTGCTGTGAGCTGAACTGTTTTTTGATGTTCGGTGGCAGCAATCTCCTCTGGATTGGTCAGTCCCATTCCTCCCAGTCTCGGTGGTAGTGCAAGGAGTGGTCTTTCTGCTGGGGTTAAGTCAGGGTGTTTCACTAATTTGGGAATGAAATTGACGCTGATAGCTTCTTCCAGAGGGTGGAGGAGGGGTCCGATATCAGGGATAGTGCACATGAGGTAGTTCCAGCGATGTTTGACTCCATGGGTGAATGACGCAAAAGCCGCATGAGGCTCTGTGTTAGCTACTAATACTACTACTACGACTAATGATAATAATAATAATAATAATATTTACATATCATTAACAAAAAACAAATAAATAATAATAATGATAATAATAATAATAATAATATTTACATAACATTAATAACAACAGCAACAGTAATAATAATAATAATAATAATAATAATAATAATAATAATAAGACTATATTAGAAAAACAATTCTTCACAATGTCAACAAACACGGAAGGAGCGTCGTGGTAATACAAATTACATTAACAGTATGACAACATTAACACAAACAAACGATGACACCAACCGTTAACAACAGGAGAAAATAAAACGACACCTTCAACAGAATATAAAACAATGCCAACGGTACAACAGTGAAGAGCCTTGAAAATTAGAAATCTTTTTATAGATATTGACTCGGTGATGAGGCGGTCACTTGGTTCGAGACACGAGATGCATAACCCTGGGTCGATCCTCGTCTGGTGTGATTTGATTGATTAGTGGACGAGTTGATAATATTCTGACGCAGGTACACTGGTTCGATACTGGGGAGTGATTATGTAATTTCTTTTTACAGTCTAAAATATCTTAAAGCAGGTGTGACTATGATTTCTTAGAACAGGTATAAGATATCTTGACGCAGATGTAAGTAAGGTGTCTTTTAGTAAGACGATATATGGAAGCTGATGTAAGATATAACTCAAAGATGGAATCCCAAACGTTCGTACGCTAATTATTTCACTTAGTCCCCCCCCCCCCTACCCTCACCTACAGTTTCTCTACCTGGTGGGCTGATAAAGGTTACCTCACGCTTTTAGGGACCGATTGATAAAATTTAAGATTAAATGATCTCTTGATGTTACGACCTTTATTGATATCCCACCTGAGAGGGAAAGAATTCAGTGGCTTTCCAACTCATTAAAATCCACAACACGATCTCTCTCTCTCTCTCTCTCTCTCTCTCTCTCTCTCTCTGGCAGGACCTTCCCCAGCGGCGGGTGATAATGACGAACATGGTCACTCATTTGATGTACATCGTTCCGCCTGATGTTCATTTTTTATACTAGAATACTCTACACGGTAAAAAAAAACGTAACTAAGTATTAAATAATTTTGTCATCTGTAACAATTCGATACAGAAATAGAAGCCGAAAAAACATATAAATTAATATATATATATATATATATATATATATATATATATATATATATAT
>CAUDMG010000421.1:942500-1037500 GCA_958450375.1 Homarus gammarus | reverse complement strand
TATTTAACTTTGTTGTTTACCCGTGTGAGTGTACATAGTAAATTCAGCCATTTCTCTCCTTACTGGCGCTAGAGATTTTAAATATTTTGTCAGGGGGTTATATTGTATAATTAGATATCACAGAGTTTATATGTTCGTGTCACTTAAAAAATCGCCGAAAAGAAAAAGGAAACACAGTTATATGATAATAATTGTATTAAAAATTTTCACCACATAACAAATATATAAAAGTCTATATTCATTTAGACACATACTCGTATATATACAGACACACATAAAAGTACACACGTACAGACACAGGCAGACACAATCTTACGTGATAAACCTAATTTCTTCATCAAATCAAATTCTCAGTCACTCGGCGCAACATGTGAGACAGACGCCATTCACTGCTAGTGCTACAGATCGCTCTCAAGTTGCCGGGTGACACGCTCCAGCTGCCTCTGATTACGACCGACACGGTAAAAAGTTGTTTAATAAGCTTCTAAAACGTAATAATCACATAAATTTTCAATCCTTTTATTAATAACATGCAAGATATGTTTATTTGTAGTATAAAAGAGAGCCAGTGTAAGCAACAGAAGAGTGAACGTCCGTCTGACATAGCATGTATTAGCGTGTCATTACAGGATGGTTGGAAACATCAGCCACTTTGACTACACAGTCTGGCATGACATCAATGTTTCTTAGTGTATTTTATGGGCCTCATGAAGTAGTGTATTTCTCCACCTCTGTCAGCCACCCCATTGTACCTACACCACCCTCTCCTGGACACGGGTCTCTATCTCGCCAGGAGCCAAGCTGGAACACAGATTAGCTAAGAGAAACCCATCCACCCAAAGACTCAACAGCTTGACGGTGGCGTTAAGGAGATCCTGAAGCATAGGACCAAGTTTGGAGAACAAGTCCTCAAATTCTACCTTCCTTCTGGCAGCCTGGAGGTGGCCTCTAGAAGTCTATGTCGCAGTGTTGTAGTGTTGGCAATAGAGTGGTACAAGGGGAGAGAGAGAGAGAGAGAGAGAGAGAGAGAGACCATCCATCACCATCACTCATTTACATATGCCAGGTCAAGTGCCGGAGGTCAACACTCACACTTCCTCTCGCCAGCTGCTCCTCTTACCAGCTGCTGTGGGCGTACATACATACATGCACACATACATACACACACATATAGTCCACATGCTACGTACATAGACCCCTATACTTAAATTACATTGCGCAAACACGCATAAACATATATACACACATACAGACACAGACACATTTTCCTTCCCGTTTTCAGTATTTATTATATATATATATATATATATTAAAAATAAATTTGAAATATAACTAAAAGTAAAGGGGGATATTAAAAGAAGAAGACTATATCTCCACACACACACTCATACATATTATCATTCTCCTCCCCCCCCGTACTCTTCCTCTTCCTCTTCCTCCATCCTCCTCCTCTACCTCCATCCTCCTCCTCTTCCTCCATCCTCCTCCTCTACCTCCATCCTCCTCCTCTTCCTCCATCCTCCTCCTCTACCTCCATCCTCCTCCTCTACCTCCATCCTCCTCCTCTTCCTCCATCCTCTTCCTCATCCTCCATTCTCCTCCTCTTCCTCCATCTTCCTCCATCCTCCTCCTCTACCTCCATCCTCCTCCTCTTCCTCCATCATCTTCCTCATCCTCCATTCTCCTCGTCTTCCTCCATCTTCCTCCATCCTCCTCCTCTTCCTCCTCCTCTTCCTCCATCATCTTTCTCATCCTCCATTCTCCTCGTCTTCCTCCATCTTCCTCCATCCTCCTCCTCTTCCTCCTCCTCTGCCTCCATGTTAGTTCACTTGTCTATTAATAATCAGGAGACTTGATAACAATGTCTAGTGTCAGCAGCAGGGTGAGGCTGCTGACGCCTTAAGTGAGGCTGCTGACATCCTAAGGTGAGGTTGCTGACATTCTAAGGTGACGCTGCTGACGTTCTCTAGGTGCGCCGTTCAGATCTAGGTATGCCTCACCTGACTGACTCACTCACTCAATGACTGACTGACTGGTCGAATAATTGCTCAAAAGTCCTTTCTATTCGTTCGTCTGTCCATCCATCTGTGCGTCCATCCATCCGTCTGTGCGTCCATCCATCCGTCTGTGGGTCTGTTCATCCGCCTTTGCGTCCGTCCATCCATCCGTCTGTGCGTCTGTTCATCCGCCTTTGCGTCCGTCCACCTGAAGTTTGTAAACACCATAACTTAAGCCAAAATTGGATATGGATTATAACCTAAGTCGTTTTTGTTGCTTGAATATATATACCTCACCCAGGCGTCAGTGGCGTTGGATAAACAGGAGTCTTTATCCAGTGTTATTAGGTGATTATCCAGGGTTATTAGATCATTATCAAGTGTTGTGAGGTCTTTATCCAGGGTTATGAGGTCTTTATCCATGGTTATGAAGTCTTTATCCAAGGTTATGAGGTGATTATCCAGAGTTAACATTATCCAGGGTTACGAGGCCTTTATCCCGTGTTATGAGGTCTTTATCCCGTGTTATGAGGTCTTTATCCCGTGTTAGGAGGTCTTTATTCCGTGTTATGAGGTCTTTATCCCGTGTTATGGTCATTATCCCGTGTTAGGAGGTCTTTATCCCGTATTAGGAGGTCTTTATCCCGTGTTAGGAGGTCTTTATCCCGTGTTAGGAGGCCTTTATCCCGTGTTATGAGGTCTTTATCCCGTGTTATGGTCTTTATCCCGTGTTAGGAGGTCTTTATCCCGTGCTAGGAGGTCTTTATCCTGTGTTATGAGGTCTTTATCCCGTGTTAGGAGGTCTTTATCCCGTGTTATGAGGTCTTTATCCCGTGTTATGGTCTATATCCCGTGTTATGAGGTCTTTATCTCGTGTTAGGAGGTCTTTATCCTGTGTTATGAGGTCTTTATCCCGTGTTGTGAGGTCTTTATCCCGTGTTAAGAGGTCTCTATTATCTCCTTGTTCCTCTGTCTTTGTTTATAACGAGCAAATAATAGTTCATTTTTTCTTTTCTTTATTTTATTCTCTCTTAGAAAATGGTTAACAACAATCAATTCATCAATTCATTAATTCTTCAATTCTTAGGTTAGATAACTTGACACTAGGCAGGTTGATGGTTATTTAGTTTAGTTTTGGTTTGGTAAGTTATGGTCTTTATGAGGGTCAAAGGTCATCCCCCCCCCCCCAAAAAAAAAACAATATATATTTCCAGCTGCCATTTGGCCATATTTAGAGCAATTAAGAAGAAAATTGGCTCTAATACACCTCGTCACAGACCTCTCAATATGGCACTAGTTTACAGAGGTCAGAGGTAAATGGTGCACTGTAAACTTGTGTGTGGGAGTGAATTAGGGAGATATGTAGTACTTGTTTGGTTAAGATTCATCTCTTTAATGTGTCTAATATTGTCTTGAGAGTATTTGATAGCTTTGAAATATGTCTTTTGTTGTCTTCCGGTAATTCTATGGTCATAAAAGGTGTTTGATATTGTCTTCCTGGTGTTTTTATAATCAGTAAATGAAAATGGCAACCTGAGACCGTAGATTTAATACTTAATATTTACATACATTTTGCAATTGTAATTTTATAAGTAAATTAACCCATCCATGAGGAAAACCATATTGATGTAATGAGTATGGAAGCATTATTATAAACCATAGCTAAGTATAACCGTATGTTTATTGAAGTGTTTAAAA
Source organism: Homarus gammarus (assembly GCA_958450375.1). Taxonomy (NCBI): domain Eukaryota; kingdom Metazoa; phylum Arthropoda; class Malacostraca; order Decapoda; family Nephropidae; genus Homarus; species Homarus gammarus. The sequence goes on along the minus strand of CAUDMG010000421.1, from coordinate 1,033,805 downwards.
TATATAAATTAACTCATTGTTATTTTGTTTCATATTTCACGAAAAGTGGGAGTGTTGCTTATAGTTAAACTGGTATCTGTGCTTAATGTTATAAATTTGAGTGTGGACTATGGTAAGGAGGGAACTAGTGGCACTATGGTAAGGAGGGAACTAGTGGCACTATGGTAAGGAGGGAATTAGTGGCACTATGGTAAGGAGGGAACTAGTGGCACTATGGTAAGGAGGGAACTGGTGGCACTATGGTAAGGAGGGAATTAGTGGCACTATGGTATGGAGGGAACTAGTGGCTACCATACCGTTATAACCACACCCAGACTGTCGGCGTTCACACGTGACGCAGTACACTCAAAGCGTCACCATATTTGTTTTCCTTCTGTCGGGTAATCGGGGGTAAGTTTCGTTAATATTCAATGACATTATGGGATTTTGTAATATGCACTATGTTAGATAAGTTTTGTTTAAGTAATTATTGTTTTGTTATCCACTCGTCGTCCAACACCATGGCGCTGCTTTTATCTGTTTTTGGTGTTTTTTAATCAATGGTTTCTTGTGGGTTTATCATCTTTAAAATACTCGAAGATATTTTTAATTTGTTTACGTTTTCACTTTTGTTTTTAAGCTGGATTTAAGTTAATAATGGTTGGTGTATATAATATATTGTATATCGTAATACACTATCCAACAATATCATAACTCAGTTCTTTTCCTTTGATAACATAATTTATGACGAATAAGTAAGTTAAGTTATTTGTCAAAGTTATATAACTTTGTTCAACCAGCTAAAACAGTGATTAGCTGCGCCAAATAGGAACACCATCAAATCTGCCAATAACAAATTTTACCCATATGTATGTATGATAGACACTCTCTAGCAGGTGATTGGTGGTTATGCATGACGTCACTACGATGAAGACCGCCGATTGGATGACCATATGTGACGTCATGGCATATCACCACTCAGATGGCATGGAAACGTCGACAGAGACAACATCTGGGACCGTTCATGCTGCCGCCTCGCCACAACGACATAAAAACTTACCAAATTAAGCAATAAACCTCTTAGAAAACTAACCGGCGGGATCTAACAGGGATACATATTCGGGGAAAAGGAGATATTTGACGATCTAGAAAGGGAAACATCGCGCGTGTGGCAGCGTCGTCAGGTGCGGGGGCGAGAGGATGGGGGACCGTGACGTCATGTAGAGGGAGTGCTTAGCCTGGACCTCTCGCCTCGCTCTCTTGACGAGCTTCTCCCTCCCTCCCTCTCACACAGCACACCCGGTCAGCTCACACCACACCCACACCCTCACTAGCTCTCCTGAGGCCGTACCATCCACACCGGAGCGCTCACTCTCCTCTCCTCCTCCACGACCCATCAACCAGCAGCAGCGACACCATGGGCAGCAAGGTGTTGGTGATGCTCTTGGCCCTCGCTCTCGTCCTCAGCGTGGTCATGGCACAGCCTCTACTTGAGGAAGGTGAGTGTTAAGTAGTTTTAAGTATTTCTTTGATACTTGAGTACTTGGTGAGTGAGGGGTCGTGCTGTTGTTAAGTATAAGTTGTAAGTGTTTGTGGCTGCAGTAGGTGTATGAGAGACGCTGTTGTTAGTATGGTGGCTCTCGTAATGGTGATAATTATAATACAGGGAACGAGAATACTTGCGATGTTATGACTGTGTGGGAGTGAGACTGACACATTTGATTACGTTAAGTGTGGTAGTGATAGCGAGCTCTTACTGTGTGATAAGTTGCAGTTTATTACTTAAGAAGAATAATGTGGTAGTGAGGGTCACGATTCTTAAGTAGTGAGAATGTTACTTAACCAGTGGGGTAAGTGTTAAGTAAGAAAGTGAATTTAGTGTTAAGTGTCATAATAAGGGTGAACATGTGGAGTATCAAGTGTGATATTGAGGCACTTATTGAGTATGACATTGAGGGTAAACTTAAGTGTTGTTTGCACTTTTAGTCATAAGTGTGGTAGGGAGAGTGAAGTTAAGTGTGGTAGTGAGAGTGAAGAAGTTAAGTGTGGCTGAGAGAGTGAAGTTGTTAAGTGTGGTAGTGAGAGTGAAGTTGTTAAGTGTGGTAGTGAGAGTGAAGTTGTTAAGTGTGGTAGGGAGAGTGAAGTTGTTAAGTGTGGCTGTGAGAGTGAAGTTATTAAGTGTGGTAGTAAGAGTGAAGTTGTTAAGTGTGGTAGTGAGAGTGAAGTTAAGTGTGGTAGTGAGAGTGAAGTTGTTAAGTGTGGTAGTGAGTGAAGTTAAGTGTGGTAGTGAGTGAAGTTGTTAAGTGTGGTAGTGAGAGTGAAGTTGTTAAGTGTGGTAGTGAGAGTGAAGTTGTTAAGTGTGGTAGTAAGAGTGAAGTTGTTAAGTGTGGCTGTGAGAGTGAAGTTGTTAAGTGTGGTAGTGAGAGTGAAGTTGTTAAGTGTGGTAGGGAGAGTGAAGTTGTTAAGTGTGGTAGTGAGAGTGAAGTTGTTAAGTGTGGTAGTGAGAGTGAAGTTGTTAAGTGTGGTAGGGAGAGTGAAGTTGTTAAGTGTGGTAGTGAGAGTGAAGTTGTTAAGTGTGGTAGGGAGAGTGAAGTTGTTAAGTGTGGTAGTGAGAGTGAAGTTGTTAAGTGTGGTAGGGAGAGTGAAGTTGTTAAGTGTAGCTGTGAGAGTGAAGTTGTTAAGTGTGGTAGTGAGAGTGAAGTTAAGTGTGGTAGTGAGAGTGAAGTTGTTAAGTGTGGTAGTGAGAGTGAAGTTGTTAAGTGTGGTAGTGAGAGTGAAGTTGTTAAGTGTGGTAGTGAGAGTGAAGTTGTTAAGTGTGGTAGTGAGAGTTAAGTTGTTAAGTGGTAGTGAGAGTGAGGTTGTTAAGTGTGGTAGTGAGTGAAGTTGTCAAGTGCTACGTGTACTAGGGATAATTATCCTGTACCAAGTGTTAAGTGTGCTAGGGATAGAGAGCCTGTTAAGTGTTAAGTGTGATAATGAGAGTTAAGTTGTAAAGTGTGGTAGTGAGAGATTTTACCAAGTAGGTTTTAAGTGTGGTACGAATAGTTACCTCGTTAAGTGTTAATTGCGGTGATGAAGATGATCCTTTTAAGTGTTAAGTATTGTAGTGAAAACGACATTTTCAGGACTCATAAATGTTAAGTGTTACTTCAGTCACCGTTATTGGACTCTTAAATGTTTTAGAGGCCATTGTGAGCAGAACTGCCTTGATAGGTTGTAAAGTGTGTGTGTGTGTGTGTGTGTGTGTGTGTGTGTGTGTGTGTGTGTGTGTGTGTGTGTGTGAAGACCTCACTGAAAACAATAACAAACTCACCTGATAGACTGGAGTAATGTTTACCTCATCAGCTGACGTAACTCATTCATAAGAGCGTCAACAACACTCGTGACGTCTTACTCTCTGACGTAATCGTAATATATTTTGTTAATTATAGTTAGTTGTTAACTTCTCAAATGTAATGGCAATAATAATAGTAATGATGGTGATAATGATGATAATGGTTATGATGTTAAGTGTTTTTTGGGGTAAAATATTATTAAAAACAGTATGTAAAAATGGCAGCATATGATAAATATATACAGTAAATTGCAAAATAAGAACTGTATTTAATAGAAACCCAAAATTTTCACAGGACAATACGTTACAAAATACAAAAAAAAATATTAAAAAAAGACAAACGATCATATGTCACGAAATTCAAAATACTTAAAGAACTGGATTTTACAAAACCCCAAAAGACACGGGATCGGTCGGTGCAAAACAAAAAAGATTACAGTAATGTATTGTAGAAAACCCAGAAATAGCATAAAATCGTTTGTTAGTAAAAGAGAAATTAAAAACAAAACAAAAGTCCTTCGATTAAAGAAAAAAGTAGACAAATGTAATTCACCCGAGTTGTCATGGCCACATCACAAGACACAGTTGAAGTACAAGACCTTCAGCTGCCTCGGGTGGCATAGACTCCCCGGGGACCACAACACCAGGTTTACATCCGGTAAATCCACAAACTTCCCTCAGCCCTCAATAAACCCAGAAAACTTCCCCAGCGTTTGTGTTTTATAGCGAACACAAGTTTCTGGACTTGTGTCGTTCACACTCCGAATTATTTTTTCGTCACTTCATCGTTGTCTGGTTCAAGAGGGACGCTTACCACGAGTCAGTTGGGTCATATGCACTTAACTTAGGTCACAGTCTACTGTCTCAGGTTATACTTGATTGTGTAAGGTTACTCGAATGCCTAATGTCATTCTCGTTTGGGTTTAGGTCATACTTGACTGTATTAGGGGCAGAGTCGATTGGCTTGGGCCATATTACATTGATTTAGGTCATAATGGACTGGGTAGGTCATAATGGACTGGGTAGGTCATAATGGACTCGCCTACATAATAATGAACACAAACCAAGCGGTTAGTTTGTAACGTATGTTTATATTTATATCAGTCTATTTGTCTGTCTACCTGCCTTTCTGTCTGTGCCTGTCTGTCTTTCTGCAGTCTGTGCGTCACTTTGTCTGCCTGTTGGCTGTGTGTGTGTCATACCACAGTTGACAGGTGTTAGTATGCTGTGTTATTGTACATCAATCACTCTCCGCGGGTGTAACTATTATTAATCCCCTCCCTTGGGACGCAGCTGTTAGCTCTCACTCTCTCTGTGTTTATTTGTTTGTGTACGCAGAAAATAAGATGAGGGAAAAAAGCTGCAGAACTGGTTGACTATTTTTAGTAAAAACTGGTATAGAGTTTGGAAGTATTTAGTGTGTTTTATGTTTTGAGGAGCGTTAAAGGTTAATACACCAGAGATTATACAAACAGTGAAAACATTGACCAGATTTAATTAAGCCAAAAAAAAAACATAAAATGAATGACACGCATAACGTAAGCCATTAGCTATGCAGCACAACTAGGTCAAAATGTCTAGGAGGTCACGACTCAGTATCAAACACCTGAACTTAATGAATAGAAAAACAAATGCTCGTAAAAATCAACGAATTTATTGAAATGTCGATGAAACTTGTTGATTGGATGTTGGCCAAAGAGGCATTGATTTACTTCCCAGAGAATCGAGGTGACAGCACTAGGTCAGAGGTCAAGGTCAGGCTGTTGCTCTGGTGTGAGGAGAGGGGGGAAGTGGAAGAGGAGAGGGGTAGGAGACGGAAGAGGGAAGAGAGGTAGCGATGAAGGAGAGGGGAAGAAGAAGAGAGGAGAGAAGTGTCTTGCCCTCTCGTGAGCTGTTATTAATTAATAGTTTTGTTTACAGTATAACATAGGAGTAGATGTTTTAATTAATTTTAAAGGCGATCACCTCAGTATGTACAGTATATACACTCCTTATGGTGTCTTTAATTACGATAACTTAACGATTGAGTACGATGACTTAACCCTTGAGTGCGATGACTTAACCCCTTGAGTACGATAACTTTACCCCTTGAGTACGAAGACTTAACCCATAAATACGATAACTTAACCCCTTGAGTACGATGACTTTACCCCTTGAGTACGATAACTTAACCCCTTGAGTACGATGACTTTACCCCTTGAGTACGATAACTTAACCCCTTCAGTACGATAACTTAACCCCTTCAGTACGATGTTTTACCGTTTTTTTACCCTTGAAAAGAATCTATCATATATACTGTACACAGAGAGTTAAGGAAACCTCTTAAAGTAAAGTAGTTGTGATATAGCCTGTAGTTGTTATATGAATTCTTTAAATAATTTCGTTTGTGATGTTTCCTCTTTGTTTATACACGCGCTCATTCATACTCTCATCAAACTGTATTTAATTCAACCCTTTGATTACTCATTCTATTCATTTGCATACGTGGATGTTTATTCATTTCTATTTATTCACGAGTTAATTTATTCGCTCTTTCATCTCTTCAATTTTGTCTGTTTGTTGTTTTATTTCCACTTGTATTTATGATTTTTTCTCTCTCTCTCTCTCTCTCTCTCTCTCTCTCATAATAATTTGATATAAATCTCTTGAAAAAATAAATGCGAACAAGATAAGAAAAAGTACCGTCTCTATGTACGAAACTCCATCTTGAAAATATCTTACGCTAAACTGTCAAGTCTCTTCATTTACGCTTCAAATCCTACCCGATGCTTTACAGGCTTGGGGGTGTAAATATGTTGTTAATATAAAGCTGACACTGGTCTGGCTAAAAATTCCAATATACCATTATAAAGTCTGTGATATATGAATGGCAGGCGCGTCAAATTATGTCAAGATTTACCGCGTCCTGCCATGCCTTCCACGCCTGCTTCAATGTATACCAATGTTTACATCCCGCGCCCACCTGCCCACACTCTTCACGCCTGCTACTTCACGCCCAAACGTTAACACACACTGAGGTACTACTTATACACACGCTCCCTCTATACCCGTTTCCCTTATGCCTTTCGTTATTAGTTATCAAGACTTCCTATGTTGCTTTTCATTATTTAATTCAATTTATACTTCCTATTTTATTAATAATTTTGGGTTTACTGAGATAAACTTTATATACGCTTCCCTACCTTGACTGTTTCTTTAATGTATAAATTCGCGTTAATACAGTGAAATATAGTTTTGTAATTTTACTGTTTTGTTCTGTTTTTTAGTAATATCTATAACTCTATTGCATAATTTTTTAGATTTTTGCTTGAATTAAACATTTTCATATCGACCAATCAGAAACTTCACTCTGAACTAGTCGACAAATGCGTCACACCAATCACGGTTGTTTCATAACTGCTGTAGTTTGAGCGCGCGATTGGCAGTTAGAATGAACAGGTCATTAAACTCGGTAGTTGTATACCAAACATAAAAAAAGACAACTGAATGATTGAACTGTCGCACTATGCCTTCATGACTTCAGCTGTGAATGCTAGATCGTAAAATACGGGTCAGGTATCGTAACTGTGGCAGAACTATTAATATGGGTCAGGTATCGTAACTATGGTAGAACTTTTAATATGGGCCAGGTATCAACTATGGCAGAACTATTAATATGGGCCAGGTATCGTAACTATGGCAGAACTATTAATATGGATCAGGTATCGTAACTATGGTAGAACTGTTTCATTCGTTATGAGTTTTGTTGAGAAGGGAACTTGAGTACAGAGAGTAGTACAGTTACATATATGAGGACAAATACAGGTAAAATACAGGTACAGGTGGTATATTAACCGGTGTAATTACAGGTATATATATATACAAAGAACAGATGTAATTACAGGTACAGATATCGGGCTACAGGTTATGCATTACAGTACTCAAACACCTTTCACATGCCTTGCGCACTGATTGACGTCACACACACACACACACACACACACACACACACGATCGATAGGGATGAATGTGTGTTTTTCTTTAATTAAAATCTTTTAATTGTATACATATGTAATTATTTATGTGAGTAGTTCATTTAGAATATTATTTGCTTATTAATTAACAAAGTCGTGCTTTATTAATTCGACATTAGTGAGTGTGCAGTCATTTAAGAGAGAGAGAGAGAGAGAGAGAGAGAGAGAGAGAGAGAGAGAGAGAGAGAGAGAGAGCGAGAGAGAGAGAGAACGAGAGAGAGAGAGAGAGAGAGCATGTCGAATCTCTCGCCTTTAATTTGTCTTTATGTATGTATGTCTATGTATGTATGTATGAATATGAGTTTGTATTTACGTATATATGTGTGTATATAAGTCTGTTCTATATATATGTATATATTTATGTGTGCGTCTATTTATAAATGTATAATTATGTATTTGTAAGTATTTCTGTATGAATCTGTATTTTAATTGACACACACACGCATACTTCATCGTCACTATTCATATATATTTGTATGACATAATCCATATATGTATACAGGCATCCACCACATGTTTGTAGTCTCGATAAAAGTATACAAGCGAGTATATCACCCATAATACACAGTAGTATACCAGACATAACACACAGTAGTATACCAGACATAACACACAGTAGTATACCAGACATAACACACAGTAGTATATCACCCATAATACACAGTAGTATACCAGACATAACACACAGTAGTATACCAGACATAACACACAGTAGTATACCAGACATAATACACAGTAGTATACCAGACATAACACACAGTAGTATACCAGACATAACACACAGTAGTATACCAGACATAACACACAGTAGTATACCAGACATAACACACAGTAGTATACCAGACATAATACACCGAAGTATACCAGACATACACCATCATACAGGGTTACATAAGACCTTACCTCGCTCGCTCACCGCCTGTATAGAGTGTGAGGGGAGATACTGAGAGGGTGAGGGGAGATACTGAGAGGGTGAGGGGAGAGACTAAGGAGTGAGGGAGATACTGAGGAGTGAGGGGAGATACTGAGAGTGTGAGGGAGATACTGAGAGGGTGAGGGAGATACTGAGAGGGTGAGCGGAGATACTGAGAGGGTGAGGGGAGATACTGAGTGGTGAGGGGAGATACTGAGTGGTGAGGGGAGATACTGAGGAGTGAGGGGAGATACTGAGGGGTGAGGGGAGATACTGAGGAGGAGAGGGTAGAGATACTGAGGGTGAGGGGAGATACTGAGAGGGTGAGGGGAGATACTGAGGGGTGAGGGGAGATACTGAGAGGGTGAGGGGAGATACTGAGAGGGTGAGGGGAGATACTGAGGGGTGAGGGGAGATACTGAGGGTGAGGGGAGATACTGAGAGGGTGAGGGGAGATACTGAGAGGGTGAGGGGAGATACTGAGGGGTGAGGGGAGATACTGAGGGGTGAGGGGAGATACTGAGGAGTGAGGGGAGATACTGAGAGGGTGAGGGGAGATACTGAGAGGGTGAGGGAGATACTGAGAGGGTGAGGGGAGATACTGAGAGGGTGAGGGGAGATACTGAGGAGTGAGGGGAGATACTGAGGGGTGAGGGGAGATACTGAGGAGTGAGGGGAGATACTGAGGGGTGAGGGGAGATACTGAGAGGGTGAGGGGAGATACTGAGAGGGTGAGGGGAGATACTGAGGAGTGAGGGGAGATACTGAGGGGTGAGGGGAGATACTGAGAGGGTGAGGGAGATACTGAGAGGGTGAGGGGAGATACTGACGAGTGAGGGAGATACTGAGAGGGTGAGGGGAGATACTGAGGAGTGAGGGGAGATACTGAGAGGGTGAGGGAGATACTGACGGGTGAGGGAGATACTGAGAGGGTGAGGGGAGATACTGAGAGTGTGAGGGAGATACTGAGAGGGTGAGGGGAGATACTGAGGGGTGAGGGGAGATACTGAGAGGGTGAGGGGAGATACTGAGGAGTGAGGGGAGATACTGAGAGGGTGAGGGGAGATACTGAGGGGTGAGGGGAGATACTGAGAGGGTGAGGGGAGATACTGAGAGGGTGAGGGGAGATACTGAGAGGGTGAGGGGAGATACTGAGGAGTGAGGGGAGATACTGAGGGGTGAGGGGAGATACTGAGGGGTGAGGAGAGATACTGAGAGGGTGAGGGGAGATACTGAGGAGTGAGGGGATATACTGAGGGGTGAGGGGAGATACTGAGGAGTGAGGGGAGATACTGAGAGGGTGGGGAGATACTGAGAGGGTGAGGGAGATACTGAGAGGGTGAGGGGAGATACTGACGAGTGAGGGAAATACTGAGAGGGTGAGGGGAGATACTGACGAGTGAGGGAGATACTGAGAGGGTGAGGGGAGATACTGAGAGGGTGGGGAGATACTGAGAGGGTGAGGGGAGATACTGAGGGGTGAGGGGAGATACTGAGAGGGTGAGGGGAGATACTGAGAGGGTGAGGGGAGATACTGACGAGTGAGGGAGATACTGAGAGGGTGAGGGGAGATACTGAGAGGGTGAGGGGAGATACTGACGAGTGAGGGAGATACTGAGAGGGTGAGGGGAGATACTGAGAGGGTGAGGGGAGATACTGAGAGTGAGGGAGATACTGAGAGGTGAGGGAGATACTGAGAGGTGAGGGGAGATACTGAGAGGGTGAGGGGAGATACTGAGGAGTGAGGGGAGATACTGAGAGGTGAGGGAGATACTGAGAGGGTGAGGGGAGATACTGAGAGGTGAAAGATACAGAGAGGGTGAGGGGAGATACTGAGAGGGTGAGGGGAGATACTGAGGAGTGAGGGGAGATACTGAGAGGTGAAAGATACAGAGAGGGTGAGGGGAGATACTGAGAGGGTGAGGGGAGATACTGAGGAGTGAGGGGAGATACTGAGAGGGTGAGGGGAGATACAGAGAGGGTGAGGGGAGATAGTGAGGAGTGAGGGGAGATACTGAGAGGTGAAAGATACAGAGAGGGTGAGGGGAGATACTGAGAGGGTGAGGGGAGATACAGAGAGGGTGAGGGGAGATACTGAGGAGTGAGGGGAGATACTGAGAGGTGAAAGAGATGCAGAGAGGGTGAGGGGAGATAGTGAGAGGGTGAGGGGAGATACTGAGGAGTGAGGGGAGATACTGAGAGGGTGAGGGGTGATACTGAGATGGTGAGGGGAGATACTGAGGAGTGAGGGAAGATACTGAGAGGTGAAAGAGATACAGAGAGGGTGAGGGGAGATAGTGAGAGGGTGAGGGGAGATACTGAGGAGTGAGGGGAGATACTGAGAGGTGAAAGAGATACAGAGAGTGTGAGGGGAGATACTGAGAGGAGTGAGGGGAGATACTGAGAGGTGAAAGAGATACAGAGAGGGTCAGTGGAGATACTGAGGAGTGAGGGGAGATACTGAGAGGGTGAAGGGAGATACTGAGAGGGTGAGGGGAGATACTGAGAGGGTGAAGGGAGATACTGAGGGGTGAGTGGCGATACTGAGAGGTGAAAGAGATACTGAGAGGGTGAGGTACTGAGGGGTGAGGGGATATACATTGTCATCTTTTTCTCTTGTTGTTTTTCATCTTTATTTTGTATTCCTCCTCTTCCTGTCCGTCCTCCTTCCCTCTATCCACTCCTCTTATTTTTTCTACCTCTTCGTTCTCTTCCTTCCACCTCTATTTTTTCTCTTCCTTCTCTAACTCAAACCCTTTCCCTTCCTCCTCTCCACCCTCTCAACTCTCCCCTCTCCTCCTCCTCTTAACTTGCCTCTCCCCCTCTTCTCCACCTCCTTTTCCTTTTAACTCTCCCCTTCCTCCTCCGCCCATTTTAAATATGTTCAAACAGCCACATCGCCTTTAGAGTTGCCGAAAATACTCAGTGTTGCTCTACAGTGTGTGTGTGTGTGTGTGTGTGTGTGTGTGTATTTTTGTGTGTGTGTGTAGTTTTTGTTTTGTGTGTGTGTGTGTGTGTGTGTAATAATTTTCAGTTTCTTTAATCATTTCTGGACATTTGGTTCAACAGTTAGCTTAAGTGCCTTTCTAAGCGCCACGGGGGGGGGGGGGGGGGGGGGGGATTCAGAAGACGGGTGAAAGTGCGCTAGACGTAGTTTCTATATGTCATTGCGAGAGTGAAGTGGAGTGCCAGGCGGTTATGAGTGCCCGTGCTGGCGAAGTTTTAATGGTATGGTATAGGGAGTCATTTCGAGTCTAACTCTCTCTTAGATCACGAAGTTGGTATTGAAATCACGTGTACCTGGTATTTAAATCACGTGTACTTGGTATTTAAATCACATAATTGTATTTAGGTTACCTGCTTGGCATTTAAATCGAGTATTTCTTCCCTGCTCTCTCTCTCTCTCTCTCTCTCTCTCTCTCTCTCTCTCTCTCTCTCTCTCTCTCTTTCTCTCTCTCTCTCTCTCTCTCTCTCCGTTCACTTACCAAGACGGATATAAACTAAGGTTAAAGCCACTATAGCCTCTGAGCTCTGAGGTACAATGTTCTCCTTAATAATAAATATTGAGGAGAAAGACGCAGGTAGGAGAACAGAATTTAATTACACAAGTCAGGAGTATTTATACCACGTAAGACATTTTTTTTAACCCGACAAACTGTGTTCAGATGTGAGGCATGTGGTTAAAGTTGCCAGGAGGAGGAGTTGGTGGTGGTGGTGGAGGTGGAGGTGGTGGTGGAGGTAGTGGTGGAGGAGGGAGAAAAAGAGGGAGAGGAGGAAGCTCGTCTGGCTAACATCTACAAGCGTGTTATTAGTGGTTGATGGTGCATTTTATGTGGAGGGAGAGAGGGAGGGGAGGAGAGAAGGAGAGGAGGTAGGAAGAAGGAAAGAGGATAGGGAGAGGATGGCGGGAAAAGGGAAGAGGAAAATGAGAGAATGGGGGAAGAGAAGGAGAGGAGGGTAAAAAGGAGGAGGAGAAGGAGATGTGGGAAGGAGAGACTGAGGAGGGAGAGGGAGGGAAGAGGAAAAGACGAGTAGGGTGGGAGAAGGAATGAAGGAAGGAAGGAAGGATGGAACAGACAAAGGTAGGGAGAAGGAGAAAGAAACATCGGGAACATTTGCGAGCTTTAGAGAATACAACTTTAAAATATTCATCTCAAAACGTATTTCCACAGTTCTCACCTAAGTGAATAAAGAGTGAACGAACGAAATATTTCCAGACTCTATCGTCAGTTCGTACCTCAAGTGGACAGGTCTGATGCGTTCTCACATCTTCAGGAGAACTTTTTAACTTGGTGTCTTTTGAAGATTTGGGAGGAAGATGGTCTGGGATGTAAGAGCCACCGTGTGTACATTGGGAGCACCCCGGAGATCCTTGAAGCACTCCAGAGATCCTTGAAGCACCCCAGAGATCCTTGAAGCACCACATAGATCCTTGAAGCACCACAGATATCCTTGAAGCACACCAGAGATCCTTGAAGCACCACAGAGATCCTTGAAGCACCCCAGAGATCCTTGAAGCACCCAGAGATCCTTGAAGCACCAGAGATCCTTGAAGCACCACAGATATCCTTGAAGCACACCAGAGATCCTTGAAGCACCCCAAAGATCCTTGAAGCACCACAGAGATCCTTGAAGCACCATAGACATCCTTGAAGCACCACAGATATCCTTGAAGCACACCAGAGATCCTTGAAGCACCACAGATATCCTTGAAGCACCACTGATATCCTTGAAGCACCCTAGAGATCCTTGAAGCACCACAGATATCTTTGAAGCACCCCAGAGATCCTTGAAGCACACCAGAGATCCTTGAAGCACCACAGAGATCCTTGAAACATCCCAGAGGCCCTTGAAGCACTAAAAAGATATTGAATCACTCCAAAGATTCTTGAAGTACGCCAGACATCTTGAAGCACCACCGAGGTCCTTGAAGCACCCAAGAGGCCCTTACAACACCCTCAGAGACCTTGACGTACCCTTGAAACACTCCAAAGATTATGAAGCACCCTAGATATTTTGGAACACCCAGAGGCTTTGAAGCACTCCAAAGATCTTGAAGCACCACGGAGATCTTGAAGCACCACAGAGGCCTTAAAAAATAGTCTTAGGAAACAAGTTTGTTGGCAGCGAGAGGCGACCAGAGGGTGTAGTGAGAGGGTGGTGGGAGTAGCTGGGGAGAGAGGAGTGGTGAGAGGGAGAAGGAGGAGTGGGGAGGAGGAGGAGTGGTGAGAGGAAGAGGAGTAGGGGGAGGAAGAGAGGAGGAGGAGGAGGAGGAGTAAGATTGCCTCCGGTATGAGACTTTGATGAGGAAATACTTCACTAACGTCGCATACTTCTCTCTCTCTCTCTCTCTCTCTCTCTCTCTCTCTCTCTCTCTCTCTCTCTTTCTTCCTCTCCCCTTTCTTACTCTTCCTCACTCTCATTCTCAGTCTTCCACTCCATCTCCCACCTCCTCTTCTTCCTTTCTATCACTCTTCCCTAACCCTTTCTTCCACCATCCTCCTCAACTTGCTACCCTCTCACTCCCCTTTCTCTTCTTGTTTTTCCTCTCCTTCACTCTTCCCTTATGCTCCCTTCTCCTTCATTTTACCTCTTCTTTCTCTCCCTTTCTTTCCCTCGTCGTACAGGCAAGATAACTTAACCTCATTATAGTACAAAGCAAAAGTGTACAAAATCTTACGTAATACAGAATTGGTTTTATGTGAGATAGAGTTACAGAAGTACAGACAATTACATACTAGTACACATTACGAGTTAGCAGTAATAATGTGTACTATTCACTATAATAAAGTAGTGCCAAACTGTACTAAGTATTACATATTAGTACAAATTAGTTCACATCATTACGTGTTAAAGAGGAACAACAGTAGAGAGAGGGAGGAACAATAGTAGAGAGAGGGAGGAACAACAGTAAAGAGAGGGAGGAACAATAGTAGAGAGAGGGAGGAACAATAGTAGAGAGAGGGAGGAACAATAGTAGAGAGAGGGAGGAACAACAGTAGAGAGAGGGAGGAACAATAGTAGAGAGAGGGAGGAACAGCAGTAAAGAGAGGGAGGAACAATAGTAGAGAGAGGGAGGAACAATAGTAGAGAGAGGGAGGAACAATAGTAGAGAGAGGGAGGAACAATACACAAGGCCTGGTGGCGGATATCAACATGGCCGACCACGGGAAGGCAATGTTAGGATAAATACATTACATTATCTTTCTAATATTGTTTTTTAGGCTTGTAAGGAAGGGCATCCTCTGTGTGGGTGTGTGTTTCAGGTTCTATTCTTAAACACACACATACACACACACACACACATACACACACACACACACACATACACACACAAATATATATGAATATCACATGACTTCAATATTTTATGAAATTTTTTTTATACTTAGATTTTAATTTCTCGCTGCTGTAGGTCAGAAAATTGGGATGTATTCTGAGTGTTAGAAGTCAGGAAATTGGATCTATTCTGAGTGTTTAGGTAAGTAATTTGCATACCACTAGTTGTCCTCATAGCACCGTTAATTCGCATAGCACCGTTAATTCGCGTAGCACCGTTAATTCACATAGCACCGTTAATTCGCTTAGCACCGTTAATTCTCATAGCACCGTTAATTCGCTCAGCACCGTTAATTCGCATAGCACCGTTAATTCGCTCAGCACCGTTAATTCACATAGCACCGTTAATTCGCATAGCACCGTTAATTCGCTCAGCACCGTTAATTCTCTCAGCACCGTTAATTCGCTCAGCACCGTTAATTCGCTCAGCACAACTGTACGTCATCAGAAGAAATAAAATAGTATTACCTCGTTTGCACGGACTAATGCATACAATATAATGTACAGTAGAGCTTAAAGTATTTTTTTTATGCTTGAATAAATTTAAGTTAAAATATATGTACACAGAACTAAATGACTTGCAAACTGTGGCATGTGTGTTATTTGAGAGAGAGAGAGAGAGAGAGAGAGAGAGAGAGAGAGAGAGATATATACACCTAGGCCTATCTTAGATACTTTACGCTTTACTTACGCTAATGAAAGACAAACATGGATGACTGTATCGTCCGAGAGCTTGATAACAGCAGGCAAGAGTGTGTTTATCCCGGTCACGCTTCATGGATTTCTAATATAATTTACTTCGATTACCTTTCATGCTTTCGTTTGAGTTTATTTCTTCCATATATGATATTATTAATTACCTTTATTTATTATATTATTTTTTTTTCTTTTTTTTTTATCCCATTTTAAGATTTTTTTTCTCCCTACCTCCCACTCCTCCTCCCTCCCCCACTCTTCCTCCCTCCCCCACTCTTCCTCCCTCACCCACTCACTCCCACTCACTCCCACACAGTTAACCTTCACTTAGAACAGAGTAACAACCTCCACCAAACTTATTAATGATCGCATACACACAATACAACCAGAGTGAGACTGTACACAAGCTACACCTTTGTCTACACATTTACAAACAAAATACACTCGATGTACACACAAGGACTAGGTACTGACTGTGTAGACATAACCAGGTCACTGTAAGCTGACCTCTCTCTCTCTCTCTCTCTCTCTCCTCTTTAAAGAACCGCCCACTTGCTCCATCCACGGCCAGCGGTGTGACTATTATTCTGCCTGTTGTGACTATTGTTCTGTTTGGTGTTTATTAATCTGCCTAGCGTGACTATTATTCTTCCTGGCGTGACTTATACTGCCTGGTGTGACTATTAATCTGCCTGGTGTGACTATTATTCTGCCTGGTGTGAGTATTATTCTGCCTGGTGTGACTATTATTCTGCCTGTTGTGACTATTGTGCTGTTTGGTGTTTATTAATCTGCCTAGCGTGACTATTATTCTTCCTGGCGTGACTTATACTGCCTGGTGTGACTATTAATCTGCCTGGTGTGACTATTATTCTGCCTGGTGTGAGTATTATTCTGCCTGGTGTGAGTATTATTCTGCCTGGTGTGACTTAATCTGCCTGGCGGGACTATTAATCTGCCTGGTGTGACTATTATTCTGCCTGGCATGACTTTTATTCTGCTTGGCGTGACTATTAGTCTGCCTGGCGGGACTATTAGTCTGCCTGGCGTGACTTGTTCTGCCTGGCGTGACTGTTATTCACGTTGTCGTAACTAGCACTCGGAATGTCTTTTCCTGTCACGGACGACACAAATAATACAATTTTGAAATAAACCAACTAAAATATAATTAACAGTACCTGATCTTCCATCGGGGTACAGGGGATTGGAATCTACATATAACTGCAGTATAGGGGAGGGAATTCCTTCTCAAAGGTTCAGAATATAGGATTGTTTTGGTACTGTGATCTGGGTGTTTGTGTAATGTTGTCTATCAATATGTGTCTATAATCTTCTTGTTATCATGATTAATATTCTGTTTGTAATTTATTTTCGATTAAATTTGTTTTTTAATAATCTTTAGATAAGGTCTCGTGTGGGATTTAAATTGTGTAGTGTGTAACGTCTGATGATGTTTCTGTATTGATGAAAACATTCGAAATACCACCATCACTTTGACACACGTATGAACTATCTAGTTCTTAGTGCTTATAAACGCGGCTGCATAACAGAGATTCCTGAGTCAGTGTTCACCTTTGATGTACACAATTGGATTTTATATCTAGTTCAGGTGAAGGAACGTGAAACCTGTTATATATCCAGTAAAAACAGGGGTGAATACTATTTAATCTACTCAAACAAGGGATCGACGAACTTCTTTTAATGGAGGTGAATTCTTGATTACATGCAATAAAAGGGATCGGATTACGTTTTAAGCGAATCTAATTCTCTTTCAAGAGGATCACATTCTATTTCGTCTTTTGATAAGGGGGATTCGGGTCGTGTCTTATGTCCTCGTCTGGAGCCTCGGAATCTATATGCAGCTCACGGATCTTGTTACAGTGCCCGGGGCGTGGTCTAGCCGAGGACGCTCTTGTGTTGCTTATTAACGAGCTAACGAGGTAATTGGGCAGTAATAGCATCAGGGTGATTAGTTGAGAAAAAAACGCCTTGAGGTGCTTATTACTGAATATAAAATGCTATAAGTTTAAGGCAGCGAAAAAGACTGTTTACTTAACTGCTCGAGGGAAGAGAGAGAGAGAGAGAGAGAGAGAGAGAGAGAGAGAGAGATATGACCCCAAACCCACAATTTCACTCTTAACAAATACCCAGTCTTCTTACTCTCTCCCTATTGGTCAGCAGTCAGCCACTAAGAAAGACGCAATCATTCCACACTCAAGACTGTCTTATTGCCACTTCTTGCTCCTCTTGTGTGCCTCCTGCCGAGCTCTCCTTATGGTGGGGGTGGTGATGCGGGAGGAGAGAAGGTGCTACTGTGGTAGCGTTTGTGGGGTTGTGGTAGGGTTTGTGAGGTTGTGGTGGCGTTTGTGGGGTGGTTGTGGGGTTTGTGGGGTTGTGGTGGGGTTTGTGGGGTTGTGGTAGGGTTTGTGAGGTTGTGGTGGCGTGTGGTAAAGGTAGGGATTGAAAGATGGACATTTTGTGTAGTTTTTGGTGACATGTGTGTTTTTTATGGTTGTTGATACTTAAAATACACACACACACACACACTAACACACACACATACACCCACACAAACACAAAGCCCTCCCATAACACACACGCATACACCCACGCACACACACACACAGAAGAATTACAAAGCGGGTGTTTTTTCATCAGGAAATTGAACGTTGAGTGTTTTTCTTTATGCCAGAGAGTGTGGTTTCTGACGCCTTGTTCAGGAAAATAATATGCTTGGAGGTTTCTCTTGTTTAGTCATGTACTGCTCATGTGCCCAGAGATGGAAAGCACAGTAATTTTTTTTTTTACAATATATACACGTATTTTATATAATTTGAGTGAGATGATTTAATCCCTTGAGAACGATGACTTACTTGTTTGAGTATGATGATTTAATCCCTTGAGAACGATGACTTAACTGCTTGAGTACTATGATTTAATCCCTTGAGAACGATGACTTAACTGCTTGAGTACTATGATTTAATCCCTTGAGAACGATGACTTACTTGTTTGAGTATGATGATTTAATCCCTTGAGAACGATGACTTGCTTGTTTGAGTATGATGATTTAATCCCTTGAGAACGATGACTTACTTGTTTGAGTATGATGATTTAATCCCTTGAGAACGATGACTTTCTTGTTTGAGTATGATGATTTAATCCCTTGAGAGCGATGACTTACTTGTTTGAGTATGATGATTTAATCCCTTGAGAGCGATGACTTACTTGTTTGAGTATGATGATTTAATCCCTTGAGAACGATGACTTACTTGTTTGAGTATGATGATTTAATCCCTTGAGAACGATGACTTACTTGTTTGAGTATGATGATTTAATCCCTTGAGAACGATGACTTAACTGCTTGAGTACTATGATTTAATCCCTTGAGAACGATGACTTTACCTCTTAAGTATGATGAATTAATTTCGTGAATGCGGTGACTGTATTCCCTGAGTACGGTAACTTAACCTCTTGAGTACGATAACTTAACCCCTTGAATACTATGACTTAACCCCTTGATTACGACGACTGAATCCATTTAATATGAGACCTGAACCTTTCAGTACTCAAGGGTTAAGTCATCGTACTCATGACGTTAATATATTATTATCCATACATTGTTTATTTATATATCTTCAGTAATGAAGTTTTGAAACATGAACAATTATTTATATTCATCATTGTATAACTATTTTACATGTCTATCATTATATTATAGTCTAAGATATATGACTGATATAATGTGACATATTTCATTTTCATATATTAATCCTCCATCATACAGGTGATATAATTAATTAATGATAGCTTCATACCTGTACGTGATATATCAAATTTATCTATACTAAAAAGAATGAATATTATTATGTCCATATACCGTACCTATATAAACGTGCTGGCCTCCTGGGGGGGGGGGGGGGTATGATTACTCTTAATATTATCGGATATAATCTGACTCATCGTATAATCGCGTTAACTAATCCAATTGAGTTTGCTGTCAGTTGTATATTTTTTATTAACCTTTCGTAATGACATAATGTAATTCACGATTTATAAAGGTAATTTGGGTTTCAGTTAACAATTTTCTGGTGTGTTTAATGTGACTTATGGTTCAGTTTTTTATGAATTGTTTAAGGTAATTTGGATTTATATTATTTTTACTTACTATAATTTACCTTTCAATTATATTTTCTTTTTAAGGTAATTCCTGTTAATTTGTTTGTTTGTTTCATAGACACATGAGCCATACGTAAACTTAATTTTATGTACATTTGTTATATAAGCTCTCCGTTACATCACTAACATTCTTTCGTCCTTTTATTGTATTAGTTCATAAGAGATTCTGTCTTTTTCTCTAGGTACTAATGTTAACTTCTGTAAATTATCATTGGTGTAAAATATATCGAGTTTTGGGTTGATTCTATTTACGTCAGTCAGTGTTCACTATGTCTCTCAGTGAACACCATGTCTCTCACTGAACACCATGTCTCTCACTGAACACTATGTCTCTCAGTGAACACCATGTCTCAGTGAAAACCGCGTCTCTCAGTGAACACCATTTCTCTCAGTGTACACTATGTCTCTCAGTTAACACCATGTCTCTCACTGAACACTATGTCTCAATGAACACCATATCTCTCCTATATATATATATATATATATATATATATATATATATATATATATATATATATATATATATATATATATATATCATGTAAATCCACAATGAAAACGTGGATAAGATAAAATCACACAGGGAAAAGGGAAACACTGGAGAACCTTAGCTTTCGTCTTTATTCAAGACATCTTCAAAGGTAACTGAATTACAAAGACTGAGAGAGAGCTTATGTACATAGGGTGACCTTACTATACATGAGGTCAGGTTAAAAAATATGACATCCACTAAACCTCACAGCAAACATAAGAAGAGCTTATAAGAACGGGCGACATATTATCAGTTTTGTACTGACCATCACTAAGGTTTATAGAATTTAATTCCCTAATCAATCTTGCTTCAACTAGAAGTCTTTCTGTGACACATGATGATTTATACACTTCTAAACTGTTTTCCCAATCTATGGGATGATTATTGTTCTTAACATGAACGAACAATGCACTGCTTTCAGATGCTGTTCTAATATTGTACTTAAGCTATGTAATTCAGAGTTGCAATGTTTTCCTAGTCTGACCTACATAATTTCCATTACAATTGCTACATGGAATACAGTAAACCTTTCCATTTACATTCAAAGTTTGGCTATTCTTAATTAATATATTAGTCATACTTGAAAACCACATTAATGTTTAATAATTTAAGGGACTGAACTAACGGAACAAATTCATTGCGATAAGGTAGAGTCAAAATATTCTTAAATGTAGGAGCTTGCCGAGTGTGAGTAGAATAAAAGGATTTTTGAGCCATTTTAAAACAACAATCAACAAACACTGAAGGGTACCCAAGATTTTGTGCAATGGACTGAATGTGTTGCAGTTCTTCAATAAATTCAGGGTCACAAATACGCAAACATCTCAAAAACATAGCAGAAAAAAACTGACATTTTGGTAGACTCATGGCGACTCGATAAAAAATGTATGAAGCTGTCTACCTGTGTAGGCTTTCTGTACACCTTAAATTTATAGTTATGTCCATTTCTCATGATAAGCATATCAAGAAAGGGAAGGGATCCATTTTTCTCTCTTTATTTTGAATGTAATACTAGGGACAAGATAATTAAGCTTGTCTAACAATTCAGTGGGTCATTGTTTCTAGGCCAAAGACAAAGAACATCATCTACATATCTATACCATGGAGGAATAAAGTCCCCTATATTGGGTAGTAATCTAGCCTTAAAAAACTCTATATAAATACAGGTTAAAGGAGCTGAAAGACCCATGCTCATGCCAAATATTTGCTTGTAAAACTTCCCATTTGCTCTAAACACATTGTTAGTAACGCATAACTCTATCAATTTGAATATATATCATGTTCAATAGTTAAATCTAACAGAGGCAACTTATCTAAGAAATGAAAGTAAGTCTTTGACAGGTACTCTCGTGAAAAGTGAATTTACACTAAAACTTATTAATTCACATGGTTCATTGTGTTTCTTGAGTTTATCAATTAAATCACTGCTGTTGTGTATATGTGAATTAGATATTTAGCCTGTAAGAGGGTATAGCATCCTAACCAACCAATTGGATAATTTGTACGTAACAGAACTCACAGAACTCACGATAGGACGTAATGGATTATTAAGCTTATGTGTTTTGATCAATCCATACATATAAGGTAAAGTTGCCTCTGAAGATGTCTTGAATAATGACGAAAGCTAAGGTTCTCCATTGTTTCCCTTTTCCCTGTGTGATTATATCAAGATTTATCTTATCCACGTTTCTATTGTAGATCTACAATATATATATATATATATATATATATATATATATATATATATATATATATATATATATATATATATATATATATTACAATTGAGCGAAGAACGGAAGGAAGACTTTCTCCACCTCTCGATTATTACCTTCCCTCCTCCCTCCTGGTGTTGTTGTCCATATTTGATTCTGTCACACATTGTTGGAATTTCGCAGTTCACACCATTTCTCGTATATCTAAATTTAATTTATTTTCTAAATTCTCAATGCATTCCTGAGAAATGCATACAATGTCAAAATGAACGCTGAAGAATTTCTAGTATGAATACCACAATAGCGGGGATTATTCTTTTCACAATACTTTGGTTCATTCCATTGGGTTAGGGAGGTCAAGACAAGCTTCTTCTTTATTTGGAAAAATTATCGTTTCTGCTCTTGCGGTGTAGACACATTTTATACTACACATTCGGGTGGATGTCTATAATCTTCTTATTGAGAATATGATGAAAATATATAATGTAAAATATACAATAAATAAACACACACACACACACACACACACACACACACACACACACACACACAAAAGCTATGAAAACCAATTTTATGTCTGAATTACGACTACAGAGTTGTTTTTTTCATCTCCGGCCATACTGATAATTAATTTTTGCGCCTGATTTTTACTTTTATTGTCAGTTTTATTATTAACTTATGTTTTTGTTAACTTGGCAATCTGTGTATATTTTCATATACTACTACTACTACTACTACTACTACTAATCATAATAATAATAATAATAATGATAATAACAATAATAACAACAACTCCCCAAAATACAAAATTATGTTTCACGACATTAAATTCCTAATAAATATTGTCGATTTATTTCACTCCATGTCGTCAGCATTTCATCAACTCCTACACTCTCCTTCCTTCCTTTCACTAACAACAACAACAACAACAAAAGTTCAAGCCACTTCAAAATATCCCTTTGAAAATCTTACTTCAAATGTTGTTGGTGTTGTGGTATTTATACAGGCGAGTCGTAAACACCCTGGGGTCACATTCCTCTCAAAACCCGACTCGGAACAGATTTTGTCACATCATGAATATTAAAATATATGCAAATCTCATGCATATTTTACTTAGATTTTAACCCCATTTTTTTTTTTTTGTGTATTTGGATACGAAATGATGTGACCTTTGAGGCATTATTAATATATGTGAGAGACTAATGAATTAACTCACAGGTGTTATAAACCTGAGGAAGGAGCAGAGAATTGTGGACAAGAATATTGAGTTGAGGACTGTTTAGTAACTGTCAGCTTGGAGTGGGTATTCACGTGCGTTGGCGTTGGGAGAACAATTTCCGTGTATGAAATAAACGCCGTGTTAAGTACTGTACCGTGTGAAGTGAGTACCTTGTGATGTGTTCTGTGTAATGATTATGGTGTCAACTAAATACGCTCCATTTAAATTGAGTATCTGGCAAAACAAGTACTGCATAATGTAAGTACCACGTTAAACAAGCACCGCATAATGTAAGTACCACGTTAAATGAGTACTGCATAATGTGAGTACCACGTTAAACAAGTACCTCGTAATGTAAGCACCACGTTAAACAAATACCTCATAATGTAAGTACCACGTAAAACAAGTACCGCTTAATGTAAGTACCACGTTAAACAAGTACCTCATAATGTAAGTACCATGTTAAACAAGTAAGGTAAGTCTCGTGTAATATAACTTGTTTTTCTGGTGTCGCATAAATTGAATTCCCGTATAACAAAAATGTATCTCACCTGTACTAGACTTACAATACCTTTTATATATTTTACACCTTTAACGCATTAATTTTCGACACTACAGTACGTCGACGGTCAACAAGGAGAGGAATTACGAACCTAAAATATATATTTCTGTGTTTACTATTCACACTGTGTTTTTAACTCACGCGTAATTGTTTATATTGTGTCTTTATTGCTCCAATTATGCTTTCATTTTGTATTATATTTTTGTTGTTTACTTAGTGTTCGTGTTTGTTTTATTTAGCTGTTTGTTTTACTTAGCATGTGTTTATTGTACTTAGCGTGCGTGTTTGTTTTACTTCGCGCGTGTGTGTTTGTTTACTTTGCGTGTGCGTATGATTTACTTAGCGTGGGTGTTTGATTAACTTAGTGTGTGTGTGTGTGTGTGTGTTTGTAAGTACGGGCCACCTGCTGGGTTATTGCTACCCTAGGGCCCCCTGCACTAGCACTGGGGAGAAGCCATTTGTCCAACACTGCTATTAGTGATAGTGGTGGTTGTAATAGTGGTGGGGGTGGGGGTAGTGATGGTGGAAGAGGTAGTGGTGGTTGTTGTTCCTCCTTCCCCCCACTGTTCTGTAATTCCTTCCATTCATTCCTCTTCCTCCTTCACTTTCTCTTCTTGTTTCTTCCTTCTATCCATTCTTCCCCTTTCTCCCTCTTTACTCTATTTTTCTCTCCCTCTTTCCGCTCTCTTCCTATTTTTCTATTCCCTCCTTCATTCGTTATTCCCTCCCTTCTTCCTTCACTCTCCTCCCCTCCCTCCTTTCCTATCTCCTTCCTACTTCTCCCTCTTTCCATCCTTCTCTATCCTCTCCTTTCCCTCTTCCCTATCATGTCTCTCCTCCCCTCCCTCACCCTCTTTCCTTCCCTATCCCCTCACACACCCTCCTTCCTTCCTTCCTTCCTTCCTTCTTCACCCTCCTTCCCTATCCCTTTTCCTCCTTCTCTCCCTCTCTCTCCACCCTTTTCTCCCTCCCTCCTCACCACCAGCCACAAAAGTGAGGGAACAATGACGGTCTCAGAATTTAGGGTGAGGTTATATTTCTTGGTGAGAGGTAGAGGCCAAGGGAGAGACGTACTGTACAACCAGCCGGAAATATTCTGGTAAAAAAATCATCGCCTGGAATTTGAAACTTGAAACTTTATACCCTTGGAATTTGTAGTTTGACACCTTCCCCCCCCCCTCTCCCCCCTCCCTCCCTCACCCCTCCCTCCCCCTACCTCCCTCACCCCCTACCTCCCTCACCCCCTCCCTCCCTCCCCCTATCTCCCTCCCAGAATTTTGAGCTTCGATCTGTAGACTTTTTGAATCCAGGAATTTTGAAGTTTTGAATCTTTGAACTTTGATTTTTTTTTTAGATCTTTAAGACTACGGTTTATTTATTTTATTTAAAGGATTAATTCACCGTACTCAAGGGATTAAGTCATCGTACTCAAGGGATTAAGTAATTGTATTAAAGAGGTTAAGTTACTGTACTCAAGGGATTAATTCACCGTACTCAGGGTTTAAGTCATCGTACTCAAGGGATTAAGTAATTGTATTAAAGAGGTTAAGTTACTGTACTCAAGGGATTAATTCACCGTACTCAGGGTTTAAGTCATCGTACTCAAGGGATTAAGTAATTGTATTAAAGAGGTTAAGTTACTGTACTCAAGGGATTAATTCACCGTACTCAGGGTTTAAGTCATCGTACTCAAGGGATTAAGTAATTGTATTAAAGAGGTTAAGTTACTGTACTCAAGGGATTAATTCACCGTACTCAGGGTTTAAGTCATCGTACTCAAGGGATTAAGTAATTGTATTAAAGAGGTTAAGTTACTGTACTCAAGGGATTAATTCACCGTACTCAGGGTTTAAGTCATCGTACTCAAGGGATTAAGTAATTGTATTAAAGAGGTTAAGTTACTGTACTCAAGGGATTAATTCACCGTACTCAGGGTTTAAGTCATCGTACTCAAGGGATTAAGTAATTGTATTAAAGAGGTTAAGTTACTGTACTCAAGGGATTAATTCACCGTACTCAAGGGTTTAAGTCATCGTACTCAAGGGACTAAGTCATCGTACTCAAGGTGTGAGTAGAGAGAAGCATAATGACAATACAAAAACACATATATGAACATAACTACAAAAGTGAAATACATATCTACTTACATATACACCTACATAATAACACCTACATAGACGACTTGTATACCTGAAAAGCCATTGGAGAGTAGTTTGTGTTTTGTGCTTCATAATGGTGTAGTTCCTGGAAACGAGACGATGGTTCGGACAAAATAATCATTGGTTAATTAGTGTGTGAGATAGGAGGGGGGGGGGTGGTTAGGTTAGGTTTGGTTAGGTTAGGTTTGCTTAGGTGAGTTGTAGTTAAGGAAGGCTAGGTTAGGGTTAGGTTTGGTTTGATTATGTTATGATAGGTTAGGTTATGATACGTTACTTTAATCTCAATAGGTTAGGTTTATGTAGGTGTTATCTTTTGAGTCTCAGCGCCACCATGAAGGGGGGGGGGGGGGTGGTGGAGGTAAACAAACATTTGGTGACTGGTAAACAGTGTGATCAACAAACAGAGTAAACAGTAAACAAACTCACAGTAAACAAACTCGACAGTCATGTTAATCACATTTTCTTTTCTGTCCTTTCAAAAAACGAAAATTTTATTCCACTACATGTTTGGTTAGTTTATGTGTGTGTGTGGGGGGGGGTGTACTGTGTGTGGGGGGGTGTACTGTGTGTGAGGGGGGTGTACTATAGGTGTGTGTGGGGGGTTGTACTGTGTGTGTGTGGGCGGGGTNTACTGTAGGTGTGTGTGGGGGCGGGGTGAACTGTAGGTGTGTGTGGGGGCGGGGTGTACTGTAGGTGTGTGTGGGGGCGGGGTGTACTGTGTGTGCGGGGGGTGTACTATAGGTGTGTGTGGGGGGTTGTACTGTGTGTGTGTGTGGGGGCGGGGTGTACTGTAGGTGTGTGTGTGGGGGGGGTGTACTGTAGGTGTGTGTGGGGGGTGTACTGTGTGTGGGGGGGTGTACTGTAGGTGTGTGTGGGGGCGGGGTGTACTGTGTGTGTGTGGGGGGGGTACTGTAGGTGTGTGTGGGGGCAGGGTGTACTGTGTGTGGGGGGCGGGGTGTACTGTGTGTGTGGGGGGGCGGGGTGTACTGTGTGTGTGTGGGGGCGGGGTGTACTGTAGGTGTGTGTGGGGGCGGGGTGTACTGTAGGTGTGTGTGGGGGCGGGGTGTACTGTTTGTGGGGGGGGGGGCGGGGTGTACTGTGTGTGTGGGGGGCGGGGTGTACTGTAGGTGTGTGTGTGGGGGCGGGGTGTACTGTGTGTGTGTAGGGGCGGTTTGTACTGTAGGTGTGTGTGGGGGGTGTACTGTGTGTGTGGGGGGGCGGGGTGTACTGTGTGTGTGGGGGGGGTGTACTGTAGGTGTGTGTGGGGGCGGGGTGTACTGTGTGTGTGGGGGGTGTACTGTAGGTGTGTGTGGGGGCGGGGTGTACTGTGTGTGTGGGGGTGTACTGTAGGTGTGTGTGGGGGCGGGGTGTACTGTAGGTGTGTGTGGGGGTGGGGTGTACTGTGTGTGTGTGTGGGAGGTGTACTGCAGGTGTGTGTGTGGGGGCGGGGTGTACTGTGTGTGTATGGGGGGTGTACTGTTGGTGTGTGTGGGGCGGGGTGTACTGTGTGTGTGTGGGGGGTGTACTGTAGGTGTGTGTGGGGACGGGGTGTACTGTGTGTGTGGGGGGGGTGTACTGCAGGTGTGTGTGGGGGCGGGGTGTACTGTGTGTGTGTAGGGGGGTGTACTGTGTGTGTGTGGGGGGGGGTGTACTATAGGTGTGTGTGGGGGCGGGGTGTACTCTGTGTGTGTGGGGGGGGGTGTACTGTGTGTGTGGGGGCGGGGTGTACTGTGTGTGGGGGGGTGAACTGTTGGTGTGTGTGGGGGCGGGGTGTACTGTGTGTGTGTGGGGGGGTGTACTGTAGGTGTGTGGGGGCGGGGTGTACTGTGTATGGGGGGTGTACTGTAGGTGTGTGTGGGGGCGGGGTGTACTGTGTGTGTGGGGGGCGGTGTACTGTAGGTGTGTGTGTGGGGGGGGTGTACTGTAGGTGTGTGTGGGGGCGGGGTGTACTGTGTGTGTGTGGGGGCGGTGTACTGTAGGTGTGTGTGGGGGCGGGGTGTACTGTGTGTGTGTGTGTGTGTACGTGCGTGTGTGTGGTGTGTGTGTGTACGTGCGTGTACATGACTGTTACATATTCAGATAGGAGTATCGTAATATACGTCCCTCTTTGTATGTATTCATGCCTATGTATACAGATTAATATGTATGTTGTATGACGTCACTGCCCTTATACAATGACCTTTCTCCACCCACTAACCCACCTCCACCCACTGACCCACCTCCACCCACTGACCCACCTCCACCCACTGACCCACCTGTTCCCAAATGCTCTTCGTTCTCTCTCTCCTTTCCTCACCCTACTACACCTCACACACACACACACACACACACACACACACAAACACACACACACACACACACACACCCAAGTATACCGAGAATATATTAATTATATCTTTTCTGCCTAAAATAATATAATAAGTATATTATTTTCATTCATATTCATCTAAGACTAAACAAAAGCTAAATTTATTCGTTGTCTACCTAAAACAACTCACAAGTCCACGTATATAGTTGTAAGAATATACGTGTATAACCTTAAGCTAGGTCTAACCAGAGTATATTAATCTATGTGAATGTGTGTGTGTGTGTGTGTGTGTGTGTGTGTGTGTGTGTGTGTAGGGCAGCTGTTAGTGTCTTTTTTTTCTGTCTGTTCATTTCGCTGTTTAATCATTACTCTCTCTCTCTCTCTCTCTCTCTCTCTCTCTCTCTCTCTCTCTCTCTCTCTCTCTCCATTCCTCGGGACGCAGTATATAAAGACTAAGAAGAATGAGAGAAGAAAATTAACACAGTTCAAAGGAATGAAAAATCGTAGAATAAAAATAAAAATAAAAAAAACAAACAAAAAGAACGAAATAGAAAAGAAAACCTCGATATATTTTTCCTTTAGTACTTGTGGTAAATTATTCCATGATAAGAAAAAAATCCCGAGAGATTTTACGTTCATTTGCCGAGACTTAGTCATTTTTTTCTCGTGTAAATATGCTGTCAAAAGGAACCATCATGAACACGGAGGTGGAGTTATATGCAAATGTTTTCCCGCCAAATTTGGGTATTTTAAAATGTCATGAGAATTTTCCCGCCAAATTTGGGTATTTTAAAATGTCATGAGAATTTTCCCGCCAAATCTCGGTTATTTATAGACACAGAAAATGTTATCCTGATTTTTTTTATGTAATCCCAACAACATTCTAAGCGTTAAAGAAGGTTTTCCCCAATCATATTTGTAACTTATAATACAAAGATTTTTACGCCATTCTCTAGCATTAAAATTATAACACAAAAACGTAGCTCATTTAGATAACCGTTTATATCAGAACATCATTAAATTATTCGTAAAAAAAAATGTCCGTTAATTTAGGACATTAATGTATTTTTGTCGAGGGGGGGGGGGGGGGGGTTATAAATTGCGATAATATGGAATAATTTGTTTCCATTACCAGGACATAGTGCGGGGAAAATGCAAATTATCCCTTTGGGCGATTTCAAAGGACTCTTAATCTCTATAAACACAATTACTCGAAGCAACGCTCTCCAATGTTTATTTTTAGAGGCTTTCTGTTAGTGTTTATTGGTACAGTTGGTGGAAATGTGTGCAGATTGAAATATTTGTCGATTATTTCAAAAATTGTATTGGTTGTTGTTGAGTGGCGCGACGTACAGCTGTTGCCTGGACCTCTAGCGGTGTCTGGCATCAACTTAAAGGCCGCGTACTGTTTATGAATAGTAATAGGATTTTAACATTAATATCAGTGTGATAGTGGGTCTTAACGTGTGGTAGTGGGTCTTAACGTGTGGTAGTGGGTCTTAACGTGTGGTAGTGGATCTTAAAGTGTGGTAGTGGGTCTTAAAGTGTGGTAGTGGGTCTTAACGTGTGGTAGTGGGTCTTAAAGTGTGGTAGTGGGTCTTAAAGTGTGGTAGTGGGTCTTAAAGTGTGGTAGTGGGTCTTAAAGTGTGATAGTGGGTCTTAAAGTGTGATAGTGGGTCTTAAAGTGTGGTAGTGGGTCTTAAAGTGTGGTAGTGGGTCTTTAAAATATTAATTCACCTATGATATATAATGAAAGAGTTGCCAGAGGTAGTCAGGTGTCAGGAAGGATAAACCCGACTTCAATTCTGTCATGATACGGAAGAGAAATTATTGTCACTTATCCGCTCTTGGTGAAGGAGTAATGGTGCGTCACAACTCGCCACGTCACCACTCGCTACGTCACCACTCACCACGTCACTAATCACGACTCGCTACGTCACCACTCACAACTCGCTACGTCACCACGTCACCACTCACTACGTCACCACTCACTACTCGATACGTCAACCACTCACTGCGTCGCTACTCACTACGTCACCACTCACTACGTCACCACTCACTACGTCACTAATCACTACTCGCTACGTCACCACTCACTGCGTCACCACTAACTACGTCACCACTCACTAGATCACCATTCACCACGTTGCCTTTCATCATTCACTATGTTATTATTCGTCATGTCACCATTCACCACGTCATCACTGACTACATCACCACTCACTACTCGCTACGTCACCACTCACTTAAGTCACCACTGACTACATCACCACTCACTACTTAAACATGACATAGGAATAATGAAGGAATTTATAAGAAATTAAAGGGAGGGGAGGAGCAGCTCAGAAATAGGTATAATGAACTATCTAGGAATGTTAAGAAAAATGTAAGGAAAGCAAAGAGAGACTATGAAATCAAAATAGCAAGTGAATCTAAGGCGAATCCCAAGGGATTTTTCCAGGTATATAGAACAAAGGTCAAGGACAAAGTTGGGCATTTAAAGTCAGGGAGGGGAGAAGTGATAAATGGCAGTGAAGAAATAAGCAAAGCATTGAACAACTACTTCTTATCAGTTTTCACAGAAGAAATTCGCGAGGAAATTCCAGAGGTGGAACTGATATTTAGGGGAAAGGAAGAAGAGAAATTAAAGAATATCGCTATCAGAAAAGAGGATGTTCTTAAGAGGATAAATAAACTAAAGAAGACAAAATCCCCAGTGCCGGACGAAATTTTCCCTCGAGTCTTGAAAGAGTGTAGGGAACAGATTAGCGGACCCCTCGTAAATTTATTTACAAAATCATTAGACACCGGAGTTGTGCCAGACTTGTGGAAACAGGCAAATATAGTACCCATATTCAAAAAGGGAGACAGAGCATCAGCGTCAAATTATCGGCCGATGAGTTTGACGTCTGTAGTGGGGAAATTTCTTGAATCAATTATAGCAGATAGCATCCGATCGCATCTAGAGAAAAGCAAATTAATCTACGACTCTCAACATGGGTTTACAAAGGGAAAATCTTGTCTAACAAATCTGCTGGCGTTTTTTAGGAGAGTCTTCGGGGTAGTAGATAAAGACGAAAATTACGATGTTATTTACTTAGACTTTAGCAACGCATTTGACAGAGTACCGCATCAGAGGCTTCTGAGAAAAATTAAGGCTCATGGTATCGAGGGGAAAGTTTCAAATTGGATAAAATCATGGCTCACCGATAGAACGCAGAGGGTCAGCGTTGATGGTGTTAAATCTGAGTGGGGCCGTGTAACCAGTGGGGTTCCCCAGGGGTCAGTACTGGGCCCACTCTTGTTCATAATCTACATAAACGATCTAGATACTGGGATCAGCAGTGACATAAGCAAGTTTGCGGATGACACCAAAATAGGGCGGCAGATTAATTCAGGGCAGGATGCAAATGCATTACAGGAGGATCTAAATAAACTGCAGAGGTTGTCTGAAAAATGGCAAATGAAATTCAACACCAGCAAGTGCAGCGTACTTAATATTGGAAGAACAAACACTGACAATGTATACAGCCTTAACAACATCAACCTAGAGAAGTCGACTTGTGAAAGAGACTTAGGGGTACTTGTAAGCCCTGACCTACGGCCTAGAAAACAGTGCGTTAATGTTCGAAATAAGGCAAACAGAGTATTGGGTTTTATATCTAGAAGTGTAAGTAATAAGAGTGTGGAGGTCTTATTGCAACTATATCTTGCGCTAGTCAGGCCGCACCTCGATTATGCGGTTCAGTTCTGGTGCCCTTATTATAGAATGGATATCAATTCACTGGAGTCGGTGCAGCGAAGAATGACGAAAATGATTCCGGGACTTAGAAACCTTCCGTATCAGGATAGGTTAAAGAAACTTAACTTGCATTCCCTAGAAAGACGAAGAGTGCGGGGAGATATGATTGAAGTATTTAAGTGGGTGAAAGGAATCAATAAAGGGGATATAGATAAAGTTCTTATAATATCCGAGCAGGATAGGACTCGGAGTAACGGATTTAAGTTGGATAAGTTAAGGTTTAGGAGGGAGATAGGAAGGAACTGTTTCACAAATAGGGTGGTGGACGAGTGGAACAGGCTTAGCAACTTTGTAGTAAGTGCTGGAACTCTGGAAAGTTTCAAAAGGAGGCTGGATAGATTCATGGATGGTAGAGAGTGGTAGTAACTCTCGACAGGAGCTGCCATGCACAGGCCAACCGGCCTATTGCAGACTCCTTATTTTCTTATGTTTTTATGTTACGTTCTTACTCGCTACGTCACTTAAGTCACCACTCACTAGATCATCATTCACCACGTCACCACTCACTACGTCAACACTTATCACGTCAGCGCTCACCATTCACCACTCACCATTGACCACGTCACACTCACCATTGAACGTCACCACTCACCATTGACCACGTCACCACTCACCATTGACCACGTCACCACTCACTATGACCACGTCACCACTCACCATTGACCACGTCACCACTCACCATTGACCACGTCACCACTCACCATTCACTACGTCACCACTCACCATGACCACATCACCACTCACCATTCACTACGTCACCACTCACCATTGACCACGTCACCACTCCTCACTGAACGCGTAGCCACTCACCAAGTCCCCACTCACCATTCACCACGTCACCTATCACTAATCATCTCGTCACCACTCACCACTTCACCATTCACTACGTTACCACTTACTTTTCACCACATCACCACTCACCACATCATCATCACCACGGCTCACCAGGAACAAACATCATTCAGACACCTTATACTATGCTGCGGTACTGGAGGTGTGAGGACGGGCCACCCCAGCCTCCCATGCTTTTATTATAGAACACTGTGGCTATATCCAGTCATCTATACCTCCGATGTTTTATCTTCTATACTCCTCTATAGTATACCAGCCTATATAAATATTCTTATTCTATCTCTATTAATAGCGTTATAGTTATATGCGTGTATAAATCCGTTAGTATTTCTTCATTATGTGCGTTTCTTCACGGTATATTGTATTATCGCTATAATTATTACATCACCCTGATATAAGGCACAGCTGCTATAAACACTCACGCCACACCCTGATATAAGGCACAGCGGCTATAAACACTCACGCCACACCCTGATATAAGGCACAGCTGCTACACACTCACGTTTATATAAAGTAAAAAACAAAACCAAAAAGTTCCCCGTCTTTCAGGAACGCCTTAAGCCGTTGTGTGTGGTCGGTATGTGTGAACACAGAAGAGAGGAGCCCCTTTTGAATCCGCTTCGTTCCCGAGTGAGAAAAAAAGACTGGAATACCTGTTTAGAATGTGAGAGAAGTGAGGTGTTTGAGGTAGTATCGTTAGCCTTGAAAATGTCCTTTGTACTAGTGTGAAATATTTATGTTTGTTGTGTCTTTTTGAATCG
Organism: Homarus gammarus; assembly: GCA_958450375.1. Classification (NCBI taxonomy): domain Eukaryota; kingdom Metazoa; phylum Arthropoda; class Malacostraca; order Decapoda; family Nephropidae; genus Homarus; species Homarus gammarus. The sequence goes on along the minus strand of CAUDMG010000421.1, from coordinate 1,000,445 downwards.
AAATAATGGCGTGTTTGTTTTTTCTAGTGGAGTGATTACTATTATTTTTTGTTTGAGCTAATTTTTTTAGTAGGTATTCTTACATTTCTTTTGTTTGGGTGATTTTTTTTATTCAGATCTTCTTTAGGTATGAAAAATATTCAAGATCTATCTCTTGTTAAAGGATAAAAGCAATATCGTATCTCGCATGAAAACAAAAAACAAACATACTTCGATTTACGATTTCTCTCTGAGGGTTGAATATTATGGTAGTCTATTGAAAATTCTCCCTCTTTGTCTCTTTTATTTGTTTATTCGCCTCGCACAGTCTTTATTCTTCAGGGGATAAAAAAAAAGAATTTGGGTCTATAGAAGCAGCATCGGTTACACACGCAATACCTTTATGTAAACTCTGATGACTTTAGATATATTGAAAAAAAAAGACCTGCAGTTGCTCCTCTATTTACCATTTTTTTATATTATATTTTCATTTTCTGTATATTTATAATTTTCACAGTAATTCAGTGTTCATTGCTACATTTAGCGGGTTTTCTTCTTATTTGTAATTAAATTTGCTTTAAGCGTTTTTCTTATTTTATCTTATATATATATATGCAAGTAAATCACTGTAGGTGCGCGTGATCTAGGTATATGCTGATAACCACAAGGTTATGAAGGTTATATATATATATATATATATATATATATATATATATATATATATATATATATATATATATATTTACTTTTTTTTTTAACGGGGATTAGCCCACCCGGGCCCGGGTCACTGACCCACGTCGGGGCCTGGGGGCGAAAATGTAATAATAATAATAATAATAATAATAATAATAAAGAAACACAAAAATGAAAAAAATCAAAAGAGAGAAACAATATATGTATGTTGTGTTGTCAGAGTAAGAGAAACACTTGAGACCCTGCAATTGTGTGTAAATGAGGCAGAAAGTCAGATCAGCAACCTGGGACTTGGTCACAATTTTCGCGATGCCATATGGCAGCAGGGTCTACTATTAGACAACACATTAGACTTCCAAGATCTTCCCAGGCGGTAGTACCTCCCTGTTTGGTAGCTGCCTACTACCTACTTACTATCTACCTATTTTGTCTAAAATTACAATTAATAATAATAATAAACGGTTTATTAATAGAGTTGCAACCGGTGGCTGAAAATATACAGACTTACATTTGATTTAGACATAATGATATAATATGCATTAAATACATTTACAGGGCTGTACAGTACTATGACAGAACCGAGTATTTCGGTACTGATTACTCTTCAGAACAGTGAACCGAGTACTAATTGATTGCGTTTTTATATCCAGCTTGTTTGTGCTATAATTTGCTTGTTTCGCATGTTGTGTGCATCACAGACCTATAGTTTGATGTATATTTTGATTAATACAGCCCCATGTTATCAAAACACTTTTAAAGTAGATGCGAATTCCATTTGTTGGAGCTCTGAAGTAGGCTGCCGAATACTTCATACGATTTTAAAATCATGAAGTAAATGGTGTAGGTGAAGTTCACAGTACCTAGGATTCCATTCACACGATAGCGTTAGCGCCAAAAATAGATCATAATTATTGAAACGTACGGTTGCGGTTGTTTCCAGTGGCACGGTTGCGTTAGCGTTTTACGTTTGCAGTACATTTCAATCGGTCCTTGAAGCGATTGAAAACGCCACCGTATGGAAACGGACGAGGGAATCCCACACTGTGACGTCACTAGTTCTTGTTTTATACTCGTGCTCTCCTCACCCAGATATTCTTGCCATAGCTCTGTATTTCACAAATATGTAAGGGGAAATGTGACCAACAAAACAATTTCATTTTATACAGCCTTTATCTAATGTGTTCTTAGAAACTTAGCAACTGTTTCATCATTTCACTCTGTATATACCCCAACCAAAATACGTATTTTTGTAATGCATTTATATAATACATTTAGAAACCTAACAAGTGTTATTTAATCAGGTAATTAAGTAGACATCAATCTTTATATATCATTTTACCACATCCATACTTTTTGACACATTTGTACTAAATTCAAGGTTAATGGTCTCAATAAAAGGGTTCTTTGGAATACAAATTATCACATTATTTATGTATGGTCCCTATTATTTCCTATGTTAAAATCATGCATGACTTACCTTATACATATTGTACGTCGTTGCCTTGGGTATATGACTTCTCTGTTCCTGCTGTGTTTCACCAAATCCTCCGCGACCAAGGAGAGAACATATGCGAACTGTTGGTTGGTCAGACGAGAATAATCTTTGAATTTTTCTTCATCCAATGTTAGCCTTTTTACCAGAGTCTTGTAGCCTCCAAATTGGGATAAATTCAGCAGCAATTTATGCATCCACCATCTATGTTTCCTTGGCCGTTTTCCCTTTGCATCACACATGATCTTATACAAAACCAGGATAATTAATAGTAAATCATCCTGGTCAAATAAGTAGCGTCGTAGCTTCAATACACTGGTAGGCATCTTTCCTGTCTCAGCAGTGTTATTAAGATTATGTAACTGCAAATGGAAACAGAGGTGTCCGTTTTCCAAGGCAATTTAACGCAAACGTATATCGCAAACGCACTCAAACGCATATATGGAATCCTAGCTTGACAGCTGATAGACAGCTTTTGTGAGCTTTAATTCTTTGGTTTAGAGCTCACAAGATATTTATTTAGTTGAAAAATTATGAAATATGTTCAATCTTTTGAGTAATCAATAGCCTATAATTATTTATGTTGGAAAACAATACATCCTGCTTAAACTATTGCTTCAAGATATAATAGGATTACCAAAGCTACAAAGCTAAGCAACAGCTAGATGACAAGTCACAAACTGGCCAACGAAATAAACGTTTAGGCTGAACGTTTATTTCTTTGGCCAGTTTGGCAGACGACACTGCAGTGGTCCTGTACACGACATGTTCAATTGAATGAATACCGTATCATTGGATGTTTCAGATTTCTCAATTTACTTGAAATTCCATAGATGTTTCATTTTAGTATAGATAGATATATAGAACCATGAAAGATCTACAACTTTATAACTAATCATTAGAGATGGTTAATTTACGTAAACAAAGAGAAAAGTAATTTGATTCAAGAACCGATTAAACCAAGTACTACTCTAGCCATTATTACATTTGTTTTAGCGTTATTTTCTTATATTATCAATCATTATATTTGTTTTTAGCGTTTTTTTCTTATATTATCAATCATTATATTTGTTTTTATCGTTATTTTCTTATATTATCAATCATTATATTTGTTTTTAGCGTTATTTTCTTATATTATCAATCATTATATTTATTATCAATCATTATATTTGTTTTTAGCGTTATTTTGTGTGCGTTCTCTATTGTGTTTAGCGTTTTGTGGGGGCTTGTATTTTCTTCCGTACTTGCCACTTTCTTTAAGACTTACATAAGACATCTCAGGGCTAGGATCTGTCACTGATACGTCTAGGGGAAGATTCACTAAAAATATTCTTTGGTTTCCAGAGAGAGAGAGAGAGAGGGAGAGAGAGAGAGAGAGAGAGAGAGAGAGAGAGAGAGAGAGAGAGAGAGAGGTAGGTAGGTAGGTAGATAGGTCACACTTGCAGGAGAGACACATGTTAATCAAGGCTTCAGGTTCTATACCACACTGGCCATCGATCCTGCCAGGGAGGACAGTGAGGGAGGAGGAGTAGGATACACCGACCACCCTCCCCTCCTTCCTTCTGCCACGGTGATAGGGTAGTGGGAGATAAAGAAGGAAGCCTACAGGGGGGGGGGGGACCACTAACTCCTGTAGGACCCAATGTAATGGATGAGATGGGATGGGAGGGGTGTTTGTGATGGAGAGGGAGAGGTCTATTATGTCTGCTTTCCCTTAACAATAGAGGTAGGGTAGTGGAGGAGGGTGGGGGGGGGGGGGGGGGAGGAAGAAGGGGAGGAGAGAGGAAGGAGGAGAGGGTAGGGAGACGATTGCATTCCTTTCTCCTTCTCTTGGATATGTTGATATAACTGAGGGGGAAACGGGATAGTAGAGAGAGAGAGAGAGAGAGAGAGAGAGAGAGAGAGAGAGAGAGAGAGAGAGAGAGAGAGAGAGGGGCACTCCTCCCTAACCTAACCACTATACCATCACCATAAACACAGGACCTTGGAGACACCTCGACACGGATTTCAGACACCATTATCAGACTTACTGACTCCATATGTGCTGAGCAAGGTCATATAGAATCACGGTGGGCGAACGTGATTGTGGAGAGAGGGAAGAGGCGTGAGAGTAAAAATGAGAGGGGGAGAGAGAGGGGGGGGGGAAAGGATGAGTCAGGAAAGGAAAAGAAGGAGGGGGAATTTAGGCCAGGGGGAAGGGGAACAGAGAATATTTCCTTCTTTTCCTTCTTTTCCTTCCTCCTTCAACGCTACTGCAGTACTCCTTCAAGGGGGAAGCTGCTGAAAATTAGCCCTACTTAGTGTGGCAAGGGTCGTCCTCGCCGTCACCTCTTAGGCCAAATATTATCCCGCCTGACTCTCTGGGTAGATGGCCCTTTTGTGCTCTATCAGTGAGATCTTAACCTCTCTCCCTCTCTTATTCTTTCTCTCAATCTCTTTCTTTCTCTCTCTCTCACTGTTTGTCTGTCTGTTTGTATGTCTCTCTCACTCTTAATTTTCTTTTACCATCCCATTCCTTCCCATACCCCCCCCCCCCCATCACTATTCGAGACCATTTACTATTTCCATTTAATTCACTAACCTAATCTAATCTAACCTAACCTAACCAAACCTAACCTAAGCTAACCTAACCTAACCTAACCAAACCTAAACTAATCTAACCTAACCTAACCAAACCTAAACTAACCTAACCTAAACTAACCTAACCTAACCTAACCTAACCTAACCTAACCTAAACTTCCCTTCCGGCAAAATAACCTTTCCCTCCCAGTGCATTTTTTTTATATAGAGAATAAACCTTTATCCCTTATCATCTATCCCATCTCCTACCACCTCTTTCAAGACAGATTCCACCCATCCCTTCTGCAATAAACTCCCCTTCCTCCCAGACGCAATTCCTCTCCCATTAAGGTCTTCTCTTCTCCCCTTATCTCCCAGGAAAAGATTTAATCTATTCTTTCTTCTCTGTTCTCTTTCCCATCTAAATCACTGCCCTTTCCATCGCTTCCATTCTTTATTCTCCTTCCCATTACTACTTTTTTCTTTCCTGTCAAATGACTCTGTCCCACCACCAACCCAATTATCCCATCCAGTCAGGGCCACACACACACACACACACACACACACACACACACACACACACCACACACTTCTCCTCTTCCAGCTGAAGCCTCTCCTTCCCACCCAGAGCCTTCCTGTATCCGGCTTCACTTCGGCCATATCCGGTCCGGTGTGATTCCTCTCTCGCTCCCCCCCTCCACCCACCCCACTCCCTCTTCCATCCATCCCACTTACTCCTCCACCCACCCCACTCTCTCTTCCACCCATCCCATTTACTCCTCCACCCACCCCACTCACTCCACCACCCAACCACTTGAGCCGTGTGTATGTGTGTGTGTGTGTGTGTGTGTGTGTGTGTGTGTGTGTGTGTGTGTGTGTGTGTGTTCATCTCGATTCTCTGATGTTCTTTCAGGACTCGCGGACGACCCTGAGTTTTCGAGAGAGAGAGAGAGAGAGAGAGAGAGAGAGAGAGAGAGAGAGAGAGAGAGGTTGGGTCAGTGTGGTGTCTTCCTTTGCTTGTGGTGCTCTCTATCTATCTCTTTGTCTCTGTCTCTCTCTCTCTCTGTTTCTCTCTCTTTTGTTGTCTCTTCCGGGTCTCGGCTAACCAACCCAAACCACCACATTCCTCCTATTGTTACCTATCCTTACATCACCTTCACCTATTTCAAGTCAGTCAACCAACTCAACTCCCCTTCCTCCTCTTCCACCCATCCATCCCCTTCCTCCTTCAACCACCTTCTCCCCTCTTCCTCTTGTCACCCACCCACTTCACCTTCACCTGTCATATTACACCTTCACCAACTCCCTTCTTCCTCCTCCTCCTCCTCCTCCTCCTCCTCCTCCTCCTCCTCCTCCTCCTCCTCCGCTTCCTCCTCCTCCTCCTCCTCCTCCTCCTCCTCCTCCTCCTCCTCCTCCTCCTCCTCCTCCTCCTCCGCTTCCTCCTCCTCCTCCTCCTCCTCCTCCTCCTCCTCCTCCTCCTCCTACTCCTCCTCCTCCTTTCTGACGACAACAACTCTTCAGATCTGCCTTTCAGCGTCGCCTCCAGATGTGTCCAGCCTCCATATGCCCCAATACAGAGTTCGTGTTAATGGGGTTTTGAGAGGGGGGGAGGGGAAGTGGGGGGGGGGGGAGGGGGGAGATGGGGGGGTGGGGTGGGGAGGGGGGAGATGGGGGGGGAGGGGGAGATGGGGGGGGGGTGTCAACGTCATAATAACAAAGCCAGAATATCAACGCCATAATAACGAACGAAGGCAGTAGTGGTGCATCATTTATTCCGTCAATGACCCACTACTGAGAGAGAGATAGAGAGATACAACGTCTTATGAGAGTTTGACCTCGTGTGTTTATTGTCTGGGGAAGACCTGACCTTCTGCCACCCACTCTGAGATATTTCATTCTTCAGTAAAAAAAATAAAAAAATAAAAAAAAATAAAAATCACGTTTTGAGTAAGTAATTAACCTAAGTGGGAAAGAAGAAAATCCAATACAACAGTTTTTAATATTTTGTCTTAAATTCTGTTTTACAATGTTGTTATCAAGGCTCTTATAAACTGTTTGTGTGTGTGTGTGTGTGTGTGTGTGTGTGTGTGTGTGTGTGTGTGTGTGTGTGTGTTGCCGGGGAAAGAAGAGAATATCTTTTCCTATCTCTTCTTAACCTCTTCTTCTTCACCTTTGATGTGACAGACGTAGCGGAGGAAATGTACCTATATCTTTAAAGCGAAATTACGGCAAGAAAAATTAATATCACTAAAGCCTCAGAGTTTTGTCCTGAGTCGTGTGTGTGTGTGTGTGTGTGTGTGTGTGTGTGTGTGTGTGACTACCACCATCACTCACCACTACTAGCCATCACTTACCACCACTCACCACTACCACTCACTACCACTCACTCATCACCACTACCACCACTTACCATCACCACCACCACAACTACTATTACTCACCACTATTCACCACCATCACCACCACTCACCAGCGGTACCACCACTCACCACCACCACCACCCACACCCTCTGTCTGACACACCACTCACAGCATGCTCACACGAGAAGCAATCAACGCTGTTACCTGTGAGTGCAGGAAACAACAGCCAATCTAAAACCGTATATGTGAAGCCTCCAAAAGTGCATACAAATAAAAACCCAGTTTATATGAAGTACAAAATATACTCATATAATCATGGATAAAAAAAACGACTTAGAAACCTTAAATTAAATCATATTAACTTACATGATAAACATAGTGATCCTCTATGTCATAAGGCTGGCGAACGTTAGTCAGGCGTAGTTGGGTGGGTGTTGATGGTAGGGTGGGGAGGGAGGAACTAGCAGATAGTAAGTGTGAATGTGGACGGTTCAGGTATCTGGGATGTGCTCTCTCTCTCTCTCTCTCTCTCTCTCTCTCTCTCTCTCTCTCTCTCTCTCTCTCTCTCTCTCTCTTTTCCTCCTTCATTTTTTTCCCTGTCTATCTCTCACCGGGGAGGGAGACAGGTGGAGCGCTGAGGCAGGGAAGGAATGGAAGGTTCGTTTTGTGTGTGTTTCGTCGATAGAGAGGTTTATGTACACACACACACACACACACACACACACACACACACACACACACACACACACAGTCATATTTTCTAAAGTATGATCAAGGAAATTTTTCGCTGAACACCCATCCCGTGTTAGACCACTTATGACACCTAACCTAACCTAACCTAACCTAACCTAACCTAACCAAACCAGATAGCTATAGGGTGTTTAATAATCAGGTAATATATGAAGGGTTTGCTGGTCATAGTGTTAAGTTATTGATAATAAACGAAATATAATGAAAAAGGTTAAATCTATTTATTACTTCTTTTGACTCACCCAAGAGAATGATAGAGAGAGATGAGAGAGAGAGAGAGAGAGAGAGAGAGAGAGAGAGAGAGAGAGAGAGAGAGAGAGAGATGTGGTGTTCAGGACTAACCTTTACACCTCTTTCAATCTATATCCAATTACCACATTATTACATCCACCAAAGTCATTACCCAAAAACTGCTAGTAAAATATTCTAGGGGAGAACTCCAGGTCGAGAGGGAGAGAAAATATTCCCTAAACGTTTTACAGCAGGTTATCGTCCAGGTCCATATAGAAAAACTACCAACAAAAAAAGAGCATATTTTGGTAATTTCTCCCCTACACTCGCCTTGGCATTCACTGAATTTTCCCCGTCATTATTTCTCCCTTTCATACAGTAGGGACGTTCCCCCCTCCCCTCTCATTCATCGCTCAGACTCTGTATAGCGTATAGCGTGTTTTTATTTATCCCAGTGTATTTTTTTTTCCCCTCTTCGTTTTGGGGGAATGTTAGTATTTTGGTCATGACGAGATGTTGGTATAAATTCCCATATTCCCTAGTTCATATCCAGGCCGGAGTAAATCCCTCGTTTTTACAGCGTTTTTCAGGATAATTGGATTTTCTCACTATTCGATAAATACTTCCCCCTAAACGCACATAACCAAATTTTCCCTTATTTTTTTTATATAGGGATCCATTAAGGCTCACTCTTATATGCAACAACCCGCCTCTAACTGTTTCCTTTAGTAATAATGGACGTGTTGTGAGGCGGAAAGACTTCATGTTTACACTGACGATATGATAACTGGACTACTCTCATCTTTAATGGTGAATATAATGTTATTTTTTGCGAGAAGAAAATTGAGTTATTTTTTTCGTCGAGTTATTGTTATTATTTTAATTGTTAGTTTTATTCTTCTCATTGAAATTACTTTTGTTATTATTATTATTATTATTATTATTATTATTATTATTATTCATACTATATTCATTATTATAAAATTGCTTATTTACATTAACATCACTACAGTATTACAACGATAACAATAATAATAATTACTCATCACTTTACCGTCAATTAAAGATGAATTACTCACATTTCCTCGCAGCTATTATCCAGGAACAGTAATATAGGTCAGTGTGTTAGGACTATTTTCGGGAGAAGATAGTGTCATACTCTCAGTAAGACAATACTGGGCGCCTGGGGTGTTGCTGTGTGCTGTGTTGACGAGGCCAGGGGAATTGATGTGGCCTGGTGTTGTGTTGACGAGGCCAGGGGGGTCTCTGTGGCCTTGTTCTGTGTTGACGAGGCCAGGGGGGTCTCTGTGGCCTTGTGTTGTGTTGACGAGGCCAGGGGGGTCGCTGTGGCCTTGTGTTGTGTTGACGAGGCCAGGAGGGTCTCTGTGGCCTTGTGTTGTGTTGACGAGGCCAGGAGGGTCTCTGTGGCCTTGTGTTGTGTTGACGAGGCCAGGGGGGTCACTGTGGCCTTGTTCTGTGTTGACGAGGCCAGGGGGGTCTCTGTGGCCTTGTTCTGTGTTGACGAGGCCAGGGGGGTCGCTGTGGCCTTGTTCTGTGTTGACGAGGCCAGGGGGGTCGCTGTGGCCTTGTGTTGTGTTGACGAGGCCAGGGGGGGTCGCTGTGGCCTTGTTCTGTGTTGACGAGGCCAGGGGGGTCGCTGTGGCCTTGTGTTGTGTTGACGAGGCCAGGGGGGTCTCTGTGGCCTTGTGTTGTGTTGACGAGGCCAGGAGGGTCTCTGTGGCCTTGTGTTGTGTTGACGAGGCCAGGGGGGTCGCTGTGGCCTTGATCTGTGTTGACGTGGCCAGGGGGGTCTCTGTGGCCTTGATCTGTGGTGACGAGGCCAGGGGGGTCGCTGTGGCCTTGATCTGTGGTGACGAGGCCAGGGGGGTCGCTGTGGCCTTGTGTTGTGTTGACGAGGCCAGGGGGGTCGCTGTGGCCTTGTTCTGTGGTGACGAGGCCAGGGGGGTCTCTGTGGCCTTGTTCTGTGTTGACGAGGCCAGGGGGGTCACTGTGGCCTTGTTCTGTGTTGACGAGGCCAGGGGGGTTCGCTGTGGCCTTGTTCTGTGGTGACGAGGCCAGGGGGGTCGCTGTGGCCTTGATCTGTGGTGACGAGGCCAGGGGGGTCGCTGTGGCCTTGATCTGTGGTGACGAGGCCAGGGGGGGTCGCTGTGGCCTTGTGTTGTGTTGACGAGGCCAGGAGGGTCTCTGTGGCCTTGTGTTGTGTTGACGAGGCCAGAGGGGGGTCGCTGTGGCCTTGATCTGTGGTGATGGATTGACATTGATATTTGTCTGTATTTTATATATCTCTTTCTTTCTTTCTTTCTTTCTTTCTTTCTTTCTTTCTTTCTTTCTCTCAGTTTTCATCTTCGTCTCTAAATCATTTGTTGTTCAGCCACACACACACACACACACACACACACACACACACACACACACACACACACACACACACACAGTGATTAATCTGAGGCGCTGGTGTTTGTTCACGTCATTGTTTATAGTGTGTGTGTGTGTGTGTGTGTGTGTGTGTGTGTGTGTGTGTGTGTGTACGTACGTTCGCACCTCATTCTGTTATTCTCTTATTTCATCTTTGTTGTTCTATTTCTTCCTTGTTTTTAATATTTTCCTAAATTCTCTTTAACTCTCTTCCCTTTCTCTTTTCATCCTCTATTTTTCTTGTTTCTTCTTTCTACATGTTTCTTTCTTTATCCCTTCTCTTATGTTTCCTCCTTCTTTTTCTCTCCCTCATTTATCACCCTCCTTCCCATCTTCTCTCCTCTTCTCATTTTCTCGTGTCTTCTATCAACCTCCTCCTCTTTTCTCATTTTTTTATATCCTCCTCCTCATGTCTTCTTTCACCCTCCTCCTATCTCTCTCTCTCTCTCCTCCCTTCTCTCATCTCCCCCTCTACTTCCTTCTTCACGTATCGTCCGTCCCCTCAGACCATCACCAAAACATATGACGTCATAACCCACAAATGTAAACAAAGTTGCTAGAGGGAATTGGCCTAAACAATATTGACACGGCTGGCGTTTCGCTTAAGCTATGTACACGTTCACTCGCTGTTGGTTTAAGGTAAAAGATAGACTAGACACAAAGCTGGAGAAGCATTGAAGCATTTGTGCAGCTTAAAACTCCAGAAATAAAATGTTGTTGAGATAAAAGTCGAAAAAGTAAAAGTATGAAAATAATTATTAGATTTTATTATATAAAAGTTACTGGATAAGTATTGAGAACAGTATTGAAGTCTATATGTGTTGCTTGGATTAAAATTTAAGTAAAAAATGTATTTATAAGTAAAATATAAGTAAGTCATTTAAGTGGAGCAAAATATATACATTGTACTGTCACCACCACAACCATTCCCACAAAACCACCACTACCAGCAACCACCACTATCACCGTCACCCACCACCACACACCATCACCACCACTAACACACACCACCACACACCATCACCACCATTAACACACACCAGCACACACCATCACCACCACTAACACACACCACCACACACCATCACCACCACTAACACACACCAGCACACACCACACCACCACTAACACACACCAGCACACACCACACCACCACTAACACACACCAGCACACACCATCACCACCACTAACACACACCAGCACACACCATCACCACCACTAACACACACCAGCACACATCACACCACCACTAACACACACCAGCACACACCACACCACCACTAACACACACCAGCACACACCACACCACCACTAACACACACCACCACACACCACACCACCACTAACACACACCACCATCACCACCACTAACACACACCACCATCACCACCACTAACACACACCACCATCACCACCACTAACACACACCACACCACCACTAACACACACCACACCACCACTAACACACACCACCATCACCACCACTAACACACACCACACCACCACTAACACACACCAGCACACACCACACCACCACTAACACACACCACACCACCACTAACACACACCACACCACCACTAACACACACCACCACACACCACACCACCACTAACACACACCACACCACCACTAACACACACCACACCACCACTAACACACACCACCACACACCACACCACCACTAACACACACCACCACACACCACACCACCACTAACACACACCAGCACACACCACACCACCACTAACACACACCACCACACATCACACCACCACTAACACACACCAGCACACACCATCACCACCACTAACACACACCAGCACACACCACACCACCACTAACACACACCACCACACACCATCACCACCATACACACACCACCCCCACTACACACACACACACACCAACCACCACTAACACACCAGCCACACACACCACCACTAACACACACCACACCACCACTAACACACACCACCACACACCACACCACCACTAACACACACCAGCACACACCACACCACCACTAACACACGCCAGCACACACCACACCACCACTAACACACACCACCACACGCCATCACCACCACTAACACACACCACCACACACCGTCACCACCACTAACACACACCACCACACACCACACCACCACTAACACACACCAGCACACACCACACCACCACTAACACACACCACCACACACCATCACCACCACTAACACACACCAGCACACACCACACCACCACTAACACACACCACCACACACCACACCACCACTAACACACACCACCACACACCACACCAAAACCTCCACAGACCACTCACCGCCACCACCACCACCACACACCATCACCACACATCACCACAGACCACTCACCACCACACACCACCACCACACACCATCACCACCACCACCACCACACACCATCACCACCACCACCACCACACACCACCACTACACACCATTACCACCATACCATTACCACCATACACTACCATCACCACCACACACCATCACCACCACACACCATCACCACCACTAACACACACCAGCACACGCCATCACCACAACCTCCACAGACCACTTACCGCCACCACCACCACACACCATCACCACACATCACCACAAACCACTCACCACCACACACCACCACTACACACCATCACCACTCACCACCACACACCATCACCACCACCACCACCACACACCACCACTACACACCATTACCACCATACCATTACCACCATACACTACCATCACCACCACACACCATCACCACCACACACCACCATACATCATCACCACTCAACACCATCACCACCACACACCATCACCACCACACACCACCACACACCACCACACACCATCACCACCACCACACACCACCACACATCATCACCACTCAACATCACCACCACACACCACCATCACCACCACACACCACCATCACCACCACCACACACCATCACCACCACCACCACACCATCACCACCACCACACACCACCACACATCATCACCACTCATCACCACCACACACCAGCACACACCACCACACATCATCACCACACATCATCACCACTCAACATCACCACCACACACCACCATCACCACCACACACCACTCACCACCACCTACAGTACTTGACCGCCTCCTTTCATCACTCCTCACCCCAGAAAAGTATTCAATCACCGTCAAATATCATCTACACACATAATCATCTTCTGCCGCCCGATGATTGGCCAATTGAGAAGTAATTTATCACATCCAATCCCTACACCCAGGATATTTTTTTTCTCTCTCTACGTTTTTCAATTTTTTTCGCCTGTCTGCTCCTTTTTTACTCTTTATTTTTTCGCTCATTCTTTCTCTTTTTTTTCGTATTTTTTCGGTCTATCTATTTTTGTGTCTCTAGTTTTTTCCTCTGTTTTGTCTCTTTTATTTTTTTTCTCTATTTCATTCGTTTAAAATCTTTGTCTATTTTTTCTCTGTTATTTGTGATGTGATAAATTTTTTGTGAAAGTTTATCAATTGCCAATGTTTCTCTTTATCTCCTTCTCCAACATCTCTCTATCTTTCTCTCCAGCAATTCAGATAATAAGTAATATCTCATTATATCTTTCTCTGATAATTTGAGAAAATATGATAACGTCTAATCTTTGTCTCTCTCTTTACAGGTATGTGGTCAATATCTCCTCTATTAATAATCAAGCAATGTTTACCTGTTAGTAAGGTAAGAATGTGTTTAATTTATGTCCTTATAATTTCTTATTTGTTTAGTTATTCTTCATATGTGTGTATTTCTTTATACTTATATTTGTTGATTAGTTTATATTTATTTCTGGTTAAATTTCATGTTTTCATTACAATTATTTTGAATTATTTTTCTATTTTTTATCAGTTTTTCGTCGGTTATCCTGTTATTTTGTTTTGTTTTTCCTCGTACACGTTTTTATTATTGTTTTATTGTGACGTTATTATTATTGTTTTAGAAATATATTATTTACTTTGTTGGTTTTTTATCCAGTGTCATTATCTTTGATGTAAATTAGTCCGTGTTATAATGCCGGACAAGGATAATTTTATTTGATGGGATTTTGTCTGATCTAAATAATCAGGCGAGGAGATTTGGTCTAATGGAGAAATCTTGCGGGATTTTTTTTTACGATGATAATGTGGCTATACTCCCCACCACTCTTCACGTCTTCCCCCCCCCCCGCCAAGCACCATCACTCTTCACGTCTCTCCCCGCCAGACTCCTCACCCGCCAAGCACCACCACTCTTCACGTCTCTCCCCGCCAAACTCCTCCTCTCATTATCCTTATCTAATTCTTAATGAACGTCCTAATGAGCTATAATGTAACGGTATGCAAATGAACCCCAGAATTAAGTGACCCCGGAAATATCCCTCGTTAAACGTGGTTCCTGAAGTAGGGGTTTCCTTTTCATTCTGCTTAATTTTACCGAGGCAGTTGGTTATATACACAGTAACTATCTGTATTTTATATTGATCTGTCTATCTATATATTATGATTTTATTTGATATGTCGTTTCTTCTATATTTTATTCCACTCTTTAATGGTTAGTGTAAATAAATTTAGTCTTGTGTATGCGAACTAATACTAACAAGTGACGTCACAAATTATAACACTTCCCTGATGACAACACTCGCTACATTATTAAATAGTGATGATAACTCGTCGGCTAGTCGGTAAAGTACGTCACAAATAAGACAACACATTTTCTCTTCTACGTCGGCATAGACTTAGCAGACTTAACTCTTTTGTTATATTAAATGATATGCTTTTATTAACAAGATATATTACAATGATGTAGTTGTAACACGTGACGAATATGGATCACCTTTTGTCCTGTTATCACATTCTGACTCAGTACAAGAATGGTCTATGTTAATTTACGTCTCACAATAGAGTGAATATGTTGTTAAATGACTGAAAAACAAATTTATATATAAGAAACTATCCCTGGAGCAGCTGAGAGCAAGACCCCGTGACGGATGAGTATGTGTTGACGGGGGCTGGCCAACCTGCCATAGGTAAGACAACTTCCTCCTCACGTTACAACTGGGTCCTAAACAAAATTATAAAAATACCAAGCTGCCAGAGGAACGAGCACTTCCTAATAATGTTGAGTTTAGTTATATTCAATATGTAAGGGAAGAGCAAAAAAACGACCCATTTACATTATATACGCCTATTTTACTGGATATTAATATTGCCACAGCCGGGACTTTGAAATTACACCAGAAGACTCTCTCGACGATTATCTGTACCTGGCCTCTCAGCCTCGGGTAACGGCCAGCACAGTTTACTCTATTTTCTGTTGACTTTTTGCTGTCTTCAAACTCCCTTTAGTCTCGATTGTTTATGGCGCTCAATTTACCCTTCAAAAAATCTCAGAAATTTTTTATTTTTATTACATTTTGCAACAGTCATGTCCTCCAGCTATATTTTGACGACTGGGGAGAAAAAATAACAATATCATAAGTTAAACCAAAATGTTAAAACAAGAATTCATTTGTAAGATGTCTCAGAAAAATGGAATCTTGAGTTGTTATTTTCCAGACGAACGAGACTTGGAAACGGAAAATATCTTAACGAAGTGAAAAATATGTGGTTGTTTGACGTGATGTGTAACAAGAGAGGGAAGAGTTGACAGATAATTCTTTAAATGAGAATATTACCCATTAACTGAACGTAGATACAGTGACTTAGAAACGATATTGACTTTACATACGAGACCTGTAGAACGTGTGGGACGGATGGTGGTAGTAATGTTAATATTAAAGTAGTGGTAATATAATAGTGGTTTTGTGAGGGAAGGAAGATAATGTTATTAGTGTGATAGTGGTAGTGAGTGATGGTTGTAGCAGTAGTACTAGTGGTGGTGGTTGTGGTTGATGTTTGGGATAGTGGTACAATGGTGAGGACAGGAGGGGATGGTGATACTAATTGGTGCAATGATGATAGATATAAAGATAGATAGATAGATTAAAGAAGAAGCAATTAAAGATTCAACACATAACCCCAACAGCTGGTAGTGAAACGTGGCACCATAAATCCCTAGACTATATCCTCTCAAGTACCATGGAGAAAAATCCTTATATCCGTGGCCATAATATTTCCATCTCTCCTACCATGACCGGAAATATAACATAGTATGATCCCTATGGCTGTGAGTAGCATACCTGTACCTTATACACTGAAATGTTCTCTCCTCGGGGACTTCACGCCACTGAATATTCCAAATTAACAATTCACGATGTGCTTTTGTTTTCGTCTTAAGTGGTTCTTTTTTCTCACTCTAAATTGTTTCTCAGTCTCAGTGTCTCATGAATGCCTTAAGAGAGATACGACGTCCATTGTGGTGGTTTTAGCCTGGAGACAATAGTTGTTTGTGAACGTATTAGAGGTGAAGACAATACTTGTTAGGGGCGGTGTAAGTCGAGACTATTTATACCCACGGTGCCTGGAAACTGAGTATCATATCTTTCCCCTATGTAGCTCATATTTACTCTCGACACTACCCATTTTTCCCCTATATAGCTCCCATTTACCCCAAGACACGACCTATTTTTCCACTTTATAGCCTATATTTACCCCAGACACTACCTATTATCCCCTAAATAGCTCATATTTACCTTTAAGAGTACCCATTTTTTTCCTACACAACCCACCTCCCACCCATAACTTCTGCGTCAGCCACAAGTTACCCCCTTCACCACCATCCATCAGCGCCACACTGGAAGAGGCGCAGGAATCCTTAGACTCTTATACGAGAAGTGGCCCAAGGCAGGTTGACAAACTGCTCCTTGCTTACTCTTGCATTCCAAAGTCTAGCCATCGTGCGACGTCAGTTGGTATTAGCTGGACGTGTATATATTTTCTAAGTATATTTTCCTCTGTGCTCTTCTAGCTTAATCATTTATTAGACTCTAGAGATTTAGGCTATTCAATATAAATTACTCCGAAATATAAGCGTCAGAATGGAAGGTTGGCAAGCCTGGTATAATCTCGTAATTTTTACCCCTAGGAGCAAAAGTTTAGATAAATGTGTTTTCAGATTAGATTTTCCCTCGTATTTTACTTGAAACTATCGGGGGATTTTTTTTTTTAAATTGCCCTTCCATTAATGTGTATCACCGTGTGGTTGACTGAGATCAACTGTTTATGTCCTACTCACGATTTCTCTCCCAGGAAAACAAATGATTGTCGTTTTCTGTCCCATTACAGTCCGGCCTCGAGTTAAGAGATCCATTTAGCCGCTTCCGTAAAAAGAAAAACGAAAAAAAAAGTGTTTTATGGCTTAGATACAGCGACCTACGTGGATTGAATTGTTAATGGAGGTGACACATCTAATTAACATGGTCAAGGGATGAAAAAAAAATAACCTTGAAGGTAAAGTCGAATTCTTCAAAGTTTGTAAGCCAAATTGTCCTTCTAACTGATCACTTGAAAACTCTTCTAACACAGTATTTATTGTACGTGCGGTAAAACTGTCTTCAAGATTATACTGAGAGAGAAATTATTTGCAGTGGACGATGTTATTTTACTTAACTGAATTACATGAATACCCAAACTTACCTTCAATACATATGTTACACAATCTGGCCGAATTATATCTTAAAACTGTTAAAACTATCAACATTTTCTCACGATAGCAGATTACTAACGCGAAAAAGGAGGAAGGATTGTGTAGGCGTAGCGATGATCACTGAAATATTAGGTCATAAACCCTCCCATATCATCGTCGATCTGGACAATGGCTTCCCTCCTACCTGTGCGTTCATACTATGCTGAAGAAAATATATTAAAGCTATTCAACCAAGACAGTTAAATAAATTAGAGAGTGCGGTTTTTTCACCAGTATCAGCCACCGTACGAATCCTTGTATAGAGATCGATACTCTGTGGGGGGAAGGGGTGTTATTGTGCGAGGGTGAACACGGGATTGGATCCTCTTACTCCGAAATTGATTTATTTTCTTGTGTTATGTTAGTGGGTAAACAGGTGATGTAGTCAACAGTTATTAACGGTAGATACGATTATATTACGTGTATTAATTGGTCGGTAGTTTGTGTTGCCTAATAGTTATATTTTCAGGATTAATAAAAAAAATATTATATTGGCGTTTAATTTTTTTTCGGTATGAGACGATAAATGTTTTTGAAGATGTGAGATACGATCAACAGGCAGGAATAAATGGGGCTGTTAATATATAATTTACTTCTGCTTTTGTAAAGATCGACGAAAGAAACAAAACCAGTTCAGTTAGAGATGATGAGATGAGAGATCTGTTTGGCTTATTGTCGTCACTGTTGGTACCACTGTCTGCCACCACTACCAACATTATCATCACCTCTATCAGCTTGGACACCACCACCACACTCCCCTCAACACCATAAGTACATTACACCATGAGACTGCCAACACAACTAACATTATAACTGTATCTAGAACATTAACTTTGAGGAGATAGAGAGAGAAGTTGACTGAAGGAATATTATAATTTTGGTCGTATTTTTGGAAGAAGTTTCGGTAGTTTTAAAAGGTGGTATAATTTGCTTTCTGTCTCATAAATTACATACATGTATGATTTTGTGGCTTACGAATAAGTTATCATGTATATTCAAAAGTTTATATTTGTATCTATGTCACTGTATATTGTGCATTAGAGAATATATGTGTATATTATTTTTACATATCGATAACACACACACACGCACGTCAAGAGTCCCTGGCACCAACACTCAAAGCTTCATCGGTCAATGTACCCCCATCGTGGAGAGGAGAGTGGGAACGCGTCTGACTGCCTGCCATAAATAGCATCACAAACACAAGAGGTCACACCGCCATGAAATTGCACTAAGACTCCCCCGTAATAGGATGCTTTCTCTCGTCTTCAGTTAAGAGAAAAAAAGTTACTTCCGACTCTTTGTAAACACGGGTTAGTGAGCTAGATTCTCAGAAATTCGTAGGTTATTTCCCCGCCGTCAACTGGCTATACAAGAAATCATCTTTACCATGATAGTGTCCTGTTTCCCGCGCCATGAAAAGACAAGACAAGACCTTATGATTCATTGAAAATCTGGCTCCGTAGATCATCTCAGTGGAGCATCATGGCCGCTGATGTAAACAAAAATACGGGCAAGAGGTATTAGGCAGGAATGCTGGGTGTGGAAACTTCTCTGGGGAGTACTTAGTGAGACTATAACGCCTAACTAGCAACCCTGTCTTTATTCCGACCCCTCTTGATGGCAACAACGTAGGTGTTTTGTCTAGGATCTGGAGATAAGGAGGTGTGTGTGTGTGTGTGTGTGTGTGTGTGTGTGTGTGTGTGTGTGTGTGTGAATAATAATAATAATAATAATAATAATAAACGGTTTATTGAAAAAGTTTGCAGCCCGAAGGCTGAAAATATACATTGGACATAAATGACTTATTACATACATTGGTGGTTGAACAAAAGCCTTCATTAGAGAAAGGTAAAGGAACATACAGTGAACATACAGATTAATGTTTACACACGTAGATCATGTGAGCTGAGGTGATGAACAGCAGACACGTAGTGTAGTAACTCCCTCACAGATGGTGTTTTGAGGGGCCTGATGTGGTGTAGTAATTCCCTCACAGATGGTGTTTTGAGGGGCCTGATGTGGTGTAGTAATTCCCTCACAGATGGTGTTTTGAGGGGCCTGATGTGGTGTAGTAATTCCCTCACAGATGGTGTATGAGGGGCCTGATGTGGTGTAGTAATTCCCTCACAGATGGTGTATGAGGGGCATCACGTGATGTAGTAATTCCCTCACAGATGGTGTATGAGGGGAATCACGTGATGTAGTAATTCCCTCACAGATGGTGTTATGAAGAACTTTACATGATGCTGTAGCAACTCATTCACTACGTGGTGTCGTAGCATCATGGGGACACCACGTGATCAGTTGTCACAGGACTTCACTCACTCAAGTGGGTGAGGTGTGGTCCCAGGCTTCTCTATCGTGGAGTCTCAGGGGAATTATCACTGGGCACCTGGGACCTCACTGTGTGAAGGTTAGCTTGGATAAGACTCAACTGCCGAGTTGTTTTTCACTGACTTAAGCCCTGTTCACCACTATCCAACACTGGTTCCATTCCTTTCCAAAATGAAATAGTAACTTCTGGCGAGAACTTGTTGATATTCCAGTGGGGAGGAGGGTTCAGGGGAGGGAGTTGGTATGGGCCAACATTACAGTTGACGTGGCTGCTGCTGAGCAGCGCCAGGTGCGTCTGACCCGTCTTGACCCGTTGGTGGTCGGTGGTCAAGTGTGTGTGTGTGTGTGTTGGCTGGGTGTGTGTGTGTGTGTGTGTGTGTGTGTGTGTGTGTGGTGTGTCTTTGGTCGTTAAGTGTGATGTTTAAATGTTTCTATTTCCATTGAGTGTGTTGATTGAATGTGTTGCTTTATTGAGTGCGTTGGGTGAGAAGGTTGTTTATTCCAGTTGTTGAGTGTGTTGGTTGAGTGCGCCGTTCACTCAAGTCGTTGAGTGTGTTGGTTGAGTGCACTGTTCACTCCAGTCGTTGAGTGTCTTGGTTGAGTGCCTTACTTGGTGTAGTCGTTCAGCGCTCTCGTTAATCTCCGGTCGTTGACTGTCGCCGCTGAATCACCATTAAGTTTCGGTCAGCGGGCCGGGTCGTTGAAGGGCTCGTTAAAGTGGTCGTTAAGCGTGTTCACCGAGCTGCTCATTAACCCCCTCGTGGTCAACGCTGGCACGGTTGTAACTCTCAGCTGGGAGCAGTTTAACGAGTTAGTTCGGTCGTAACCATTTCTCCATGCAATATTGTGAAGCATTTCTGTGTTGGTTAATTGTTATTATAATTATTATTATTATTATTATTATTATTATTATTATTATATTATTATCATTATTATTATTATCATTATTATTACATTCAGTACAAATGGAGTATAATACAAAAAAACAATTATAACTTACAACAAATAATACAACCTACTGTATTCTCATGAAATGCAATAAATTGACTCAAAATACAATTCAATAAATCCATCCCACAAATTTATTAAAAAATTTCCCCAAATGGGTGAAAAACTGGATTTATCAAGGGATCAAATATACGAAATCTGAGAGTCTACATATAAAAGTTAATTAATTAGTGGGGAATTACAAGGGGATTACAGGCGAATTACAAGGAATTACAGAGGATTACTACAGTGCCATTGATATCTACCTGCGGTTTTATCTTCTTGGGTTAATTAGCTGAATTATTTGACTGTCATTAATGGAGGATTATGATAGGAAATGTGTGTGTGTGTGTGTGTGTGTGTGTGTGTGTGTGTGTGTGAGTGTGTGTGTTGGGTGGACATTATGTTATTACTGATTATTAGGGGAAAGATAGAGCTATGTTTTAATGAGGGTTCCATGGTTAGTGTGGTTCTGTATCTGTCTATCTGACACACAAACACACACACACACACGCACACACACACACACACGCACACACACACACACTATTATTATTATTATTACACACACGCACACATCATCCCCTTCATTCACTTCTCATTTTTTCCTCCCCTCCCCCCCACCCACCCCCCCCCCCGGTTAGTGCCACGTCTCCCGACAATCTACTAAAAGATTTTTCGGGAACCTGAGAGCCAGGGTGAAATATTTTATATTCAAAGAACGATAATGTATGTCTTTACTCTCTCTCTCTCTCTCTCTCTCTCTCTCTCTCTCTCTCTCTCTCTCTCTCTCTCTCTCTCTCTCTTTGTGCTTGGTATCCTGAATATATTTTACCTTATGGAATTGGCTGGGATGGAGGTGGTGGCGGCCGGTGTTTCCAGATTAAGATTGAGTGAGTTGATGGTGATGAACTCAGGGGATGGAACGCTGGCCTGGGATGAAACTGGGAATATAAGAACACTGGAATGAAACTGGGAATTCAGGAATATTAAAATGGAAATTTGAATATAGGAACGCTGGAATGAAACTGGGAATTTAGGAATGTTGGAATGAAACTGGGAATGTAGGAATGTTAGAATGAAGCTGGGAATTCATGAATATTGGAATGTAACTAGGAATATACAACGCTGGAATGAAACTGGGAATTAAGGAACGTATGGAATAAAATTTAGAGCCCAAGAATAAACAAATGAAAATCATCTTAAGCATGTAACTTCAGCTACGACACATGGATGGATTCTCAAAAAATCGCAACTGGATGTATGAGAATGTATCGACCTTCCAAACCAATATGGCGTCCAAATGACACTTAGACTCTACTTAATCATATAAAAGTTTTATTCTGTAGTTACGAGCAAAAATGAACTTCGGAATATTTGATAATTTTATATAATTTTTTTTACATTAAAGAATCGTCGTGGTAAGGTAAGAAAAGGAGTAATTTATTATAGATTAAGAAGTATTGTAGTGATAGATAGATAGATAGATAGATAGATAGATAGATAAATAGATAAATAGATAGATAATATAGATCTACTGTGGCCCATATTAACACCTTTACACACTCTTAACAAATCATAAATTCTCATGTGAACTAAAAAGACTTAACATTATTTTTAAGATATCAGAAACTGGAAATAAAATGTAATGTTTCGTAAAAATATATATGAAAATAGTCAAGTCCTTCCCTAGATTTACATAACACCATCATGAAATATATAAGTGCCTCATATGCTCTATAAAAGTAATAGTAGTCTTCCCTTTTGTCCATTAATGTGTTGCAATTTTGGACGCAAAACAATAAAGGAACACCAGCAAGACGAATTCCCCGCCAAAATTAGTAAGCCAATATCTTCAACAGGTAGATGGCGGGAAAAAATAGCTTCCTCCAAGATAGGTTAATTGTTTGGCATTTATCGGTGTTATTATTCGCAGAGAGAGAGAGAGAGAGAGAGAGAGAGAGAGAGAGAGCTATTTATATCGTCAAATCAGAAAGTGGAGACGTAAGAGAGTGTGTGTGTGTGTGTGTGTGTGTGTGTGTGTGTGTGTGTGTGTGTGTGTTGGCCAGCATGCTAGGCCTCACAAGCGAATGGATTCGGGTGAAACTATGGGCAAGTTTATTTACGCCATTTGCCTCTGTCTACCCTGCAGCAGTAATTGGGGACCTGGAGGTTAATCGATATGCGTATCGTGTTCCGGGGTAATGGTTAACCAGTGCAGTTGGCGAGTTGTCCGATCTTCTTGGACTATTCCTTGAAACTGGGTCACACAGCTTTTTTAACTTTCTGTGAACTTTAGTTACAATCAGTATATAGTTGTTCAAGTTATCGTGTGAACAGCTAACAGGCGGTGGAGAACACGTATTAGGTCCTCTTCCCACATATTGCTAACTGGGTGATGAGAATATATAATGATCTGTCTTGTTCTCTCTCTCTCTCACTTATTCACTCTCTCTTTGATTTTCTCTTATCTCCCGTTTCTCTCGTTTGCTTATTTTGCTCTCTCTTACTTTCTCTTTCATTCTTTCTTTGTCTCCTATCTCTGTTTACCTGTCAGTCTCTCTAACTGTTTGTCTCTCCATTTTTCTCACTTCCTCCTTCTTATTCCCTCATTTCTTTCCTCCCTTTCTACTCTCTCTCTCTCTTTTCCTTTACTTCCCCCCCCCTTTCTCCTTCCCTCTCTCCCGACTATTGCTCTAACCCTCCACCTTTTCTCCCCTCTCTTGGTTATTCTAGACCCTCCTTACCCTCTCTCTCTCTCTCTCTCTCTCTCTCTCTCTCTCTCTCTCTCTCTCTTGACATATTAAAAAAAAAAGGACTTGTGTGTGCTTATTAGAGTAACTCCTTACACACTCTCACACAAATACACTTACATACTCTTAATAATGGAAGCCCCTCGAAATCGAGGATGGCCGGCCCAAGGGCCTCCTAGGCGTGAATTTGTTTAAGGTGTAAAAGCTGTCGCCAACACAACAACCACACCCTAAGTTAACGAGTTGCATGACCCAGTGTCAAGGAATAGTCCGAGAAGACCGGACATCTCGCCAACTGCACTGGCTAACCATTACCCCGGAATACGATCCGCAAATCGATTAACATCCAGGTCCCCAATTACTGCTAGATAGACAGAGGCAAATGGCGTAAAGAAACTTGCCCATAATTTCACTCTGCTTGAGGTTCGAACTCTGGTCCGCTCGCTTGCGAGGCGAGGATGCTGACCATTACACCACAGTTCGCCACACGCTCTTATACTTACACACATCTACGCTAGCGTGCTGTTATACATACATACTGTCAGCCTTATGCTTTTACACACAACATACTTACTCACATAGTTACACACTACCAGACTTACACACTTGCACATAACATACTCACACTTTTGTACACTACCATACTTACACACTTACTACCTTACACACTAACTACCTTACACACTTACTACCTTACATACTTATTTACAACATACTCAGTTACACACTATCATACTTACACACTTGCACACAACATACTTATACAGTTACACACAACCACACTTGCACACAACATACTAACTCACACACTTACACACTACCACAATTACACACACATACACGACTACACACTTGCACACTTACACACTTAAGTACTTGTGGAATGGGGCGAAGATGGAATTCAATTTGCATATATCTGGTCCTTACTGAGAGACCTTAATATACAGGCGGCCATTGTGGCGGCGATGTTATACATGTGTGTACACGGTCACAAGCGGACATGTATACGAATATAAACGTACATATATGGATACAGACACAAAGATACACATTTACACACAGATACAGGTAGACAGGCAGAAAAACAGACACACACACACACACACACACACACACACACACACACACACACACACACACACACACACACACACACATACACACACACACACACACACACACACAGGCTATTTCATTTACAACACGTTATCACCAATGAGACTGTTTTGCATCGACCAAATGGGTGGAGGGAGAGGATAGGAGGTGGACGAGGAGGAAGGGGGGGGGGGTGGGATGTCATAACCTACGCTGATAAGGGCTAGAATGGTCTTTTGTAACGTTATCTTATATACGTATTTGCATGTGAGTAGGAACGGACTTACGACCAGGGTAGAGAGAGAGAGAGAGAGAGAGAGAGAGACCGCGGCTGAGGGTCCACAATTTAAGATTCGCCACACGCCAATACGTCTTGATTCAGTCCCTATCACTCCACTGTCAGGGCGTCTCTCTCTCTCTCTCTCTCTCTCTCTCTCTCTCTCTCTCTCTCTCTCTCTCTCTCTCTCTCTCTCTCTATGATACCAGTTTGGTGCAGTTGACACACTATTATTGCTCTTCTCCCACTGAAAAAAGAAACTCCCTTTTATTACGTATGCTGACTGTTGATGCTCCCACTCTTGTATATAATATTACAGAGATTCATAATATTCTTCCTAACTCATCATCACTCTTCCTCCTCCAGTAATCATCATATATTTCCCGGAAGTCTGTCGTTAGTTTTTCTTCCTTACCTTTGTTAATTATTCCTGTGTTGCATAAGTTTGACCTTTGATATACATTAATGTTTCTTGTGTTTCTCTAGAGCTTTCTTTCTTTGTTTCTTTCTTTCTTCCAAGGTAGTGGTTACTTAGTGCCGTGTGGAACATTTCTCTTTCTCACTCTTTCACTGTCTAACTCTTTTTTCTTCTATTTCTTTTTGTCTCTCTTCATCTGTGTCTTCTTCCTTTTTTTCTCTTTCTTTAGTTATGTCTTTATTTTTTCCTCTTGTCTCCCTTTCTCTAATTCTCTCTCCTCCCCTCTCTTCCTCTCTCTCTCTTTTATCTCTTCTTCACCTGTGTTCCTCTTCGCCCTACTTGACCACGTACACTCGCCCTTTCTTACCTCTTTGCTTCTTTAGTCTTCACTCTAAATATTTTACTCTCTAGGTCATTTTCTATCCTTATGCCTTCTCTTGCTTTCTCTTCCTGATTTTTGTTTTATTTAATCCAGTGTTTTTTACTTAATTCGGTTCTTCTTGATAAGTCGGCATTTTCTCTTGTTAATTCGGTGTATTTTTCTTGTTAAGTCGGTACTTTCTTGTTAATTCGGTGTTTACTCTTGTTTGGTCTTTTTTCTTGTTAAGTCGGTATTTTCTTTTCTTAATTCGCCTTTTCTTGTTAATTCGGTCTTTTACATTTTCTAATTAATAAATTTCTCTATTTTTCCACTTATTCTGATTTAGATCTTCTTTTTCCTCTCTTTATAGGGAACTTTCTCTTTTCAATTTGGAATCTCTTATCTTTATCTCTTGATTCGGCGCTTTTTCTTGTGTTCTCTTCTTATTTTTACCTTTATCTTACTTTTCCTTCATCCCATTTCTCGTGTTTTCATGTTTTCTGGTATATTATCTTTTTACTTCAGGGTTTTTCTTACCCTTTCTTCTTTTTTTTTCATTGTATTTTCTTATTTTATTTATTTCTTATATTTCCTTGTCAACATAATCTGTATTTTTTTCTGTCATAATTCTTCGTCATTATGTTCAAACCTATATAGTTTTTTTGTATTTATATTCAATTTTTAACCAATTACGTCATCTTTAGCTTCATATATATTCAATACATCACTATATATATTTTTCTCAAATTTTTTTTTTTCAATGTTTAATCTTTTATGTTTTTTTTTTTTACATTTAGTGTTATAATGTTTTTTTTTGTGTTTTATTTTGTAAATTTTGCTTTGCGTTTTATGTTTATTTAATTTTTCTTAATAATTCATTGTTTGTGTTTTATTTATTATGAATTTTGTCTCATCTGTGGCAAGTAGTAATTTATTTGTCTTCCTCCTGCTACTCCTTCACCCATCTCTCTTTCTCTCTTCACCCTCGTCATTCATCCACTCCACCCTATCCTTCTTACTCCACCATTCTCCTAACCCCCCTTCCTTCCTCCTTCTCCATCCTCCTTATACTCTTCTACTCTTTGACTCTCTTCCTTCCTCCTCATCTACCCATCTCCTCTTCCTCCCTCATCCTCTTCCGCCCTCTCTTCCTTCCTCCCATCTACCCATCTCCTTCTCCTCCTCCCTTCTCCTACCTTCAACTTCACCCTCCTCTTCCTTCTTCAATCTTAACTGCTTTACACCTCAACCACCACCTCCTCATTCGTGAACTTTTCAGCCTGGGAGCTCATTAGCCAAAGTTTAAATGGAGGGAAAAAATAAACTTGATTTGAATGATCCATCGTCGAGTTAGAATACACTAGTTCAAGCGGGGGAGGATGGGCGACTTGACACGTGGAGGAATAATAGCCTTTAAGTCATGGTTTGTTTAGTTTTAAATGTACACACACACACACACAGACACACACACACTAATGATGTAGTCGCTGATATGGGATTATGTCGTATTAGGTATTTTTATGATCTAATTGTATACTCTCTCTCTCTCTCTCTCTCTCTCTCTCTCTCTCTCTCTCTCTCTCTCTCTCTCTCTCTCTCTCTCTCTCTCTCTCTCTCTCTCTCTCTCTCTCTCTCTTTTCTCCTTGTTTGGTATTTAATAAACGAAAGTTACTGTACCCTCAGGTTAAGGCAGGATCGACAGCGTAAAGTCTACGGTGT
The DNA here is from genome assembly GCA_958450375.1 of Homarus gammarus. Classification (NCBI taxonomy): domain Eukaryota; kingdom Metazoa; phylum Arthropoda; class Malacostraca; order Decapoda; family Nephropidae; genus Homarus; species Homarus gammarus. Next base: position 972,344 of record CAUDMG010000421.1, on the reverse strand, counting down.
TACCCCGCCGTGTTTAACTTACTACTCCTATAACTTTGCCTTTCCTTTGTCATTTATAGATTGTTTCATTCATACTTACATGCAACGTTTATTAAAATCGCACCATCCTTTTAAACACCTGATCTATTACAAATACTCATACAGGTTCATACTTTTATACCAGTACATATTACTTTCTACATATTATTTTCTCTATTTTTGAAAGTGTATTTTGCCTGTAGCTAACACGTCATACACACAGAGAAGCCTCATTAAAGATCCCAGAGGCTGAATGATATATCTATTTAATTTGTCATCAAGTATAGTTATATATTGTATTTCTCAGTAACCTAAAGATTTCTACGTAATATTTAGTCATTCATATAATGTATTTTTTTCTTCTTTTATGTACACTAGAATTACTCTTATGCTACTAACGAATAATTGATAATTTACACCTTAATGTAACTGTGTGGTGGAGAATTATAAAAGTATGTAATCATTACCACTGTCACACTTTGAACTACGGCTCCACTCCTGTTCTGTTGATTGTATATATCGTCACAATCAGTTGGGTTTATTTACGGATTAACTAACACAGAACTATGAGATAATACATTAGGTTCAGGGGTGGAGCCGTCAGTCACACGTCTGTCAGGTGTGAGGTATAATCTGAACCTGACTAGAACGTTGGTGACTTAAATGACCCACACAACAACATTCTCCTGGTTAACATTGTGTGATACTTCTTGATTGGAGACGTGCATTACTGGCGAGATAGTAGGCAGTTTGACTTTACTGTTCAGTTTTGGTTGAGTGACTGAGTGACAGGCAGAGTGGGTGACTGTCACGCTAGCAGGGTGACAACTTGTAGTTGTTACGTTCGGTTCGGTGTATTGATCTCTCTCTCTCTCTCTCTCTCTCTCTCTCTCTCTCTCTCTCTCTCTCTCTCTCTCTCTCTCTCTCTCTCTCTCTCTCGTATATGTCGTGTATAGTTCTCTCTCTCTCACACACACACACACACACACACACACACACACACTGAATCACCTGGGGCATCACCCTCGCTCTCAAAGGTCAAGCTCTCATATATCTGAGTTTCCCTCGGTTCGTAAGTTTGCGTGTGTGTGCGTGCAGGCGTGCGAGGATCTGCCTGTTACACTTCCAATCCTGTGTGTGTGTGTGTGTGTGTGTGTGTGTGTGTGTGTGTGTGATATGTGGACACGTCCTGGCACCTATCAACCATTGCCTCGTTGCCTTGTGGATTAACCTTGGTAGGTATAATAAAGCTACGGGAGTAAACCTTGAGCAAAATATCTGCTGTGGACACCCGCATCAGACAGACATGCTTACAGAGCTCCAACAAGACCCCAACGGCGGTGTAGGCGGAAGAGGTAGCCACCATGGGAACCCAACGACTCCACCGGCGGACGAAGGCAATGACTGATGGACAGGCTACTAAGGCAAAACCCAACAAACTGGGCGATCGGCAGTCCCGCTAGATCAAGAAAAGGGAGAGCCAAGATGGTATGGTTCCAGCCAGCGCTCCTGCCTCACCACATAAATCAACTCACGTGCAGCAATCATCCAGCTCATCATCCTTTTCATCATCATCAAAACCCCTATACCCCTAAAAGTCCAATCGCGACGGACGAGTGGCGACGGGAACAGGCAGAGATGACTGCCAGGAGTATCTAGTCACAACTCTGCACATGGGCGGCATAGATAAGATGGTCGTTTATGCACTGGGATCTAGGCAGCAGTGCAATCCGGTCCTGTCTGTGCGACTGAGCAGCACTTTCCAGGAGTCACTCTGCTCACCCCACATTGGGAGGGGGCTGGAAAAGGTGCCCTAAACATAGCCTGCCTAAAAAACAACAACCTGACTGGGCAACTGCACCCATTAAGGTCATCCTTCTGCAATAAAAAACACAATCATTATCACAGATCCAAACAAAAACAAGCTATACAGCCTATTATGGCCACTGCATGAAATGTCAGGGCCCTTCAGGGCCCTTCTGAATTTTGCACAAATGAGCATCCTGAAAGAAGAACAGCGCTTGTGGCAAAAGAGCTGGCTAGGTATAACATCGACATAGCAGCCATTAGTGAGTCCCGGCTCCCTGACGAAGGTCAACTCACAGAACGGGGATCTGACAATACCTACTTCTGTGAGCGTAAGCTTGCTGCGGATAGAGACCGCATTTATGGAGTTGGCTTTGCCATCCGTCAACGCATCCTACACAGGCTAACTGAAATGCTTATTGGGATCAAGGAGCGCCTCATGACGCTCAGAGTCTCATTGAATCACTCACGTCATGCCTTTTTCATCAGTGCATACGCCCCAACACTGGATGCAGAGGAAGACATCAAGGAGGCCTTTTACGCCGACCTTGACATCGTGCTAACCTCTATCCCCAGACTTGAGTGCCAGAGTTGGCAGAGATGCTGACATTTGGTAGGAAACCATAGCGAGAAATGGACTAGGTCAGAGCCAAGCTATCACTTCACGTCACCCCTAAAATGGCGAAGGCAGCAAACCTCCAGAAGAGCTTTTAAAACTAAGCATTTGGAGGATCCAGCGGTAGCATATGCTTTTAGAGAGCAGCTCGAACATGGGCCGATAAACAACCCGACAACAAACAACCCAATCCCAGTGCCGAATGGGATAGTCTCGACACTGTTATGACAAAAACCTGCAGAGAGACCCTCGGCCACATCGAAAGAATACACCGGGACTGGTTTAATGAAAATGATCCGGCAATCAATGTACTCGTCGATGATAAACGTGCTGCTTTAATTGACTGGCAGAACAACCCTTAGTCTCGGACCAAAGCTGATCCCTTCTGCAAGAAGAAAGCAGCGGCCCAGCAGGAACTTCGCAATCTAAAGAACGACTGGTTTAAAAATAGAGCATTTGAAACACAAAAATTTGCAAATCAACATCAGATTCGCGAATATTTCAATTCCGCTAAAACATTTTATGGGCCAAACACTCGCGGCGCATCCCCCCTCCGCTCATCCGACAGTAACCCCCTAAAAAAAGATGATGAAAACATCCTTAAGCACTGGAAAGAGCACTACCATTCACTGCTTAACCGAAACACCGATGTGGATGTCCTGACTATCCAGCAGGTCCCTCAACATCCAGAGCTGACCCACCTCAGCTATCTTTCATCCCTGGATAGGTAGCTACTGCCATCGAACAGATGAAAAATAACAAAGCCTCAGGGCCTGATGAAATCCCAGCCAAGGTGTATAAAGCAGGAGGACCTCTGCTTACCAGCTGTCTCCACTCTCTCCTGAGGAATATATGGGAAAAGCGGAAATCCCCCAGTCTCTTAAAAACGCCTCCATAGTCAATATTTGTAAGAACAAGGGAGACCGGTCAGACTGTGGCAACTGCCGCGGGATCTCGCTGCTGTCCGTAGCTGGCAAGATTGTCGCCGGATTCCTAAACAGATTTCTTCCTGATGCAGAAAACTTCCTCCGAGAATCTCAGTGTGGTTTTAGACCATTATGTGGCACCACTGACATAATCTTTACTGCCCGCCAGATACAGGACAAGTGCAGAGAACAGCGTCGTGACCTGTACATGGCTTTAATCGACCTTACCAAGGCCTTCGACTCGGTCAACAGGAAAGCCCTTTGGTGAACACCTCAACCATTTTGGCTGCCCACCAAAATTCATCGCCATTGTGAGGCTACTCCACGATGGCATGAACGGCAGTGTCCTGCACAATGGCACCCAGTCTGAGTTCTTCCCCATCCAAACGGGGGTTAAACAAGGGTGTGTACTGGCACCAACTCTCTCTTCCATTTTCTTGGCTGCCTTCCTTACTCGTGCCAGTGCCAATTTAGCCGGTGGGGTGGACATCGAGTACCGAATGAGGGGTCTTTTCAACATACGACGACTCTAGGCAGGAACAAAGGTGTTGGCAGCTTCCATTACTGAGCTTCAGTATGCAGACGACCTCACCCTTGTCGCTCACAGTGAATGCGACCTGCAGGAGATCCTGAACACCTTTGCAGATGTGTATGCACACTTCGGCCTTATGGTGAATGTACGTAAGACTCATATTCTCTTTCAACCTGTCCCTGGTTCAGACACACTTCCACCTTCCATCCAGCTTACCGGTACTACCCTCTCTAATGTTACCCACTTTCGGTATGTGGGAGCCGAGATACTGCGGACATCGATGAAGAGATTCAGTATCGGATCAGATGCATCTCAAGCCTTTGGTAGACTCCGAAATCGTGTCTTCAGCTGTAGGGAGCTGAACTTATCTACAAAGTTACACATACAGTATATCGAGCAAATCTGTGACCTACTCTCAGGGTTTTAAGTTCATTTTTGGTCTTTTTTTGTTTCGTGGGATACATTTTGGGATCATCTCTATATTTAATATCTTTCTTGTGTCTTAAAATATCTTGTAGTTTGAGATATCTCCTATTCGTGTATCTCTCATGTGTTTAGTGTTTATCTCTCACTGTCTCTACGTTTTGTGTCTACCGTTTTATCTCTCACTGTCTCTACGTGTTGTGTCTGCCGTTTTATCTCTCACTGTCTCTACGTTTTGTGTCTACCGTTTTATCTCTCACTGTCTCTACGTGTTGTGTCTACCGTTTTATCTCTCACTGTCTCTACGTGTTGTGTCTGTCGTTTTATCTCTCACTGTCTCTACGTGTTGTGTCTGTCGTTTTATCTCTCACTGTCTCTACGTGTTGTGTCTGCCGTTTTATCTCTCACTGTCTCTACGTGTTGTGTCTGCCGTTTTATCTCTCACTGTCTCTACGTGTTGTGTCTACCGTTTTATCTCTCACTGTCTCTACGTGTTGTGTCTGCCGTTTTATCTCTCACTGTCTCTACGTGTTGTGTCTACCGTTTTATCTCTCACTGTCTCTACGTGTTGTGTCTGCCGTTTTATCTCTCACTGTCTCTACGTGTTGTGTCTGCCGTTTTATCTCTCACTGTCTCTACGTGTTGTGTCTACCGTTTTATCTCTCACTGTCTCTACGTGTTGTGTCTACCGTTTTATCTCTCATTGTCTCTACGTGTTGTGTCTACCGTTTTATCTCTCACTGTCTCTACGTGTTGTGTCTACCGTTTTATCTCTCACTGTCTCTACGTGTTGTGTCTACCGTTTTATCTCTCACTGTCTCTACGTGTTGTGTCTACCGTTTTATCTCTCACTGTCTCTACGTGTTGTGTCTGCCGTTTTATCTCTCAGTGTCTCTACGTGTTGTGTCTGCCGTTTTATCTCTCACTGTCTCTACGTGTTGTGTCTACCGTTTTATCTCTCACTGTCTCTACGTGTTGTGTCTACCGTTTTATCTCTCACTGTCTCTACGTGTTGTGTCTACCGTTTTATCTCTCACTGTCTCTACGTGTTGTCTCTACCGTTTTATCTCTCACTGTCTCTACGTGTTGTCTCTACCGTTTTATCTCTCACTGTCTCTACGTGTTGTGTCTACCGTTTTATCTCTCACTGTCTCTACGTGTTGTGTCTGCCGTTTTATCTCTCACTGTCTCTACGTTTTGTGTCTACCGTTTTATCTCTCACTGTCTCTACGTGTTGTGTCTACCGTTTTATCTCTCTCTCTCTCTCTCTCTCTCTCGTTATGTATGTATGTATGTATGTTTGTATGTATGTATAGAGTCAGCCAAACAGCCCACAAGCAAGAGCCACAGAAGAAGACAAGTAATGCGTCTTCCTTGTCTCACCTTAAGAGGAAGGACAGGTGATAGATGGGAGGCAAGATGTGGCTAAGTGGAATAACAGGGAACCTAAAGAGGATGGAAGAGAGTGGAATAGAGGAAGAGGAGTTAAAGAGGAGGAGGAAGAGTAAAACGAGGAGGACGAGGATGAAGAGGAGAAGGAAGAAGAGGGACGAGATAAAGACGAGACTTATTTGATAAAGACGTAGAATGTATGAGAAAGGTGGAATAGAGGGTGAGATGGAATGAAAGAGACTGGGAGACATGGAAGTGGAAAAGGATGAGATATTAATAAATTGTGATGGGAGGGCGCAGGAAGGAAGAGGTGATAAATGATGGGATACAAATACGAATAATTAATCAAACGGGAGAGAGAATTAATGAAAGATGGAAAGAAAATGAATAAATAGATAAATAGAAACAATAATATAAAAATAAATAAATAATGTTAAGTATATAAAATAAATTTATGTATATTAAAGTTATAAAAACATTTTCTATATATAATGATTTATTAAGGGACATGTGTTGAGAAAATGAGAGAAAAATGTGACGATTTATATCCAGGACACAGTTGGTGCTTCTGCCTGACGTCTTGTAACTGTGAAGAAATTGCCCGACATCTCTTGGGTGTTGTGATGTCTTTTATGTGTGTGTGTGTGTGTGTGTGTGTGTGTGTGTGTGTGTGTGAGAGAGAGAGAGAGAGAGAGAGAGAGAGAGAGAGAGAGAGAGAGAGAGAGCACAGGAAGACATATACGATACATGTTACGTAATACAGGATTTTATTTACACATATTCGTATACACCCGTAGGTACACATGTGTATTTTTCCCGAATGCACACACACACACACACACACACACACACACACACACACACACACACACACACACACACACACACACACTGTACACAGATGACACCAATAGTATCTAATCTTTGCTCATGCCATTCACGTGTACAGCAACAAAGGACCAATCGCTACCCAATCATCACTCGAATCATCAGTAACCGAATCGAATCATCAAATGACCCGAGAATATTGGTAATAAAATTTAGATTGGTTTTGTGTGTGTGTGTGTATGTGTGTGTGTGTGTGTGTGTGTATGTGTGTGTGTGTGTGTGTTTACGTATATTAATGTATGTATGTATGTATGTATGTATGTATGTATGTATGTATTTGCGTGTATAATTGTGCAAGTGTAGGGTGTGTGTAGAAGGTATTGACGTTTTCTCATCTTTGTCGAAACATTAGACTATCATTATTTACGAGAAAAAAATATCTTACGATATTTTTAGAATCCTGGAGACTTGGGGTAATTCATGAGGGAAATAAATAGAGTTTTTTATGGGGGGAGGTGAATAAACTTTACCCATAGAGGCGTGGGGGTGGGGGGGCCTTAATTATTTTTTTTTAGAAATGTATTTTTATTGTCCTGGCGTGTTGTGGCAAATAATTAAATTTATTATAATATGTATTGAACATTATTGCTGATAGTCTTAAGTGATATATAAGACAATAATTAACTTGTGATTATTTTTAATTAGAATATTAAAGTAAAACAAAGAAATAAACATCAATCTCAAACTTTTTACTTTAAAGATAATTTGAAATTTTTGTTCAATATCTTTACGTAATTGTTAAGGAAACTAAATTAACCTTTTTGTAATTAATCGTAAACAAGCATTATTATCAAAACAGAGCAGTAAATGTTAATTATCAGAATTCTTTTACATAATTGACAAAAATTTAATCACCTTTTTTTACACGAATATTGTGAAGATTTAATGAGTCTATGAAGCTCTTAATTAGGGTTCATAACTGCTTCTTGTACCACAGCTGAACACTAACGCAACAGGTGGCTATAGTTCTATCCCCTGGTGGGTTATATTATTATTTGTAGTATTTTTCATCTTTCATATTTATCGGTAGAGAGAGAGAGAGAGAGAGAGAGAGAGAGAGAGAGAGAGAGAGAGAGAGAGAGATAAGCAGGCGACCGATTATGCAAGAAAAAAAAAGATAGAAGAAGAAATAAAAGAAGAAGCAGAAGAAGGAGAAATAAAAGAAGAAGAAGAAGAACGAACATGGATGCAGACAATAAAAGAAAAAGAAGAAGAAGAAGAAGAAGGAGAAGAAGAAGAAAGAAAAACAAGGACACAGACAATAAAAGAAGAAGAAGAAGGACGAAGACTATAAATATTCATGACCACCATAAAAGAACATGTGTCGATTTATACCAGTTTATACACCATATACACTAAAACGGAGGAACTCAGGCCGATCAATTCACCGCCCGAGTCAGCAGTTTATATGGTAATAATTCCTTATATAAATTGAACGGAGGAATTTTTATCAGACAATGGAGTCGCCTGAAATTTACATAATATAAAAGTAGACATATAAGTGTGTGTGTTTGTGTTATTTTGTATTTATTTAATAGAGTGAATTTAAATGTGATTATTATTATTATTATTATTAAACTAACAAATTTCATTCTCTTTTACAGGTTAGTTGTATATAACAGCTCCTCTCACCTGACCACTGACGGTAAGACACACACACACACACACACACACACACACAGAAAATTTTAACTAGTGTAAAACTTTTCAAATAAATAATATATACTTTGGCGGTCCTTCATTGAGGCAAACTTTTACTTATATAACTTTTCTTGTTAAATCCTCGTATATATATTAATAACTGTGTATAAATGTTGAATAATCATACGGAGCATAATAACAAGGTACACTATATACGTATATTAATAGTATATGAGGATGTATACATATATAATAGAGGTATAACTAGAGTATATACGACTGTAATGGTAAAATATATATTGCTATAGGGGGTATGGCCAAACGGTATAGGCTATATTTGTGGTATATATATGGATTGATTGTCCAAAATATAATATATCCCTATAGGAGTTTACATAGATAGTATATTATATGTTATTGGTGATGAAGTTATAGTATGAAAGGATATTTTATGTTGATATATTATACATGGGAATATATGGTATTCATCTCTCTCTCTCTCTCTCTCTCTCTCTCTCTCTCTCTCTCTCTCTCTCTTGTTCTCTCTCTCCGTTTGTCTTGATTTTTCCATCTCCTTTTCATTCCACACTGGGCAACCCTTTTGTCTTTTATTTTCTCTTTTCTTCTTTGTCTGTCTATCTTTCAGTATAGATAGATAGATAGATAGATAGATAGATAGAGGGAGGGGACAAATAAATAAACAAAATAGAAGAGAGAGAGAGAGAGAGAGAGAGAGAGAGAGAGAGAGAGCGAGAGAGAGAGACTAAACCTAACACACTCAGAATCACGTACAATTCAAACTACACACACACACACACACACACACACACACACACACACACACACACACACACACACACCGAAATAATATAATTAATCTGTCCTCAAAAGTAGGTAATTAATTTTTCATCACAAAGTTTGGTAGAAAGAAGAAAGTGATAAGAGAGACAAACTTTATAGTTAATTAACATCTTTATTACTTTGGTTCATGGAAAAAATATTTGAGAGGAAATAGAAAATAATATAAATGATATATTATTTTGTTACTGAAGAGGAAATATGACAAGTATATGGGTGATTTTTTTTGTATTTCAAAGACTATGTTAAAAATATTATTATTATTATTATTATTATTATTATTATTATTATTATTATTATTATTATTATTATTAAAGACGTAATGTGGAAAAGTAAAATATTTTCTCGTCTCTGTGTGAAATGAGATCGTATCAAAAAATTCTTATTCATTAACAATAGAAAATATCAAAATTATTTATATATTTTTCGTCTAAACATGAAAGGAAATGTGGAAAAATTTACAGGTATTTTTATTTGTTATCTGAGTAGGGTGTTGGGGGAAGATAACCAGAGTTCATGGGTTCGAGCCTCGTCGTTATTTTCTGTTAAAACTGCGACCTTGTCTAGGGGAAATGTCTTGCAGATGTCTAAAGAAACGAGAGAGAGAGAGAGAGAGAGAGAGAGAGAGAGAGAGAGAGAGAGAGAGAGAGAGAGAGAGAGGTTGATAAGTCATTAACCGAGATTAATTATTACAACATGGTCGATTAAAGAACCTTGTTATTTGCGTAGGAATATTGTACGTTACTGGAACTTAATGACGATCTGATATTTTTAAAGACTGTCTGATAACTTGAAATCGTTAATTTAGTTGACTCGGCGAATCTGACTAGTCGATTATTATTGGAATATATTTTACCATATTTTGATTCTTTTTAAAGAGTTTTCTAATACCACAAATTACTTTAATATACTGAATAGACAGGTTGTGATATTGGATCATGTTTGTAATTAGATATATATTTTAAAAGACTCTCAATTTATACTAAAAATTTTATTGCGCTGAGGAGACAAACTTGCATTTTTGGAATTCGTATTTTTTTTTTCTTCAAAGAGTTACTGGAACAGGGCCACAACACAGTATAGCAGGGCCACAATACAGTATACCAAGGCCACAGGACAGTATAACAGGGCCACAACACAGTATAACAGGGCCACAACACAGTATAACAGGGCCACAGGACAGTATAACAGGGCCACAACACAGTATAACAGGGCCATAAGACAGTATAACAAGACCATAGCACAGTATAACGGGGCCACAGGACAGTATAACAGGGCCATAGCACAGGATAACAGGGCCACAGCACAATATAACAGGGCCACAATACAGTAAAACAAGGGTATGACATAGTATTACAGGGCCACTGCACAGTATTACAGGGCCACAGCACAGTATAACAGGGCCACAACACAGTCTAGCAGGGCCACAACACAGTTACTCTAGCTGGGCCACGACACATTATAACAGGGCCACAACACAGCATAACAGGGCCACAACACAGTCTAGCAGGGCCACAACACAGTTACTCTAGCTGGGCCACGACACAGTATAACAGGGCCACAACACAGCATAACAGGGCCACAACACAGTCTAGCAGGGGCACAACACAGTTAATCTAGTTGGGCCACGACACAGTATAACAGGGCCACAACACAGCATAACAGGGCCACAACACAGTCTAGCAGGGCCACAACACAGTTACTCTAGCTGGGCCACGACACAGTATAACAGGGCCACAACACAGCATAACAGGGCCAAGAGTTAGACAAACTCGTTGAGTCTCGCAGTTGATGTTTTTGTTCTGGGAACCGTGGCTACCCTGTTTGGCCAGCGGCACATTGGCCACGCTGAAGGTCAGGGACAATTTTATTACCTTCCTGAAAAACTCCTGGGTCAGTTTCTTGCTGCCCTCACAAGATTTGCTCGGAGAAAACTCGATCTGTACTCAGTGAACTGACCGCATAAAACTTGCTCTATCCTCACAGACCTGTCCGGACAAAACTTGCTCTATCCTCACAAACCTGTCCGGACAAAACTTGCTCTATCCTCACAAACCTGTCCGGACAAAACTTGCTCTATCCTCACAAACCTGTCCGGACAAAACTTGCTCTATCCTCACAAACCTGTCCGGACAAAACTTGTTCTATCCTCACAGACCTGTCTGGACAAAACTTGTTCTATCCTCACAGACCTGTCCGGACAAAACTTATTCTATCCTCACAGACCTGTCCGGACAAAACTTGTTCTATCCTCACAGACCTGTCCGGACAAAACTTGTTCTATCCTCACAGACCTGTCCGGACAAAACTTGTTCTATCCTCACAAACCAATCCGGACAAAACTTGTTTTATCCTCACAGACCTGTCCGGACAAAACTTGCTCTGTCCTCACAGACCTGTCCGGACAAAACTTATTCTATCCTCACAGGCCTGTCCGGACAAAACTTGTTCTATCCTCACAGACCTGCCCGGACAAAACTTGCAATTTCCAAAGACTTGTTCGGGCCAAACTCACCATCCACACGGGTCTCGTCCCTTTCACATCCTCATATAAAAACCTCCCACGACCTGTGACCATCCTGCCCCAGGGACACCACCAGCTGGAGGTGTAAACTAATAAGCATAAATTAGGGACTTGTCTCGCTGCCGTACTGCCAAGGCCGGGGTTTTATTTACTATTTTTATTATCGTGTTGAGTGTTCGTTTACTACTACTACTACTACTACTACTACTACTACTACTACTACTACTACTACTACTACTACTACTGCTGCTACTACTACTACTACTACTACTAATTATAATATTAGTGACAACAGTAATAAAAATAAACGATAATAACGGCTAATATTCTTTTCCCTCATTTCTCTTCTCTTTCATATTTTCCTCACCTCTCCTTCATCTCTCTTCCATCTCTCTCTCATCTCTCCTTTATTTCTCTCTCTCTCTATCTCTTCTCTCTTCTCTCACTTGAGTAGGTGACACTCCCTCCCTCCCTCGAGACGCTCATCCTCCAATCTAATCTATTAAATCGTCCTCAGAATCATGGAGTCACCCTCCAACCCTGGATCACTACCTCGACACCTCTCAACCTTCCTCGTCTTGCTAATGTCCTTCACCCAAACCCTAATGGCCTGTGAGAAGAACCTGTAGTGTTATTATTATTATTATTATTATTATTATTATTATTATTATTATTATTATATCTTATTTGTTATTTAACCCTTCACTGCGGGAGGTTACCCTAAGTTGAATAAAATCGTATGGTGGTAGCCAGAATAAAATGACAAGTGCATGACACGCGGTAAACGGGTTAATTATCATTTATTTGTAGTTCAGTACCAATAGTAACGATGGTACTAGTAGTAACAGTAACACTAAGAGTATCATTACCATTACTAATTATGATAAATTACTTCCTCTTAGCCATATATTCGTAACAAAATCCCACTATATATGGTTAAACTCACCGTGCTAAGCTAAACATTTTCTCTCACTTTCTTTTACTTTTACTCACCGTGTTAGATCAGCCTTTCTTTAATTTATTTTGCTTTCTACCACGAATCAACGTAAAACTCTTTTTCTTTACTTTCTCTCATTGGGCTTGGTTAAACATTTTCACGTTACTTTCTTCCAGCAAAACCAAATTAAACTCTTTCTTCAAACTCTTACTAACCTAACCAAGCTGATACACTCTCAAGGCTTTCATTAATCAAAGTAAATATTCTCGCTTTTCCCAATTGAATCAAGATTTCTCCAAAACCTTCACAGTATCGAAAAAATAACCCCTCCCCCCCCCTAAACTTTCACTGATCAAATCATAGATATTTTCCCTTCATTTCTCCCAAATACCAAATACCACCAAAGACTTTCCTCCCAAACTTTCCCCAACTAAGGCAAAGTAAATATTTTCACTCATCTCCATTAAACAAGTCAGGTCAACACTCTCCCCTCGTCAGGTGAAAGGTGCCGGAAGATGATAATTAATGGGTTTCCCCTCAGAAGCATTACCTTTGATTTCCCCTCAACAAGGTGAAGCTGAGAACCACTTGTTGCTAAGTTCCCCTCACAAGGGAAACACAAAACATTCTCTCTCTCTCTCTCTCTCTCTCTCTCTCTCTCTCTCTCTCTCTCTCTCTCTCTCTCTCTCTCTCTCTCTTTTCTCGGTTCTTATACTCTTTGATAATCTCTCCCTTTTAATTTTCTCCCTTTCTCTCTTTCAACCGATTAATTCTCTCCTTCTTTTACTATCCATCCATCCATCCATCTATCTATCTATCTATCTATCTATCTATCTATCTATCTATCTATCTATCTATCTATTTATCTATCTAATAATACTATGAGACAGGAAGGTGCACTAAGCTATGGCCTCAGCGGGGGGTAGTCAAGCGTCTTCAGGGAAATTACCGATGGAGATTCTGTGAGCTTGGGGCGTATTATATATGTCTGGGTGTTATAATGGGTGATGAGAGAGAGAGAGAGAGAGAGAGAGAGAGAGAGGGAGAGAGAGAGAGAGAGGGAGAGAACGAACACACCCCTTCCCATAACCACTTGACAGGGGACAATAGCCACAGTAGTAACAACCATCAAAATGATACAGCTGCTCGTTACTGTCCAATACCACCGGCGACTCAAGGCTTAAATAGAGGGGAGAGAGACGGGGGGGGGGGGGGGTGACAACATCCCGCCGAACCAAAATCACAAATTGAACCCAAAACCCCATGGAAGAATATTCCGCTGGGTCCGGACTTAAGAATATAACTCGTAGGATATTGGAAAATAATAATATTTCATCTGTGTTTTGTCAGCTTAACCTCCCGCATCTACTGACTCTGTTGATAGTGAATTTTCGATGTGTTAATGGTGATTGTTTACTACTGAATACCTTATTGTTGTGTGTGTGTGTGTGTGTGTGTGTGTGTGTGTGTATGTATGTATGTGTGTGCACACAGGGTTGTGTAATGCGTTCAGTGTGGCAGCATTAGGTTAGTGTTAAGGTGCAAGCACTGCTTGCTCCCTGTCGCTTTCAGCTACCGCCGCTGGCTAGCCCTCGTGGTGAGCAGGGAAGCAACTTGCACAAGTCTTCGCCTGCCAGTAAACAGCCTCTTCACCATCAAGACTCCTGCTGTGCCTCCTCGTGGCAACACATGGTAACTAAGTGCCTTGTGGGCCCAGGCAAAACCAGCAGGGGATCTCGGAGCAGCAGTGGGCCTCAGAAGGACGGTGCATAGGCCTACTGGCATGGGTACACGTCCTGGCGCCTACCAACCACTGCCTCGTTGCCTTGTGGATTAACCTTGGTAGGTATAAGGCTACGGGAGTAAACGCCGAACGAAAAATCTGCGGTGGAGCCCCACATCAGGCAGTTGACCACCATGGGAACCCAACGACTACACCAGCGGATGACGGCAATGCATGATGGACAGGCTACTTAGGCAAAACCCAAGAAACTGGGTTATCGGCAGTCAATTGTAACTCTCCCTCTCCCAGTCGTTGCAACACTTGCACTGGATCAGGAAAAGGGAGAGCCAAGATGTGTGGTTGCAGCCATCATCCAGCTCATCATACTTCTCATCATCAAAATCCTATACCCGTAAATGTCCTCTGGCGACGGACGAGTGGCGATAGGCCTCTGCACCAGCCGTCTCCACTCTCTCCTGGAGAATATATGGGAAAAGGAGGAAATCCCCTAACCTCTTAAGGAAACCTCCATGTCAATATTTATAAGAACAAGGGAGACTGGTCAGACCTTGGCAACTACCGTGGGATCTTGCTGCTGAAGCTGGAAAAATTATCGCTCGAATCCTCCAAAACTGTGGTACCACTGGCATGATCTTTGCTGCCCGCCAGATACAGCAAAAGTGCAGAGAACTGTGTCGTGACCTGTACATGGCCTTCATCGACCTAACCAAGGCCTTCTACTCGGTCAACAGCGAAGCCCTCTGCCGGACCATTGTGAGGTGGCATGAGAGGCAGTGCCCTACACAATGGCACCCAATCTGAGTTATTCCCCCATTCAAATGGGGTTAAATCAAGGATGTGTACTGGCACCAACTCTCTTTTCCATTTTCTTGGTTGCGTTCCTTACTCGTGCCAGTGTCAATTTAACCGGCGGGGTAGACATCCAGTACCGGATGAAGGGTCTTTTCAACATAAGATGACTCCAGGCAGGAACAAAGGTGTCCGCAGCTTCCATTACTGAACTCCAGTGTGCGAACGACCTACCCCTTGTCGCTTTCACTGAACTTTTGTCTTGAGGTGATTGTACGTAAGATTCGGATTCTCTTTCAGCCTTCCCCTCTCCTGTTACCTACTTTCAGTATCTCGGCTCCCACCTGTCCACCACCGTGGACATCGATAAAGAGATTCAACATCGGATTAGATGTGCATCTCGAGCGTTCTGCAGACTCCGTACCCATGTGTTCAGCTGTAGGGAGCTAAAATTATATACAAAGTTGCACATATATCGAGCAGTGGTCCTCCCCACCCTGCAGCAAGACATGGGTCGTATACAGGAGGCACCTCAAGGCACTTGAAAATTTTCACCAACATAGTCTACGTTCCAACCTACGAGTTCGCTGGGAAGACAAGAGAACAAATGCCAGTATTCTTGCTGACACGAACTGTAGGAGCATCAAGGCTACCATTATCCATGAACAACTACGCTGGACTGGCCATGTTACCCGCATGGGCGACAGTAGACTGCCAAAGCAGCTATTTTACAGTCACCTAACGAATAGTAAACGTAACGCTGGCGGGCTACTGAAAAGGTATAAGGATAGTCTTAAGACAAACCTGAAGAAGTGCCAAATGGACTCCGTCACCGGGGAGACGATTACTTCACACCGTCACGTTTAGAGGGACACCACATGAGAAGGGGTCAATGTTTTTGAGTTAGCCCGACTACATACCGAGGCAGACAAGCGCCAACGCCAGAAAGACGCTGCCGCCGCCCCTCCCGCACTAGATGTAGCCCTCCACACGTGCAACATCTGTGGACGACATCTCTAATAACTCAAATCATTGTCTCATAGCTGGATGATCGTCATACTCGATTCCGAGTGACAGCAGAGTAGTAGTATTAGTAGCAGTGTGTGTGTGTGTGTGTGTGTGTGTGTGTGTGTGTGTGTGTGTGTGTGTGTGTGTGTGTGTGTGTGTGTGTGTAATAATAATAATAAACGGTTTATTAATAGAGTTGCAGCCGGTGGCTGAAAATATACAGACTTACATTTGATTTAGACATAATGATATAATATGCATTGATTACATTTACAGGGCTGTACAGTACATAAATCAGGAGTTGTTTATTATTTTAACAATAGATGGGATGGTGCTGTTCTTATATCTATCGGTGCGGGCTCTTATGGGCTGAATTATGTTGTAGTGGCGGACTGCGTGAGGTGGGTGGGTGGCTGCAGGCGGCAGGAGGTGGCGATGACGAGGGTGGTGCAGTAGTCCACGGCCAAACCTTTCCAGTGCGTGGTGGTGGAGGTCAATGAGGGATGGCATTTCCAGGGTGGAGAGAGCGTTGGTGTAGCCGGAGTATTCTGCGCCGAGCATGATTCTGCAGGCCCTTTTCTGTACCTTCTCTAGCTGACGTGTGTGTGTGTGTGTGTGTGTGTGTGTAAACCTTTATGATTATTTTTTTCACGTTCAACTGGAGTCATGTAAATTCCCCTTAACTCGATGTAAGATGAATCAGGGGAAGAGGTAAAAGAGAGACAAAGAGAGAGAGAGCGATAGAGACAGAGACATCGGTATTCCTAATTATGTACCATCTTCAAACAAGATTGTCATGCCTTTACCTTAGTGTCTGTGATTGTGTTTAGACCAGCAAGTTAAGCAAAACACACACACACACACACACACACACACACACACACGGCTCCGGGGCGAGTCTTGGGCGTCCTACTAAAAGCTCCTGACACCTGCCAGATGTGATCCAGCCCCAGAGGATTGCAGCTCCCAGGAGGCTCGACCCTCTCACCAGCTGATACTCACCGCCTGCTGCCCGATGTGATATTTGTATTGTTTTCATTTTACGATCAATAACATTTTAAAGACCACAATGCCAATGTTTCTATATATTCTATGGAAGACTCGTTTTATATATAGTTTGTCAGTATATAGAAATTATTAATGTTTCTTTGTTCCTGGATGTGTTTTGTATTGGTCTATATTTAATGTTCTGTGACTTAACATAAAAATATTAATAGAGTGTTTTAAATTAATTTGGGAGAAGTATTTGCAATGTTTCCCTTTTTATCTGATAGCAACAGCTGATACCTCTGACCGATGTGATTCATTGTTGTTTATCATTCACAAACAGTCAGGTTTTATATCCTAATATTTACGTATCCACTACACACACACACACACACACACACACACACTCATGCTGCATTAACCCTGACAATTTGTGAATCATAAAACGAATGAAAAAAGAGTGTTTGGTGAAATGGACCCCTATTCCAGTGTACCCCAGTTTTAATAGACCCTAGTTTTAATAGGCTCCATTTCCCCCAGTTCTAATGGACCCCTGTTCTACTGGACCCCAGTTCTAATGGAGCCCCTGTTCTAATTTATCCCAATTCTAATGGGCCCAGGTTCTAATGTTTGCTTTGGCGATTAATTATGGTGAAACCAGAACAGGAATAAGTCTATTGACCCTGGGGACTAATGGGGTTGGGCCCATTAGGACATGAGCCTACAAAGGATTGAAGGTTATTACTACAGAGGCCTATAAGACTGAGGCTTATAAGGAACTAGTCCCACCTGACCCACCACTGATAAACAAGATAGCAAGAGCATTATAAAATATTCCCTGGAGTTTCCCCTCCTCACCCCATCATGACTTATTTAGGGGAAAAAATAATACCAATATTTACCCCCGCCATCGACTTCCACTTTCCCTGCATCTCCACACTCACTCTCACTCTTGCCTCTAAAATGCTTCCCTTCCTCCCCTGACTCGTCTACGAGCTTCTCTTTGGTGTAATTTCTCCCTAACAAGCCAATTAGAAACTTCCCCTCAGCCTGGTGCAGGATATAATGTCAAAGGCGCCATATCGGTGACAGGGAAATATTTCAACCATTTTCCCCCTGAATTGTTAAGATAATGGTGGTATGGGAGGGCAGTATGGTAGATTTCCTTCCAGGATTTTTCGCCTAAATTGGCGACATAATTTAATATTGACAGGCGGGTAAGGGTGATTTTTTATTTATTTTTTTCTTGAATTTAAATATAAGGGCTTATAGGAGGCAGGGAAATTGTAAGTATGATTTTCCCCTGACATTTAATTATGCAGTAATAAGGTGACAGATAGGGAAAGATATACACTTGTTCTTTTTTTCATTTATCTCATAAAAATAATTGTATTGAGAAAAGATGAGGGAAAATTACTAACAATATATTTCCCTACACTGGTGAAATAGTCTCCAATTAAGGAACGAGTAAGAGAATTTAACACTTAAATTTCTCCCTTACTCGGACATTAATATTAACCTGGGAGTCAAACTATGTTAATATTCTTCCAGCATCTTCCCCAAATGGCTTACGCTATTGTCGTAATATGAGACTGGCAAGGGAAATTCTCAACCAACTTTTCCCTGAACTGCTGGAGAAATAACTCTATATATTTTCTGGCAACGACAAAAATATCTCGCTAAATGTTTTTCTCTGGATTATCGAACTAATGAGTTTACATATAATGGTGTAAAGTGGGATGGAAGGAAAAAAACCAGCTAGAATTATATATTTAAAGAAAAGAAGAAGTGAACTGCAAGAAATAAATGGTTTTAGATAGAGAGTTAATGCATTTTTAATGAAGTGACAACCACTTAAGAAGGGTCATGGTGGCTGAGCGGATACAGCACTCGCCTCCCGTACTAAGGGTCGCTAGTTCGCTCCCAAGAGAACCTCTAATTAACCCAGCTGTCATTAGGTAACTCACTTTACAGTCAGTTAAGGAAAAAAGGTTGTGGGCAGTGCTAGTTACGCTCCTCCTTGTGTATCAAAGGCTTATAGATGCTAATATTGTTTGCCCTGTTCGCTTATGCTACCCAGCGTTGATTCTAAAATGAAATGAGAAAGAAATAAACAAAAATAGTAACGCAAATTTATTAGAAATGCGATATATTGAAAAAGTTCATGAGTGTGATGACTAACCCCCTTGAGTACGATGAATTGACCCCTTGAGTACAATGATTTAATCCCTGGCGTACAATGACATAATCTCTTGAGTATGATGAATTAATCCCTCAACTATGGTCACTTAACACCACACCATGAGTAATGACTTCCACCTTGAGTACGATGACTAAATTCTTTGAACGAGGAAAAAAAAAAGTAAAAATTATGATGAAAAATACAATTATAAAAAAGTTGTGAACAAGTCAAGAAACGAACAACGGCCCAATTCTTCGTATTTACTTTCTTTCATAAGTTCCATGAAAGCAATTTTACGTCGAATTTGCTTTTAAGGCAATATGTAGTGTATTCTTTTGCAGGAGGAAGTCAATCTGAAAATAGGAATATACCTTCAGTAGATATAAACACAATTTAAACAAACACAATTTAAACCTCACATGTAAAAATTGGTTAGGTTAGGTTAGGGTAGGTTGAGTGAAGTTGGGTTAAGTTAGGTTAGGTTACGTTTCTTTAGGTTAGAGTAGGTTAGACTATGTTAACTTAGGCTCGGTAAAGTTGGGTTTTGTTTATGCTGTTTGTTATGTTATGTCATGTCATGTTATGTCATGTCATGTTATGTCATGTTATGTCATGTCATGTTATGTTATGTTATGATATGTTATGTTATATACGTTTGATTATGTTAAGTGAGGTTAGTGATGTTTTACACGCACACACACACACACAGAGTGACTAAGCTTGGCTATTGATCACTCGTGGGCGGTAGAATGTCGCCTTCCTAGTGTATATGATGGGCGAAGCTGTAATTTAGGTAATCTTGCGTGTGTGTGTGGGGGGGGGGGCAGTGTATCAAAGGAGCTGTGTCTGTGTTATGTAAAGGTTCTGCTGTGGCGTGGGTGGAGAGAGAGAGAGAGAGAGAGAGAGAGAGAGAGAGAGAGAGAGACCCGGCTGAGGTACTGCAGTGTATGGCGCCGGGTTGTCTCTTGGCACGATACTTGGAGACTTAGAGAGAGAGAGAGAGAGAGAGAGAGAGAGAGAGAGAGAGAGAGAGAGAGTAATTAATGATGAAAATGGACTCAATGTGTAGCGAGTCGAGAAGGAGAAGAGGAGGAGGAGAGGCAGGAGGAGTAGAGGTAGGAGAGGCAGGAGGAGGAAGAAGAAGAGTGGGAAGTGGAGGAAGAGGTGAGGTGGAATAGAAGAGATGGATAGGAAACGTAGAACACACACACACACACACACACACGCGCACACACACACACACACACACACACAAGAGGTAATTAATGCTGGTTAAAGGAGATATGTATATAATTAATATTTAGCGTTTAAGAAAGAGCTTCCACACTTACCTTAATTAATTCCTATATATCATCTAAAACATAACAAAATAGCTATACATACATACATACATACATACATGCATACATACATAGTCACACATACATACATACATACATACATACATACATACATACACACATACAGTCACACATACATACATACATACAGTCACACATACCTACATACATACATACATACACACATACATACAAATTTATAGACACATATAATGATTATAGTCTTACATGATAATAATAATAATAATAATAATAATAATATTAATAATGAGGTGGACGCCAGCAATAATAAAGATAATTAAGACAAGTGTTCACGGCTACCTGTATCAGCATTATAGTGCTAGAGGGACATAAAGTCTCTCTGTGTTAACGTGAGCACCTAATTCCTCCTACCATCCTCTCTCTCTCTCTCTCTCTCTCTCTCTCTCTCTCTCTCTCTCTCTCTCTCTCTCTCTCTCTCTCTCTCCTTTAACTCCTCCATCCAACCATTCTCCCTCCTTCCCACTTTCCCTCCCGCCATCCCTCCTACACCCTCTCCCTTGGCTCCTCTCCCTCCCTCCCCCCTTCCTCCCTGAGGCGTGGTCCTCCTGGTTGCAACAGGTAAGCCCCCGGCCAATCAACAGGTAAGTCCTCCTTCCCTCGCTCCTGCGCTCTTCCTCCTCACCTCTCCCCTCCCCTCCCCTCCCTGCCCCCCCCCCGCACACACACTTCTCCCCTCCCTTCTTACCTCTCCCTTCCCGTCTCACGTCTTCCCCCTTCCTCACCTCTCTCCTCCCTCCCTTCTTACCCTCCCTCCCCTCCATACTCCCTGGCTCCCTCCTTCCCCGGCTCCCTCCTCCCCCTTCCTTCTCTCCCTTCATTCCCCTACTTCCTCCGTTTCCCCTTCTCCCTCCCTTGTGTGTGTGTGTGTTTGATCTTTCCATATGTTTGTACTTTTTATTTATTTCTCTTTTTTTCTCTTTCCTACAATCTTCTCTTCCTCCTTTACTCTCTCTCTCTCTCTCTCTCTCTCTCTCTCTCTCTCTCTCTCTCTCTCTCTGTCACCCTTTTCACTCTTTTCTTTCCTCTCTCTATCTCTTTTTCTAATTGTCTTTTTCATCCTCTCTCTCTCTCATTTTTTCTCTCTCTCTCACAATCTCTCCTCCTGTCTCTAATTGTCTCCCTTTCTCTTACTTTCTCTAATTGTCTCTCTCACACACACACTCTCACTAATTGTCTCACTGTCATCCTTTTCTCACTCTCTCTCCTCTTCTCTCTCTCTCTCTCTCTCTCTCTCTCTCTCTCTCTCTCTCTCTCTCTCCTCTCTACCGTCTCTCACACCGGCTCTCTATGTCTCTCACAGCAGTAGGGAGACATTGTTAGTAGCAGGTGCTGTATATCTCTCAGGGAAGGTTGTGGTGGGGAAGAGTCTAGTCTGCTTCTCTTAGTTTCCGCTATAATGATGACAATATATTTCTTGCTCGTATTTTTCGCGTCTTTGGTTTTCTTTTGTGTCTAAGTTCTTTTTTTTTTTTTATTCGGGCTATTTTTTTATTTTCTATGGATTGTTGTCGTCTGTTTCTCGTTTTTTTTTTTTATTTTGTTTTACTTTTGTTTCTAGTTATTTTTTTTTATTTTTTTTTTACTTTATTTTCGTTTTGGTTTTCTTTTTTTTTTCTTTTCGTTTTTTTTTCATACCACTTTTGTGTTTTCCTTTTGTCTACTATTTTGCTTTTCTTTTCACTTTGTTCTGTTGTTTTATACTTCGTTTGTTTTATTGTTGCTTCTATTGTTTTACGTTTTTTATTTCTTCTGCAAACACGAAAGCTAAACACACACACACACACACACACACACACACACACACACACACACACACACACACACACACACACAATTCCACTGGACAAACATTTCTATCAATCCTTCAATCAATTTTCAACCTGGTTATTGATCTCTCTCTCTCTCTCTCTCTCTCTCTCTCTCTCTCTCTCTCTCTCTCTCTCTCTCTCTCTCTCTCTCTTTTTATTTGTCTTTCTCCCTCTATCTCTTTCTCTCTTTTTTTCTGTCTGTCTGTCTGTGTTGTTTCATAAAATTGAAAGGTTGTTGAAAGATATTGGTATCTAATAGTAGTGGTGGTTGCGATGTTGTTAGTATTGGTGGCAGTGGTGGTAAATGTCTTGGCAATGATGACAGTAGTAGTAGTAGTACTAATGACAGTAGTAGTAGTAGTAGTAATGACAGTAGTAGTAGTAGTAGTAGTAATGACAGTAGTAGTAGTAGTAGTAATGACAGTAGTTGAAGTGGTGTTGTGAGGAGTGGTAGTGGTGTTAATGATGATAGTGGTGGTAGTGCAAGTAGTGGTAGTGTAATGGTCAGCATGTTCGCCTCGCAAGCGAGCGGACCCGGGTTCGATCCCCGGCAGGGTGAAACTGTGGGCAAGTTTCTTTACGCCATTTGCCTCTGTCTACCCAGCAGTAATTGGGAACCTGGATGTGTTAATCGATTTGCTGATCGTGTTCCGGGGTAATGGTTTGCCAGTGCAGTTGGCGAGTTGTCCGGTCTTCTCGGACTATACCTTGACACCGGGTCATGCAGTTCGTTAACTTAGGGTGTGGTTGTTGTGTTGACGACAGTTTCTACACCTTAAACAAATTCACGCCTAGGTTGTCCCTTGGGCAGGCCATCATCGTTACACGAGGGGCAGTAGTAGTGGTGATGCTGGTATCGAAAGAGACAGACAGACAGACAGACAGACATGGGGAGAGAGAGATGCAGGGAACCACTCCACTCTACCATGAAGTAATTAAAGCCAAGACCTAGAAAAATAAATATAAAACATTCAGAATCCAACGCTCAAAAATAAAAGGAATGAACTCTTGACTAAATATAGAAAAAGAAAAGAAAAAATAAGAAAAGCCCTTGAAGATTAGGAACCCCAGTTTATTTCATCTGATGATTAAACACTCTATTGTTAACCTAACCTAACCTAACCCCACCCACCTTAATCCTCACGACATCCAAACACTAACATGTAAAATATAAAAAATAATAAAAAATAAATCGAAGCTCCAAGAAAGTGAGGAAAAACCCCCTTCTTTTATAGGACACGTTTGAGTTAATTATATAAAAAACAATCTCAGGTAAAAATAATTAACTCCAACTGTTCTAAGTAGCTCAATATATATCTCCTTTGAATAGGTTATTAATTAAAGCAATTTTATTAAACCCAGGATATAATCTCTTTTATGTTGCAGAGGAAGTGTAATTACCTCCATCATCCTGTGAAAAAAATAGCCTGGAAAATTTCTCTGTAAATGGGTAACTGCCATAAAAGGGGTCAGGTCAAAGGTCAACTGAACAAAACAGATAGATAGATAGATAGATTCTTTTAACATTTACCAACCCAGTACTGTATAGTGTTAGTTTGGTGAAAACTCCCAATATTGACTCAACTTAACTATGGTGAAGCGGCATGGTGACAAGGAGGTGACAAACGCCTGGCTCTTCTTCTTCTTCTTTATTCTTTCTTCTTCTTCGTCTTCTTCTTCTTTATTCTTTCTTCTTCTTCTTCTTCTTCTTCTTCTTCTTCTTCTTCTTTATTCTTTCTTCTTCTTCGTCTTCTTCTTCTTCTTCTTCTTTATTCTTTCTTCTTCTTTATTCTTTCTTCTTCTTTATTCTTTCTTCTTCTTTATTCTTTCTTTTTCTTTATTCTTTCTTCTTCTTCGTCTTCTTCTTCTTTTTCTTTATTCTTTCTTCTTCTTCGTCTTCTTCTTTATTCTTTCTTCTTCTTTATTCTTTCTTCTTCTTTATTCTTTCTTTTTCTTTATTCTTTCTTCTTCTTCGTCTTCTTCTTCTTTTTTTTATTCTTTCTTCTTCTTCTTCTTCTTCTTCTTCTTCTTTATTCTTTCTTCTTCTTTATTCTTTCTTCTTTATTCTTTCTTCTTCTTTATTCTTTCTTTTTCTTTATTCTTTCTTCTTTCATCCAGTGATCTTACAATTCATTCTCTTTTTCTGACTCCACTCTGAACCGAGACGAATTCATTAGAAGCAACGGAACTCAGACAAGACGCAGATGAAATGGAGTTGTAGAGAAGTTTTAATTAAAGTAATTTTCCCTCGTCAAGTTTGTGAGATCTGAAAGAGAGAGAGAGAGAGAGAGAGAGAGAGAGAGAGAGAGAGAGAGAATATTTGCCAATACTGTATCGACTTTTACACGAGATGATTCATAACTTCTTCCAACTTAAGTTTCGAAGCTTCGATGATATTATCAAACTGTTACATACGTGGAATAATTAACGGGTCTACTACTACTACTACTACTACTACTGATATATTGTATACTGCCCTGAAAACCAAGTTAACTTGACGCTTTCATTAGTTCTGACACTGGCCGCTACCGACTCACAGCGCTGCACCACTGACCTACTCTTACTGCCTGTGTTAAGTGTTTGGAAGTACCTAGTATAACGTCACTTGTACAGCATTCCCGTATTTGTATTTACAGCAAAACAAAAAAAACCGATTATTGTATTGTAAACTCTCCTCAACATCGGTAACATAATAGAAATGAATTACTTTAACGATAAATCCAAAAACAAAAGAAAACGAATGTGGATTTTTTTTACTGTTCGCCTAGTTGATATCAGTGTGGCGGTAAGGAAAGTTTTCAGTGTGGGAGACTTGACGACCACCACCACCATGTATGATTTAAAGCCTCTGGAGGAACAGACAATGAAGTTTTATATTGAGATAATCTAACAAGGGAACTTAGACGAAAAAATATAGCGGTAGGAAGTGAAACATTGTGTGGGTGTGTAGCTGTGTGGGGGAAGTCGAAGGTTTGACGTATATTAGAGGGTTTTAAGTATTTGTGATATATATATATTTTCCCAGTAAGTAGGAATATTATTTATTATAATTTTCTTTATATACATTATTGATGAGTATAAGATGAGAGAGTCGGCCATCATCCTGGGAGACGTAATATTTACACAGTGGTGGAGGAAAATCGCTGGCAGTTTTAACTCTCTCTCTCTCTCTCTCTCTCTCTCTCTCTCTCTCTCTCTCTCTCTCTCTCTCTCCTTTTCTTTATATTTCTTTGTCGTTATCTCACACTATTTCCCTCTTTCAATCTTTCTCTCGCACTCATTTCTCTTATTTTTTCTCTCTTTCACTCTATCTTTATTTGTCTCATTTCCAGTTGATATAAACTCATTATTTCAATTTCTCTCTCTCTCTTTTTTACTCATTTTCTTTTTTGGAGATAATAACATAGAGAGAGGGAGAGAGAGAGAGAGAGAGGAGAGAGGAAGAGAGAGGGGAAGAGAGAGGGATCAAGGAGTGTGTTAATCCCTCCCTTTCTAACCACCGTCACTCTTTCAAGCCCTCTTTTCTTCCCCCCCCTCTCCCTTACAATCCCATAATTCCTCCCTCTTTTCTTCCCCACATTTTCTCACTCCCTCTGCTTCTCTTACTCTCGTTCTATCCCTTTTCTTTTCTTCCATCATTTCCTCACTCTCCCAATCTCTTCCTCCTTCTTCCTCTTTCCTTTCCTCCCTCTTCCATTCTCCCAAACCTCTCTTTCCCTCTTTCCAATACCCTTACCTTCCTCCTAATCCCACCCCCCTTCCCTCTCAATCCCCCTTCCTTCCTTCCTTCCTTCCTTCCTTCCTTCCTTCCTTCCTTCCCTCTCTCTACCCCACACCACTCGGCCATTAACGGCGGCAAGCAATTAACATCTATCAGAGAGTTATAGAACGACATACCTCGGTATAGCAAGGTATAGCCCGGCACTATCAGGGGGTATAGGACTGGTATAGCAAGGTATAGCCCGGCACTATCAGGGGGTATAGGACTGGTATAGCAAGGTATAGCCCGGCACTATCAGGGGGTATAGGACTGGTATAGCAAGGTATAGCCCGGCACTATCAGGGGGTATAGGACCGGTATAGCAAGGTATAGCCCGGCACTATCAGGGGGTATAGGACCGGTATAGCAAGGTATAGCCCGGCACTATCAGGGGTATAGGACTGGTATAGCAAGGTATAGCCCGGCACTATCAGGGGGTATAGCAAGGTATAGCCCGGCACTATCAGGGGGTATAGGACTAGTATAGCAAGGTATAACCCGGCACTATCACGGAGTATAGGACGGGTATAGCAAGGTATAGCCCGGCACTATCGGGGGATATAGGACTGGTATAGCAAGGTATAGCCCGGCACTATCAGGGGGTATAGGACTGGTATAGCAAGGTATAGTCCGGCACTATCAGGGGGTATAGGACTGGTATAGCAAGGTATAGCCCGGTACTATCAGGGGGTATAGGACTGGTATAGCAAGGTATAGCCCGGTACTATCAGGGGGTATAGGACTGGTATAGCAAGGTATAGCCCGGCACTATCACGGGGTATAGGACTGGTATAGCAAGGTATAGCCCGGCACTATCAGGGGGTATAGGACTGGTATAGCAAGGTATAACCCGGCACTATCAGGGGGTATAGGACTGGTATAGCAAGGTATAACCCGGCACTATCAGGGGGTATAGGACCGGTATAGCAAGGTATAACCCGGCACTATCAGGGGGTATAGGACCGGTATAGCAAGGTATAGCCCGGCACTATCAGGGGCTATAACAATTGCGGCAGGGAGTGTAGCGGTGGTCGACGGTCGTATTGTAAGGGTTATTGTTCCAGTCCTTGATGCAGTTATTAGAGCAGTGGAGGAGAGAGAGAGAGAAAGAGAGAGAGAGCGAGAGAGTAATTACTGGTGAATTAAATCGTCAAAAGCCTTTGTGCGTAGCGGCAGAAATATAATATTAATCACAATATTTATATATAGATGATAAGAGATCAAAGCCTAGCTGGAAAAATATATCTGGGTCATGTGTTCGTTCAGATATTCATATATTAATACATATATTAATACATATATGTATACATCCACACGTGTATTATTACCTCCTGTATGTTTTTGTTTAGTTTTGTACTTAGGTCTCCTGTCATTTTTAGTAGTTGTAAATTGTAATGTTATGTATCTATGAAAAGTTTTCCGGAAGGTTAATTTTAGAATAATTTTCCGTTTTTCTTGTATATTACTAGTAATTTTTTTCAACTTTTTGTCTGTTTTTTTTTTTTTTTTTTTTTTTTTTAGGTTCTGGTGATGGAAAATGATTTACCGAAACGATAACGAATAAAGAAACCCAACAGAGTTAAGATGTTTGTGTTCTTTTCTGCATTATGGGACTCTGCTTTCCACGTAACAAATCACTTGCTGAAGTTATAATTATACTGTATAATAATGAACACGTTTCTCTCTACGTATACTCATAATACTCGTATGTTCTGTGATAAGAGTTTCTGTGTACACGACTGTATAAAATAACTTACTAATATATACTAAGATACTGTACATACCTATAGTTACAGTATATTTACCAAACAGATAAACAAGGCGAAACTCGAGAACAATGGAAGGGGCAGAGAGGAAACAATACGTGATAAAAGTGGACATGAAAACGTGAGGAGAGCAAATAGTAGGGTGTGAGTAAATACCCATTCATCCCTACCTCGAGTGGCGGCCAGTGTTTATGTTTTGTTTGATCAGCTGACTGGGGGCGGGAGTACCCAGTTACCGCTAGCTGTTGTGGTTTGAAATTACGCGTGGGAAAAATTTTATACAATGCATACATAATTTGTATAGACATATTTGTAAAGAGAGAGAGAGAGAGAGAGAGAGAGAGAGAGAGAGAGAGAGATTATTAAATTAAAATAAGCCAGCAAATAACAAATTACACTCGGCAACAAATTTTGGTAATTCTGAGGGGCTGATTTCAAATCTGGCAATAAAAATTCTATGGTACGAACAGTTTATTTGTTCTACTAAAAAATTAAATCTTAACAAATACAAAAATTGAAAAATACTGGACATTTTTTTACAGGATATCGGAAAAAAATCCAGATTTTAACATTTACCCACTCAAAATCTGGATGTTTTTTTTATAAGGATATCGTTTTTTTCAGATTTTTATATACAACCACTAAAAATCTGGATATCTTTACAGAATATCGAAAAAGCATGTCCAGATTTTACTACCTATCCACGTAAGATCAGGATACTGTTTTTAGATATCTCTTTATTCCCGCCATTGTCAAGGAGTAAGGCGAAGCTTCAACACAAAAAGTGATATATCCTGCCTATAAATATTTAACCCTACTTAACCCTTTGAGTACGATGACTTAACCCCTTGAGTACGATGACTTAACCCCTTGAGCACGATAACTTAACCCCTTATGTATGATGTCTGAACCCCTTGAGTATTATTTTATCTTTCTCAAGGTAATAGATCATCATACACAAGGGGTAAAATCATAGTGCTCAAGAAATTAAATCATGCTCAATGGATTAAGTTATCGTGCTCAAGGGATCATTAAAACCAATGTAAAAAAAAAAAGATACAAATATTAACACACAAATAAAACAAAAATGTCAAAAAAAATCCTAAATAAATACGAAAAATGCCGAGTAAACGTTATTGTATACGTGTCAGGTGAAAAATACTATTCTAAACACAACTTGTAAATACCTGTGACATTTCTCTCCCAGTGAATACGTTTTCCTTACATTTTCTGTGACAATGGGAAACAATTTTATTTGTAATTCTCCTGGACGTTGTGGATGTCGTTTACACAACAAAGGCTGAAGTAATGACTGTGTGAGAGGTCTTCTTTTAATAATGCTGAAATGACACTTATGGTAGGTGATAACGAGAGAGGCAATGTAGGAGACGAGGGAGAGAATGGGATTATGAAAAGGTGAGAGAGAGAGAGAGAGAGAGAGAGAGAGAGAGAGAGAGTAGAATGGGATGAGAAGGAATAGTACAGAGTAGGGCAGGGTGAGACTGTGCAGGGGACGAGTACAAAGCAGGATAGGGAAGAATAGGGTCGGGTGGCAGGGTGTGGGATGGGAGAGGAGAAAAGGAAAATGTGGCGAGGTCATGTGACATAGGGTGTGGTGTTACGGGGTGCAGGGGGGTGTGAGGCGGGTAAGGTTGGGGATGGGCGAGACAGGGCAAGGGGAGGGGGGGGGGGGGTTACTGGTGCTTTCACAGTCGTCCTTCACGACGGTTCAAGTGAAGCGCCGTGGGTGTTGCATAATTCACACACTCACACACACACATACACAAGTTTTGACAGTCAGCCTTGAGTCCCTGTCGATGCTTGCCCTCAGCTGTCTCACTCACTCACTCTTCTTCC
>CAUDMG010000421.1:905000-937500 GCA_958450375.1 Homarus gammarus | reverse complement strand
GGACATTCCAAGAAAGCAAGAAGAGGAGAAGAGTGAGAAGAAAATCGACCCCAAGCTAAGAAGACCAAGACATCTCCTCCACACAAGAAACCAAAACACATTCAAGCCGCCCAAGCACTGAACATCCATTGCCCAACCCAACCGCGCTGCACCTGACGCTTGACCAGTCGCCGGCCTGGCTTTGTCTTGTCGCCTCCCAGCTGCCCCCACCCCTGAACCCCTCACGCAAGCGGTGTCTAGCCACTGCATCTGTTCTCTCCTTCTAAAATTCACTTCCATCCTCTCTTTATTCTTCCTCTGAACCTCCTTCCCCCCTGTCACTAGCATTTTTCTGTTCTGTTCTTCCTAGCCCCCATAAGTCCCTGTTCACCTAGCAGTAAAGTAGGTACCTGTTGTAAGTCGAAAGTTGCGAATTCGTATTCAGGGCTTCTATACCCTTGACTCTTCAGGCTTCTACGCCCTTGACTCATGAGACATAAGGCAAGCAGGAACATAGCATGATTCCCTGTTGGGCGCTGTAAACGCTTCTGCGCTTCACCTTACACAAGGATGTAGGGAGGGGGGGGGGGTGCCCAATAAAAAAATAAAAAGAGAAATAGTACATGGAGAGTGTGTGTTCTTTTACGCCTCAACAGCTGAGGGAAATACTTCATGTATAAATACTTTGTTAATGTACATATATATATATTATTTTTTACTCTTGTTTATTTCTTATTTCTCGATTTTTACTTGTGTATTAATATTATTATTGTATCACATTCATCCTACCAGCTGACCTTTCCATCTCTACCGGTGTCGCCTCCATCAACCCCTAAGCTCTCTCTCTCTCTCTCTCTCTCTCTCTCTCTCTCTCTCTCTCTCTCTCTCTCTCTCTGAATTTCTATTAGTCTCGCCTATTCAGTATTTTGTAGTCCAAGTTAATCTATTCTCTTCTACGCTATTATTCACCATCACCCTCACTATTCAACTTCCTTCTCCCTATTCAGGCTATTCCACTCACTACCTTCAACCCTATTCCTCAACCCATTTCAATTTTTTTCCAATTATTAGCCTCTCAGTTCAACATTATCTTTCTTTTTCTAATTCTACTCAAGCCTATTTTACCTATTTAATTCTTTTCGACTTCTTAGCCTTCCTATTTCCTGTTCCTTAACCCATTTATGAGTTGTTAACCCTTCCCTGTTCTCTGCACCCTATTCCACTTCCTCCTCCCTATTTGTTCACCTTATTCTACCCTTACCACCCTCTTCCACTTTCTTTGACCCATTCCATCTACTTTATTCCCTTTATCCTATTACACCTTCTTTATCCTATTCCACTTTCCCAACACTATTCCACCTATTCCGCCATCTTATACCTATTTCAACTGATGTACACAACCACGAAAGCAAAAATAAGAACATGTCAGGTAGTTAACGACCAGCAATCATGGCTCGTGATTGGTCGACTGGGTGATTCAGTGAACACAATGAGTAATAAACCTTTCCATTACTTTAATTAGCTCGTGTAAATTGGTCATGTGAGAGGACTGTCAAAATTGGCACCAGATATTTTTATTAAACTTTGTGTGTGTGTGTGTGGGGGGGGGGGGGTGTTTGTGTGTGGGGGGGGGATGTTTGTGTGTGTGTGTGAGGGAAGTTTGTGTGTGGGGGGATGTTTGTGTGTGTGTGTGTGTGTAGAGGGGTGTTTGTGTGTGGGGGGAGTTTGTGTGTGTGTGTGTGGGGGATGTTTGTGTGTGTGTGTGTGAGGGAAGTTTGTGTGTGGGGGGGAGTTTGTGTGTGTGTGTGTGGGGGATGTTTGTGTGTGTGGGGGGGATGTTTGTGTGTGTGTGGGGGGGGGCTGTTTGTGCGTGTGTGTGTGTGTGTGTGTGTGTGTGAGAATACAATGAGTAAGCTCCATGAATATGATGTGTCTTAATCCTTTAAATACGATGATCTATGCCTTTGAGAAAGATAATGTCATCGTACTCAAGCGATTAAGTTCACACTACAAAACACTCCAGGGCACTACAGAACACTTCAGAACACTTCAGAACACTACAGAGCACTTCAGAACACTCCAGGACATTACGGAACACTTCAGAACACTTCAGAACACTACAGAACACGCCAGGATACTACAGAACACTTCAGAACACTTCAGAACACTACAGAGCACTTCAGAACACTACAGAGCACTTCAGAACACTACAGAACACTTCAGGACACTACAGAGCACTTCAGAACACTACAGAACACTTCAGAACACTACAGAGCACTTCAGAACACTACAGAGCACTCCAGGGCACTACAGAACACTTCAGAACACTTCAGAACACTACAGAACACTACAGAACACTTCAGAACACTACAGAGCACTTCAGGACACTTCAGAACACTTCAGGACACTACATAACACTTCAGGACACTACAGAACACTTCAGAACACTACAGAGCACTTCAGAACACTACAGAACACTTCAGAACACTTCAAAACACTACATAACACTTCAGAACACTTCAGAACACTACATAACACTTCAGGACACTAGAGAACACTATGGAACACTCCAGGGCACTACAGAACACTACAGGACACTACGGAACACTTCAAGACACTACAGAACACTTCAGAACACTTCAGGACACTACAGAGCACTTCAGAACACTTCAGAACACTACAGAACACTTCAGAACACTACATAACACTTCAGGACACTACAGAACACTCCAGAACATTACAGAACACTACAGGACACTACGGAACACTTCAAGACACTACAGAACACTACAGAACACTTCAGGACACTACAGAACACTACAGAACACTACAGAACACTACATAACACTTCAGGACACTACAGAACACTATGGAACACTTCAGAACACTACAGAACACTTCAGAACACTACATAACACTTCAGAACACTACATAAGACTTCAGGACACTATGGAACACTCCAGGACACTATGGAACACTCCAGAACACTCCAGGACACAACGGAACACTATAGAACACTCCAGGACACTACAGAACACTACAGAACACTCCAGGACACTACAGAACACTACGGAACACTCCAGGACACTACAGAACACTCCAGGACACTACAGAACACTATGGAACACTACAGAACACTCCAGGACACTATGGAACACTCCAGAACACTCCAGGACACAACGGAACACTATAGAACACTCCAGGACACTACAGAACACTACAGAACACTCCAGGACACTACAGAACACTACGGAACACTCCAGGACACTACAGAACACTCCAGGACACTACAGAACACTATGGAACACTACAGAACACTACAGAACACTCCAGGACACTACAGAACACTCCAGGACACTACGGAACACTCCAGGACACTACGGAACACTACAGGACACTACGGAACACTCCAGAACACTACAGAACACTTCAGGACACTCCAGGACACTATGGAACACTCCAGGACACTCCAGGACACTATGGAACACTCCAGGACACTCCAGGACACTCCAGGACACTACGCAACACTCCAAGACACTCCAGGACACTACGGAACACTCCAAGACACTATAGAACACTCCAGAACACTCCAGGACACTACAGAACACTATAGAACACTCCAGGACACTCCAGGACACAACGGAACACTTCAGAACACTCCAGGACACTCCAGGACACTACGCAACACTCCAAGACACTATAGAACACTCCAGAACACTCCAGGACACTACAGAACACTATAGAACACTCCAGGACACTCCAGGACACAACGGAACACTTCAGAACACTCCAGGACACTCCAGGACACTATGGAACACTCCAGGACACTCCAGGACACTATGGAACACTCCAGGACACTACGGAACACTCCAGAACACTACGGAACACTCCAGAACACTACAGAACACTTCAGGACACTCCAGGACACTATGGAACACTCCAGGACACTATGGATCACTCCAGGACACTCCAAGACACTCCAGGACACTACGCAACACTCCAAGACACTATAGAATACTCCAGAACACTCCAGGACACTACAGAACACTATAGAACACTCCAGGACACAACGGAACACTTCAGAACACTCCAGGACACTACAGAACACTATAGAACACTCCAGGACACTCCAGGACACAACGGAACACTTCAGAACACTCCAGGACACTACGGAACACTCCAGGACACTCCAGAACACTCCAGGACACTCCAGGACACTACGCAACACTCCAAGACACTATAGAACACTCCAGGACACTCCAGGACACAACGGAACACTTCAGAACACTCCAGGACACTACGGAACACTCCAGGACACTCCAGAACACTCCAGGACACTACGGAACACTCCAGAACACTCCAGGACACTACGCAACACTCCAAGACACTCCAGAACACTCCAGGACACTCCAGGACACTACGCAACACTCCAAGACACTCCAGGACACTACGCAACACTCCAAGACACTCCAGGACACTACGCAACACTCCAAGACACTATAGAACACTCCAGGACACAACGGAACACTTCAGAACACTCCAGGACACTCCAGAACACTCCAGGACACTACGGAACACTCCAGGACACTACAGAACACTCCAGGACACTACGGAACACTCCAGGACACTACGGAACACTCCAGGACACGACAGAACACTCCAGGACACTACAGAACACTATAGAACACTCCAGGACACTACAGAACACTCCAGGACACAACGGAACACTACAGAACACTCCAGGACACTATAGAACACAACGGAACACTACAGAACACTCCAGGACACAACGGAACACTACAGAACACTCCAGGACACAACGGAACACTACAGAACACTCCAGGACACTATAGAACACAACGGAACACTACAGAACACTCCAGGACACTATAGAACACAACGGAACACTATAGAACACTCCAGGACACAACGGTACACTACAGAACACTCCAGGACACTATAGAACACAACGGAACACTATAGAACACTCCAGGACACAACGGAACACTACAGAACACTCCAGGACACAACGGAACACTATAGAACACATACTCGCACACGACAACGTCCACCAGAGAGTGAGGACAGCTGGGCGGTGACCTGATGAATATAACCAAAATTATTTTATTTTGAAATGTGGTAAAATGTTTTAACTTTTATAGAAACAAATGAATTAAACACAAAACTTTCTTATTGAATAAATTTGTTTTGTGGTAAACTCATATATATATATATATATATATATATATATATATATATATATATATATATATATATATATATATATATATCTTGATAAAATCACACGGGAAAATGGAAACAACGGAGCACCTTAGGCTAAGGTGCTCCGTTATTTCCATTTTCCCCGTGTGATTTTATTAAGATTTATCTTATCCACGTTTTCATTGTGGATTTACATGAAATATATATATATATATATATATATATATATATATATATATATATATATATATATATATATATATATATATATATATATATATATATATATATATATATATATATATATATATATATATAATATGTGTGTGTGTGAATAAAGGTTTTAGTGGAATATAAAATGATATTTTTTTTATTCAAATATATAATTAAATTAATCTGAAAATATCATTAACTAGAAAAATACAGTATATTTATTATAGGTAATGTCATAAAAATAATAACTGAGAACAAAACCTAATTTAAGATAATATTAAACCAAACAAATTACATTGATATGTAATATAAATAAAAAATGAAAATCGGTTCAATAAAAAATATTAAAAAAAAAATCAGAATATAAAATATCTTAAAATATGACAATAAAAATAATTGGATATAATGATAAAACATTATATCACAAATATATTTATTTCGAACTGAAGTGAAAAATATTATACAAAGGCTTCATACACTGATTTAATAAGTAATGCTAAAAGACAAGTTCTTTCTTTTTTTATTGTAATTTCATACGACACAAAGTTGAAAAAGTGATGTATATTCGGGCCTCCAGATATAGACACTGGCTCTGTATGTATGGATATGGATGTTGTTTTAGTGAATGTATAAATGGGTGCTTCAGTGTGTGGGTGTGTGTCTACTTTTCCCGATTTCTTGTTATCTCTCTCTCTTGCTCTATCTTTATTTTCTCTTATATATCTTTCTGTCTCCAATACCCTCTTTCTTTCTTCTTCCCCCTCTCCCTTTCCCTCCTTCTTTTTCTTTCTTCTTTTATCATCTTTCCACTTTCTTTAACCTGCTTTCTCTCTAACTCTCACTATAAGTACGGACTCCCTTATTTGACGAAAACCTTCTTTGACTTCACACACGTTTTGGTCTAACTTCAGATGAAACATACACAGCCACACATATATTGTACTATAAACCCGGGTAATGCCGCCAAAACAGTTAACCATCTCCCCCATACGGTAAAAAGCATTTCGAATCCACCATATTAACATAAAGGGATCCTATTTGCATAGTTATATAGGTGCATAAAGCGATGCTCACTTGTTTTATGACGGCTGAGGGAGAAAGGTGGCGGGCGGTTCCTTCCCTAAAACACTGCGTCGGGAAAACGTGAGTGTTGCCAAATCATTATTTTCTGGGTTTAATGTCTCTGAGTTTGTGGTAGAAGGGAGAGGGTTTCCAGAATCTCTAGAACATGGTATATGCATTTTTTTATTCAAACTATTTTAAAAAGATGATAATAATAATAATAATAATAATAATACCACTGGCAACAACACTTATACAATGTTATTAATAATTATTGAAATACTTAAGCTTAAAATATTACCGAAAAGACGGGGGGAGAGAGAGAGAGAGAGAGAGAGAGAGAGAGAGCCTTCCCTTCCTCACCTATGACCTATTTTGACACATGTTTTGATACTGAACCAAAAATACCGAGAGAAAAAATCATCATCTTTCTGATTTTCCTCCGTTAATAAACACGTTGAGTTGATCACGGCGGAGCTGCTCAGTATTCCTGCCTGTACGCTGCTGCTGTTGTTGACCCCAGAGAACTATTTCCATGCCGTTGGTCGTCTTGGAATATATGCCACTTAATTTTCTTTTTTGATAAGCATTTTCCTTTTGGTAATTAAGATGAGTATATTCCAGTATTAGTTATCATGATTAGGATAACTTTTCCCGTTATTTATTATGATGAGGATAACCCCTTTCCTATAAATAATGGTAAGGATAATGATTTTTCTGTTTCTATGATGAAAAATTTTACTTTTTTTCCCCTATATTCCTGTTCCAGTTATCATGATAAAGATAACTTTCCTGTTACAATCAAACTAATAAACAATATTGATAGTATATATAACAGCTACTATACTGACGACTCTTAAAAACTTTCTTAATACTTTCCCGTTAACTTAAAACCAAGACAATTAGAGATAGCCATTTGTCTCCATCAGTACTTGTCGTGGACCTTCACCCCAAAGAGTCACCAGGAAGAGAGAGATAAACATTTTCCTGTCCCTCCTTACTGGTGGTGTTTATCAAGAGGAAGGATAATCCAATTACGTTCACACACTAGTTGCTGGAGGCGGTGGTGGTGGTGGAGGCTTGGCCCGCCACGACGTTCTGTTTGTATTCTCTCACAGTGGTGGAGGCTATTCGTTTCCATCCGCCAAAAAACTCTTTTATTTTAGTTTTTCATCAATTCGGCCAAAAATACGCACTAGGTATATCAGAGACTCTACTTCCACGAAATAAATTTTTTACTTAACTCGGCATATTGCTTGTTCATTCTGTTACGACATAATAAACTAACTCTTAATTATTTAGATTATTTGCTGAATTGGCTCATTTTTACCAATTTTACCATGAAAAATATTCCCAGGAGACATAAACCAGCAAAAGGAAAAGATAAAAAACGTCATCGGAATTAAATGAGCCGAGTGGAATGGGACGGCGGTAAAAAGAAACGATTTGAATATGATTGGAAAAAGATGGAAAAATATGATACATCACCAAGAGGAAACGACGTTACGAAATACCTTCCAGTCTCTCTCTCTCTCTCTCTCTCTCTCTCTCTCTCTCTCTCTCTCTCATTTTTCCGTTTTATTCCCTCCTCTTTCTCTCTCTTTCCCTCTCGTTTCTCTCATCTTTCCTTCTTATACCTTCTCCCTGTTTCTTCTTTGTTTGTTATCTCCCCTCTTTCTTTCTTTCATCTTTCTTCTTTATCCTCACACTTCTATCTACTTGAATCCAGAACCATTATTATTACTGAACTAGTGAACGATTCTTAACAACCCTGGCAGTGAATCACCTCAAGTTAAACAAGCAACGTAAACAATGGTTATTACGAGCTATAAACAGAGAGAGAGAGAGAGAGAGAGAGAGAGAGAGAGAGAGAGAGAGAGAATGTGAAATAATTGAGAATAGGACAGAAAATTGAAATGAAAAGAGAGGGAGAAAGGGAGGAAAGGTGAACTGAGAGAGAGAAGAAAGATAAAGATGAGAAAGCAAAAGGAGAAAAGAATGGAAGGAAAGAAAAAATGGTGAAACAGGGAAAGAAGAAGAAGAAGAAGAACGGGTATAATACGGATAGAGAAGAAAGGGGGAGAAATCGGGGTGGGAAAGAAGATAGGGAGGTAGAGAAAGGAATTATGATGGGAAAGGAATTAGAGAGATGGGTAGCATTTAATTACCCTGTGTATTAAGGTAATAACAGTTACAGCAACATTACAGGATATTAATCTAGGAGTAACACTGTAATTACCTCCACTGTAATAATGTAATAGTCCTCTTTCACCTTACCCTGTAGGTTATCTTAAGAGAAATCAAGAGGACACAGCAACAGAAAACGGGAAGAGCCAGATTTTGGGTAAACAGAAAACGGGAAGAGCCAGATTTTGGGTATACAGAAAACGGGAAGAGCCAGATTTTGGGTAAACAGAAAACGGGAAGAGCCAGATTTTGGGTAAACAGAAAACGGGAAGAGCCAGATTTTGGGTATACAGAAAACGGGAAGAGCCAGATTTTGGGTAAACAGAAAACGGGAAGAGCCAGATTTTGGGTAAACAGAAAACGTGAAGTCAGGATTGAGTTAGATAGAAAACGGATAAAAAGATTAAAGTGTAACTATTAAACTGAAGAAAATGGGAAGCGACAGAGTATATGAGTAGATAAAAATGGTCCGGGCAAGAACTAAAAATCTTCCCCTACAGAGATATCGCCATGATGATCACGGGAGGTGGTGTTACCCATGTCAGGGAGGGCAAACTGTGGCTGTCAAGGGTGTGCAGCTTATACGTAATCCAAGCTAAGCCATGCCGAGTAATTTAGCTAGAACGTAATAATAAAAGAACGAGAAGAGGAAGAGTATAAGCTAATATATGACAAACCAGAAGAGCTAAATTACAGCTATCAGACAGAAGACGGGAAGAGGTTATGCAGACAGAAGACGGGAAGAGGTTATGCTCAATAATTAAGCAGAAATCAAGACTATTTTGCTCACTAATTACCTCCAGCTGATGTTTATAGGCCTTAATGAGTTTAATATGACTGATGGTATAGATTCGAGCTATTAATTATTTTCGGTGTCTCATTCAGTAACATACAGAGAGAGAGAGAGAGAGAGAGAGAGAGAGAGAGAGAGAGAGAGAGAGAGAGAGAGAGAGAGAGAGAGAGAGAGAGAGAGAGAGAGAGAGAGAGAGAGAGAGAGAGGGGGGGTTATTATAAGGAATATGGTAATTAGGAACTCATTAGCATTCTTGATTAGTCAATAAATGTTAAGGTGTATGATAAATGATGTCAGGTAAAGCTGCCCTTATTAGGTGTGATGAGAGGGAAGAAGAGGTGAGAGAGGAAAGGGAAGAGGGGGAGAGGAGAGGTGAGAGGGAAGAGGAGGAGAGAGAAGAAGAGAGAAGGGAGATATGAGAGGGAAGGAGAAAGGGAAGCGAGAAGGGAGGAGAGGAGATGAGTGGGAAAAGGAATGGAGAGAGAGAGAGGAGACTGTGTTCTTGCTAGTGACTAAGGAGGCGCCTTGATGGAAATGGTGCACGCACACACACACACACACACACACACACACACACACACACACACACACACACACACACACACACACACGAACGATACTTTTACCCCATGATGTATGACACTTTTTGAGTCAACGGTAGGACCCGCACACCCTGAGGTATGTATGATAACTTTGGTCATCCTGTACCGCCATTTTGAGTCCACATTAAAAAAAAAAATCCCAAAGGTAGTTTTGTCTTCTAACTGAAAACGAATCTATAATAGTTAAGGTAGATTCTTAGGGGAATTTTTTTTTTTTTTATAATGATATCTTGAGGCAGTTTTCTTATTTACATTTACGAGGAAAAATTCATCTTACGAATCTCTGAGAATTCTGACGTTACTGCTTCGTCTTTCTCGTTTTCTGTCTCGTAAAGTTCCGCCTTGATATATATTATCCTCATAAACACAAGCGAGCGACGTCCTCCACAGTACCTCGTGTCGGACGGTGAACATAGCGCCAAGACGAGCGAATCAAGAAGCGCCTGGCGTTTCATCTTTACTTGGCAGGGATGGTTATTATGTGTGAAGGATATTTCTTTCCTCCTTCTGTCTGCATTGGCGCTAACTTAGGTTAAGACGGCGGGAAGATGATGAGATTTTCCCGCCAAATCTTTGCAGATCTTGCGCCAAATTTTATTTATTTCCACCATATTCAAAATTTTATCTTAACTACAGATTTCCTTCCAATCTACAAAAATCATAATAGTAAAGATAACATCGTGCATCAAAAAACAAAAACAAAACTTAAACTAAAAACACGGAAGCTTACACACCTCGTTGACTCTTGCTAAGACTCGTACGTACATCTGTCATCATGTAATATACAAAAGACATAAACACAACACTTGGGAGAGAACTAAACTGATGACCCACGACAAACACTGTACAGGTATACTGAAGATCCTCTCTTGGTTGAATAATGTGATGGTTAAAATCTATATGGAAAAAAAAACTAATTCCCCAGGCTGCTGCAGTTTTACCTCCACGCACCAGTGTCGTAGGCAGCCACAGGTATTAACGCTCTATCACGTAACTGTACCATCTCCTGTACTATTATTTCGCGCCAAAGCAGAAGTTAAAGCTTTCCTACCAGCTGTTTTGGATTTCCCGCCAAATCTCATATATTCCCGCCAAATCTGAAGTTATGATCTTCTTGCCAAATCCTTTAAGATTCCCGCCAGACCTGAAGTTAGGATCTTGTTCGTAAATCATTGTAGATTCCCGCCAAATCCTGTAGGTTTCTCCTAAATCCTCACATTCCTGTCAAATTCCGTTAGATTCCCGTCAAACACAGTAGTTCCCGCGAAATTTCAAGTCGAGATCTTCCCGCCAAATCCCGTTAAACCTTCCGGCTTCCGACTCGCGGGGAAGGGGCGACGTCAGGGATCGTGAAGATAAAAAAAAAACGAAGAACCTTGGGCCCCACACAGTGTCTGAGATGCATCTGTCTTGTGTGTGTGTGTGTGTGAAGAGAGAGAGAGAGAGAGAGAGAGGGAGAGAGTTTATCTTGGGAGATTACTAGCACTCATTATCATTAATAAAAATGCCCAACACACAGACTTAAATTCCATTACAAATAAATACTTGAATCACTATTTTAAGTATAATAAGTGACAAATGT
Organism: Homarus gammarus; assembly: GCA_958450375.1. Lineage (NCBI taxonomy): Eukaryota > Metazoa > Arthropoda > Malacostraca > Decapoda > Nephropidae > Homarus > Homarus gammarus. Next base: position 925,859 of record CAUDMG010000421.1, on the reverse strand, counting down.
GTTCAATACTACTTATAGGCACTTAAATGAGAATTTTATGTACCGTATTACTAATAAATTCTCCAGAAGGATTGTTGTCTCAAGTATTTATTGACTACAGAGGGTATAATGCTCTTTAGGGATTCACAGGCAAAAAATTCTTATTGACTCTCCTTCTGGCATTTACTGATACAAATGCTCATCGTCCTTGACTCAACAGCATTAACACTCTGGCTAGCATTAATGGCGCCGTGTAAGTTCGACACAGAGCAAAACTTAATTATACACGAGTTTCATATTTCACACACACACACACACACACACACACACACACACACACACACACACACACACGTACGTACGTTTAATGTCCATGTGGGATTTTATCGGCCGATCTGTGTAATTGTGTTAGAGAGAGAGAGAGAGAGAGAGAGAGAGAGAGAGAGAGAGAGAGAGAGAGAGAGAGAGAGAGTACTATAGTGGTAAAGGAAGAGGAGAAGAAAAACAACAACAATAACAACAACAAGAGAAATAATAATAACAAAAACAACGTCATAAACAACATCAATAACAATAACATCACCATCAACAACAACAACAACAACAACAACATCATCATCAACAACAACAATAACAACAACCGTGAGAAAAATAATAACATCAACAAAGACGAACAACAACAACAAGAGAAATAACAATAACAACAACAACAACAACAAGAGAAATAGTATCAATAAAGAAAAAGTTGAAGAAGCAGAACAAAGAAGAAGAGAAGAACAGCGACCAACAATCACCACTACTCACCAACAGTCACTATAGAGAGAGAGACCTTTCGAGGACGACCTTTGTCTTGACCCTCTCATAATAATCTTGGGCTGTTTGCCAAGCTCACCCTTGATACTCCACCCTTTGATTTTTCGCCCTCAAAGACTTCCCACAATTTCCAATCTCCCCAATGTTCTATTTCTCCGGTTTCTCACCATTAAAGACCTCATAGTATATCTCCTTAATGTTCTCTTTCTCCGGTTTCTCTCCCCTAAAGACCTCACAGTCTCCTAGCTCCCTAATGTTCTCTCTCTCCCTTAGCTTGAGACCTGAGAACGACTTTACTTAACAGATTCTCAAGAGTTGATGATTTGAATTTTGAGTCACCTAAAAATTAGCCCCACAGCTTATTTCAGCTTAAAGTTAACCTAACCTAACCTAACCTAACCTAACCTAACCAAACCTAACCTAACCTAACCTAACCTAACCCAACCTCCCTCACAGGTAGCGTTAGGGTGTTTATGCATCAGGTGAAATCAGGTTGGGGCAATTCTTCAGGTCATCCAAATTCTTGTATTAAACAGGTTGAGGACAGATATAAATTACTTAAAAGATTTCTTCCTAAATGTTCGTCAGCTAGATTCCTCCTTCCTCCCCCACCAGGAAACTGAAGGGCGTCGTAACTAAGCTAAGACTATACTGTTAGAGCGATACATGATAATTTACCTACAGTCAGAGAGAGAGAGAAACTTTTAACGTAAGAATCTTTAAGAATCAGACTTGTAGACCCGAATATGGCCCCCTGCCAAGTCCCTGGATCTGGTCGTAAGCTGCAGGATTCAGCAGCCCTGGACTACCCGGATCCTCATGTCTTCCGAAGTTATTTTTTTTTTTACTTCCGTCCCTGACTAGATACGAGAAAACCAATATACAAATACGATAGTCGAGTCTCAGTGTACTAGTGACGACATAAAATTTAGTTTAATGTATAAGACTAAAGTGTGTTCTATCAGCTAATTAAAATAAGTCATTATCTTATCCTCAAACATGGGGTAAAAATATCTCGTAAGAATCATTAAGAATAAGACAGTTTAAGATCCAAATTTCTCAATAAATCACAAGATAACTATTTCTCTTTCCCAGTGGCTGATATTACAACCCCCCCCCCCCATCTAACTCCATCTACTTAACAAAGAAAAAATTGGACATTAATGGCGTCGAATTTGGCTTTAGACTCTACCATATCTAGTTCTATTTTCTCTGGGGACGATCTTAAGAGGAAAAATAAGAGTTAAGAGATTTTTAGAGTGAGGCTGCCGTGAGTAGTAGGGGGGGGAGGGGGAGGGGGAGGTGGGGGAGGGGGTGGGGGAAGTGGGGGAGGGAGAGGAGGTCCTTATAGACGGTTATATAGCTGTTTATTATATAGCTCAGTGTCGAGTCAACTGGGGGAGGGGGGGGAGGGTGGTAGTTGTGGTTGATGGTATTGTTGTTGGTGGTAGTTGTGGTTGATGGTATTGTTATTAGTAATGTTGATGGTGGTGTTGGTGATGGTATTGGTAGAGGTGATGGTGTAATAGTGGTGGTATTAGAGGTGGTGATGGTAGCTGAAGTTAATGGTGTCACAGCTATTGCTAAACATGTACAAGAGAGAGAGAGAGAGAGAGAGAGAGAGAGAGAGAGAGAGAGAGAGAGAGAGAGATTCATTCACTCACTCACTCCATAAATGACATCAGCCAAGCCTTCCACCGGGTCTTTAAAGCACTTTGTTATGTTAAATCGACAATTTGCATAAACCTATTTACCTCAACCTGAGTGTGTGTCGGAGTAGTGGATGGACTCTGCTTATAGCTCTATGTAATGGGCGGTAATGGGAGCCGTAATGGGTGGTGGCGATGGTAGGTGTGTGGTGGTGGTAGGTGGTAGGTATGTGGTGGTAGGTGTGTGATAGTGGTAGGTGTGTGGTGGTGGTGGTGTGTGATAGTGGTAGGTGTGTGGTGGTGGTGGTGGTGTGTAATAGTGGTAGGTGTGTGGTGGTGGTAGGTGTGTGGTGGTGTGTAATAGTGGTAGGTGTGTGGTGGTGGTAGGTGTGTGATAGTGGTAGGTGTGTGGTGGTGGTGGTGTGTAATAGTGGTAGGTGTGTGGTGGTGGTAGGTGTGTGGTGGTGTGTAATAGTGGTAGGTGTGTGGTGGTGGTGGTGTGTAATAGTGGTAGGTGTGTGGTGGTGGTAGGTGTGTGATAGTGGTAGGTGTGGGGTGGTGGTGGTGTGTGATAGTGGTAGGTGTGGGGTGGTGGTGGTGTGTAATAGTGGTAGGTGTGTGGTGGTGGTAGGTGTGTGGTGGTGTGTAATAGTGGTAGGTGTGTGGTGGTGGTAGGTGTGTGATAGTGGTAGGTGTGTGGTGGTGGTGGTGTGTAATAGTGGTAGGTGTGTGGTGGTGGTAGGTGTGTGGTGGTGTGTAATAGTGGTAGGTGTGTGGTGGTGGTGGTGTGTAATAGTGGTAGGTGTGTGGTGGTGGTAGGTGTGTGATAGTGGTAGGTGTGGGGTGGTGGTGGTGTGTGATAGTGGTAGGTGTGGGGTGGTGGTGGTGTGTAATAGTGGTAGGTGTGTGTGGTGGTAGGTGTGTGGTGGTGTGTAATAGTGGTAGGTGTGTGGTGGTGGTAGGTGGGTGATAGTGGTAGGTGGTGGTGGTGGTGGTGTGTAATAGTGGTAGGTGTGTGGTGGTGGTAGGTATGTGGTGGTGTGTAATAGTGGTAGGTGTGTGGTGGTGGTGGTGTGTAATAGTGGTAGGTGTGTGGTGGTGGTAGGTGTGTGATAGTGGTAGGTGTGGGGTGGTGGTGGTGTGTGATAGTGGTAGGTGGTGGTGGTGGTGTGTGATAGTCGTAGGTGTGGGGTGGTGGTGGTGGTGTGTAATAGTGGTAGGTGTGTGGTGGTGGTAGGTGTGTAATAGTGGTAGGTGTGTGATAGTGGTAGGTGTGTGATAGTGGTAGGTGTGTGATAGTGGTGGTGATGGTAGGGGTCTGTGATAGTGGTGGTGGGGATTGTGTGTTGTGTGATGGTGTGTGTGGTGATTCAAGAGATCTGTAGTAATGGTATTAGGGTTGTGTGTGATGCATGGTAATGGTGTATGATGGTGTATGGTGTATGATGGTGTATGGAGTATGATGGTGTATGGTGTATGATGGTGTATGGAGTATGATGGTGTATGGTGTATGATGGTGTATGGTGTATGATGGTGTATGATGGTAGTGGTGATTGACGTGAATGATTATACATATCAAGACTATGAAGAAAAATAAAAATAAAAAGCTGTCATATCAAGGAAAGGAAAAAGGAGGAAGGAAAAGAAAACTGATGAGATGAGAAAAAAAAAAATATGTTTCGACCAAAATAAAAAAAAGTTTAACATTAATCCAGGAACATGAGGAAATAAAGTTTGTGAGGGAAAAAAGTTTTCTCAGAGAATATTTCTACCCAGGACTCAGTTAATCTCTCTCTCTCTCTCTCTCTCTCTCTCTCTCTCTCTCTCTCTCTCTCTTCCAGCTTTGAGATTCTATTGTTGAAACTTCGCATTTTCTTTACCGAAACTTAACACAGTTGCTGACTATTATGGTGGCAGTGCAATAGTGTGGTGGTGTGGTAGTGAGGTGGTTTGGTGTAGTGTGGTGATGTGGTAGTGTGGTTGTGTGGTGGCGTGGTAGTGAGGTGGTTTGGTGTAGTGTGGTGTTGTGGTAGTGTGGTAATGTGGTAGTGTGGTAATGTGATAGTGTGGTAATATGGTAATGTGGTAGTGCGGTTGTGTGGTGGCGTGGTAGTGAGGTGGTTTGGTGTAGTGTGGTAATGTGGTAGTGTGGTAATGTGGTAGTGTGGTAATACGGTAATGTGGTAGTGATTAATGTGGTAGTGTGGTACTGTGGTATTGTGGTAATGTGGTAGTGTGGTAATGTGATAATATGACACCGTAATGGCGTGGTAATGGTGGGTTACTCGCTGTGGTGGTGTGGTTAAAGCGAGTTACTGTGGCGAATCTCACTGGCCCTGTTACTAACTACTGTGGTGCTGTGACAGAAACTACACCAATAAAACGTCACAGTGGCAAAAAAAACAGCCAATTAGACCTGGCAATGATGACGCTAACTAGCTGACAATGTTGACACTGGGGAGGGGGGGGGGTAGGAAGGGAGGGGGAAGAAGAGGTGGAGGGATGGGGGGAGGTGGGAATAGGTGGAAGGGAGAATACAAAAGGAAAATAGAGAGATAAAGAGGACAGGGAGGAGACGTAGGTAGTAGAGAAGGGAGGCTGTCGAAAGAGGCAGAAGAGGAGAGGAAGAGGAAGAGGGGAGAGGAAGTGTCAGTAGAGTAGGAGGGGATGGGATGTGGGAGAAGAGGAGGAGAAGGAGAAGGGAGAAGAAAGGAATATGAAGGAGATAGAAAGAGAGGAGAGGGAAAGGGAATGTAGAATGGAATGGGATATAACAGAGAGAGAGAGAGAGAGAGAGAGAGAGAGAGAGAGAGACCTTGCAGCCAGGAGCCCACCATTGCGTGTTCATTGGTTAGAAACACCAAACAAAATCACCTTGACATTTGGCTCCAGAGGCTGAGGACCAAATATTTCTTTCTTAAACATGTGTTGAAGTTATTTTATTTTGGTCTCTTAAAAGAAGGAATATTGAGACGATTCTTTTTGTGATGTATTGTATTATAAATATCTAATCTATGTATATAATGAGGTTCTAAATACTTATATACTGTACATCTATAATACATAGATTTATATTAATTATAAGTAGTGGTAATAAGGTACTTACAATATACTCCCACACCTAACAGCTAAACTTGCCCACTTGGTAATTAGGATGATCTTCAGTGAAATTTACTACAGAACAACAAACTCCATTTCCCTGTCACAAAACCACGAAATTGACTCCCAGCGAGAGATTGAGACAAATGAGTGAGACGAAATTGGTTCCAACTAATTTACTGAATTCGCTGGAGAAGTGACGGGGTACTTGATTCATTCTCTGAGTCTGGGTGAATTTAGGGAGCTGATGTGAGCTAAAATGAAATAGAATGGATTTTAGAATTGTATCCCCTTGAACCAGGAGTTAGGTAAACAAAAGGGGATTTATGTTTTAGGACTCTTATTTGTACTACTACTACTACTACTACTACTACTACTTTTTTATTTTTATTTTTTTAAACGTGGCCTCCAGCCTGCCCCAATAGCCACACCTACGCCACCATTTAATTACCTTAATATTAAATATCCTAATACATATGTAGCTATCCTATCTGTGTTAAATTAGTTGAGCCGCAGATCTATGCGGCATTCAGTGACAGTAGCCTCATAGTCAATATCTGCAGCAGTTGTCGGAGTTGGGGCAGAAGCTCTCGTTCCCCTGAGGCAGAGCAAAGCCGACCGAAGGAGAGAGAAAGACAGTCGACATCTCATCCAGGCTGTAACACAAAACTTCTGGGCTGTTGCTTCTGTTCGGAGATCACCTCAGCGAGTCTGGCGTAGAAACGTCTTGCACTTGGTCCCATCCCACCAGAGGTTGTGAACATTAGAGGAGTGAAGCTCCCTTGATCAACGTTTTGGATTCTCTCCCCATATGCCCTTATCTTGTCGTTCTCGTTCCTCCTATGTGCAGCATCGAGAGTTAGGTTACGGTGACATGCGGCCATGGGATCAAAGATCCTGATGTCAAAGAAAGCTCGCTTTCCCCGCGTCCAGAATCCTCGAGCACTGACGTCAACACGGGCTTCGTTATATGTGTTTGAAGTCCTATGTTGGAAGATCTCACCATCCAAAGGAAGGAGGGTCGGTTCTACCATGACATCCCGGCAGATTTCCTTCAACATATTTGCTTCAAGGTCCCTTACTTCGTCATGCCTCATGCATATGAAGCCCCCTTTCTTGCACACCATGGCGTGATTGCCGTCATAGGAAGAGCCACACACGCATTGGGAGGGCAAACCTTCTACTGGCCGACCGTACCTTAGAGCAATGGCATCTGTAAATTCTTGTTTGTTAAGACTGAAACCATTTGCCCTTATCGGAAATGTAGTTAACCAGTTCGAGGCGCCCACCTCCTGCGCTGTAGCTACTTTTTTTCAAATTTTCTGGAACCTGCAGCAACAGTTGCTGCAACTTATCATTTTGGCAGTGCTGTCGATCTGTCGTAATGGACCTACGAATTTCGTTTACTTCACTGGTATCGACCTCCGCTGTTGCATTCTGGGCTATTACGTGGTCCATGAGGGCTGCCGTGAGGTTAACTGAATTTTGATGTTCGGTGGCTGCAATCTCCTCTGGATTGGTTAGTCCCATCCCTCCCAGTCTTGATGGAAGTGCAAGAAGTGCTCTTTCTACTGGGGTTAAGTGAGTGTTTCACTAATTTGGTAATGAACTTGACACTGATAGCTTCTTCCAGAGGGTGGAGGAGGGGTCCGATATCAGGGATAGTACGCATCAGGTAGTTCCAACGATGCTTGACTCCATGGGTGAGTGCAGCAAAAGCCGCATGTGGCTCTGTGTTAGCAATCTCAGACAGAGCTTGGATTTCACTAACCCACTCATTCGCCTTTCCCGCTACGTACTCGGTCTTGAAGTCCGTAGTGCCAATTACTGCGCCTAGATGTCTTTGGCCGTCCTTAGTTATTTTGACCTCACTTCCGCCAAAAACCTCCTTTGCCCGTTCATAATGTTCTGGCTTCACGATGAGGAAGGACTTGCTGGCGTTTGGGTGGTACCCTTTTTGTGAACCTCGCGATGTTACCAAGTCCCACCACTTTTTGATGCCCTCCACTTTTCCTGCTCCTGTAAGGTCGTCAGCATACGCCACTTGTTTGACCACAGTTGTTTCAAATTTTATTTCTTGTTGGAGCACTGATAGGCCTATTGCATACATTGCCATTGCAACAGCGTCCCCCTGTGTTGTTCCCTCGGTTGACTGTAAGATGGTATCACCTCTTAGGGCCTTGTTGTTTACTATATAGAGGTCTGATGGATTCCTATAGGAGTTTTCAACGTACATTGCAAAGCTTGGACACTTGAGCTTGATGTTGTGCAGTGTGGTCTTGCGGTTAAGTATGTTGAATGCGTTTGAAGCGTCGACCAGGAGAACGGCCTCACAATCGCGTTGCTCAGATATCGTTCTCATGGCGTGAATGGCAGCTTCCCCACCAGCCTGGTGGCCAGCACACACTTGTAGGTTCCCTGCTGCTGCCCTGACATCGTCCTTTACCACCTCCATTATGCACTTTCCGATGATCCGCCTCAGCACGTCCCCGACCCCTATAGTAGGGTGTGTCAATTTTGTCAACATGTTAAAAATCAAATTTGGTAGTGAAAATATTGTGCCTCTTTATGTCTAAACTTGAGATTAGCAAACAAAAATGAATTGAAATAACCCTCACCTACATCAATTATACCTTAAAGTTTCAAATATCAGTATTTCAACAAATTAATGAGACTTGATTAGAATTATTCACTTGATATTAACTAATCTCATGTAAGCATATGGATTATGGAGTATTTTATGGTTCTATAGCTTGTGTACAATATGCATGTCAGAATATGAACATGAACAGGCTCTCCGTGTGGGACAGTTTAATTCTTGTTTTGACTTGTACCAAGCGTGAGGATAAGGCGCCCGGCTCACTCTCCTTCTAGATATCATAGACGGTGGTTTGCTCTCATTGCACTTGCACCTACTCTACCAGACGAATTCTACATTTTAATTATAGTAAGTAGGGCATATTGATTGTCGCAGTTACTTATATCATTGTATAAAACATTATGTTCTAAGAAATTATTATGATATTTCTGTTACAGCATTTTTGATAAACAAATTGATATTTTTTGAAACAACAATTGAATTATGAAACATTGAAATATTTTTCTATTTGTCAGATAGTGTGAAGATGTCAAAATTGAAGACAAGAAGTCAGTTGTCAACCCACTTGAGCCTGCTAGTTGGTAAAGGGAAGGAGCTTCCTGTATCAGAACTTCCAACAGTGAGAGACATGCTAAGATTAGGGTTACTCCTTCGAGAAAAAATGCAAAGGACAGAAGGAACTATACAGATAAAGAACTCATAAATGACATGATAGTCCCTCTTCTGCATCAATGGACAAAAGCTAATGCACTATTCAAACCACCTGTGATTAATCAGTGTCGAACTATTGAGCTAAAACTAACGAAATTATGGCACAAAGCAGTTGAAACATCACCTGGTAAAGGAAACTTGGCCAGGAAAAATGAATTTCTGCACACACTTGATACTTTGTTTGACATTTTGACCTGCAAGTGCTCCATACAATTATGTTCTGAATCCAACTGTTCTCACTCAGGTAAGAGAGAAAATAATTCCCACATTGATTGTGGTTGTCCTCGTGAAAAGAAGATCCCTGTTTTAGAGCTTGAATTTATAAAGGCACAGAGGACAAAGGCAGAAGGCCAAGGAAGTATGCAAATGGGTTCAATAGATTATTCAGAAACAAAGAAGCAGATTGCTAATGCCAAGAAGAGAGAACAAATCCGAGAGAGGGAACAAAAGAAGAAAATGAAGAGTGAAGAAGCCATCCAAAGAGAGGAAGAGCTGTGTCAAGATGTTTATCACTTCTTTGATAGTTCTTCTGATGAACAGGAAGCAACATCAGATGATAGTTCCAAAGAGCCATCTGAACCTTTACCAAAGAAAATGAAATACAACACAAGAAATATTTCAAACATTGCTTTAGCTAGTATTCGCCACCATGCTGGACTTCGTGAGGCTGCAGAAATTGCAACTGCCGCTTGGATAGATGCAGGCCTCATCAGCCGAGAGGATGTATCTTTGGTGATAGATCATAATAAAATTAGAAGAGCACAAGAAAAAATAATGAAGGAAATATCTGATCAGCATGAAAAAGATTTAAGCGAGGGAGGGCTCTCCTGTCTTTTGTTTGATGGAAGAATAGATGACACAAAAGTTTTGCTAGAAGTAGAGGGAGTAAACAGAAAGTTTCCAGGTCTCATCAAAGAAGAACACTACTCTGTCTGTTCTGAGCCTGGTGGTCGGTTTTCGTTTCACTTTGCTCCCAAAACTGAAGTAGAAGGGAAGAAACATGCAGAGGTCATTGCTGATCATATTTTATGTTGGGTTCAGGAGAGAGGACTTGGCAGTTCACTGCAGGCTGTTGGTGGAGATTCAACTGCAGTGAACACCGGATGGCAGGGGGGTGTAATGACGCATTTAGAGAAAAAACTAGGAAGAAGACTTGTTTGGATTGTATGTGATTTACATACAGGCGAGCTACCTCTTCGTCATCTCATCCAGGAACTTGATGGTCCTACAAAGAGCAACAACAAGTGGTCAGGTCCCCTTGGCATCATGCTGGATGAAGCAACACAACTAGAAATAAATACAACCTTTCCAAAGGTCGAAGTTGGCCCTCCCCTTCCGGCATTGTCTGAAGGAGTCATCAGAGATCTCAGCACAGATCAATCCTATGCTTATCGTATTGCCCAAGCAATAAGATCAGGAGAAGTGCCTCAGTCATTGGCTCTCTTGGAGATTGGACCTGTCAGTCACAGCCGTTGGTTAACTACAGCTCTTCGTTTCTGCAGGATTTGGATTTCCAAACACGAATTGAAGGGCAAAGTGTTGAAGAATTTGAGGTTAATTGTTGAATTTATTATTGGAGTTTATCTTCCCCAGTGGTTTAGTGTGAAACTTAATCCTATGTGGGTGGATGGGCCCAATCACCTTTTGTTTCAATTGCAGCTAGTAAGAACACAGAGGAAGGTAGTGAGGGACATCGTGTTACCTGTGGCAAGAAGGTCCGCTTGGTATGCTCGATCAGAAGCAGTTTTGCAAGCAATGCTTTGCAGTCAATGTACCAATCTCCGAACCGAGGCTGTAGAAGTCATTCTACAGATTAGAGGAACGCTAATAGATGACGACCAGTTGGGAGACTGTTCGTTTCATTCAAGAAAAGTTCCCCCAATAAACGTCAATGCCACCAAATTGTCAGAATTGGTTGACTTGAGTTTGGAAGTCTTAGAGCCACCATTGACAACAAGTCTAACTAGCCAAGAATTGAGAAACCTTAAAGAGACTCCAATGCAGGTGCCGAAGTGGCCTTCCCACACTCAAAGTGTGGAGAGATGTGTGAAAATGGTCACAGAAGCAGCGGGCCATGTTTACAGCCACGAGAGACGAGAAGGTTACATCAAAGCACAAATAGCAAGCAGACTACTGATGACAAGAAACCAAAGCAAAGAGAGTATGAAGGCATTGGTTACTTTCAAATAGACTACGGATAATAAAATATAATAATTTGAAACTTGAAACAGTAACATGTGTGCAAACGCTGGTTATGTTATAAATTCACAAATATGTACATTTAAAATTCCATTTGATGTAGGTAGGACTTATTATATAAAAAAATTTATGCCAGAATATTGTTTTGCATGCTTAAAGACTACAATAAATTGCTACCAAATTACTCGATTTTCAATTTAGCCAGTTCACCCCCTAAATTGACACACCCTACCCCTATAGGTCTACATCCTGGTTTCTTTTCCAGAGATATAAGGCGGCAGGCCGTCAGGGCCTGGAGGTGATGGCAGCAAGAGGATGCAAGCTTTCTTGCAAGGGCGGCAATGGCAGTGCAGAGATCGCTTGCTACAGGGCCAAAGTTGTTTGTGCTGAGGATGACTCTCCATCCGTTTGCATCCAGACCTGAAGGGCCGGCACCTCCCTGAGTCTTCAGTGTCTTTTTCCACACCATCCCTCCTGTTATTTTCTCGAACAGGACAGCATTTGGTGGGATATAGTCACCCTGAAACCTGATGCCTTCGTCATCACTTGCAGAGGGATGTTTTTTTTCAGTTGTTTTAATGTCTCTCTGTTTATTGGCAGAACCCCACCGGTGGATTCCTCTGTGAGAGATCTTACCGCCAAAGACACTTTTCCCACACGCATTTTGTTTCCAAATTTCCTTGCAGCATCATCGTGTTTTGCTTTCCGTCTCCTGCAGATTTTAGTCTCTCCTGCAGTGTTCTTGCTTCACATAGGAGATCATCAAGGGCTCCCTTCTGCCACAGTGTCAGTCTTCTCTTCATTGCTGCCGCATTTTCTTTGTGCTTAGTCTTTGTGTGTGTCCTCTGACAGAATAGATGTGGTATTATTGCCAGTATATGAAGAGCTAATGGGGCAAGGAGGCGGTCTTGAGTGTACTCAGTTATGAGACTAATCATCTCCCGAATCATTTCTTTGGTGGCCGCACACTTGGGTGGTTCAAACAGGTTTGCTGGCGACCACCTGACAATTTCTGAGTAAGTTTTTTTAACCCATATGTCTGCATTTTCCATCGACATGCCATTCCACTGTGGTGGCTGTCTTTCATTCCCCTCGTGGACATCAGCTACTGTTGGAGCAGCGTTTATTAGTACTACATCTTCAGGTTGAGTAGACTCACTGCTATCATTTCGGATATCATCGGGTAGTTGGGTCCCGGCGATATCCACTGTGGCCACCTGTGTCGGCTCCCTGCGACTTGGGTTCCGACACTGGTCTAGCTTCCTGCAATCCACACATGGTCGATTGTTTCTCGCACAAACACAATTTGTGCAGTTTTGGTTCGGGCTGGCACAGACGCAGCAAAGAATGTTACCAGGCACAGTGAACTACAACTACTACTTTTTTTACGTGACCTCCAGCCTCCCCCAATAGCCACACCTTCGCCGCCATTTTATTACCTTAATATTAAATATCCTAATACATAAGTAGCTATCTTAGCTGTGCTGAGTTGGTTGAGCCGCAGATCTATGCAACATTCAGTGACTGTTGCCTCATAGTCAATGTCTGAAAATGTTGCCAAGACACAGCACCGCAGATCTAAGTAAAGAGAATGATAGGCAATACCTCAACCAGACCATGAGGGAAACTTTCTTGGTTGCTGCTTCTGCTCTGATAACATCTCAGCCAGTCTGGCATACAAGCACTAGGTCCCATCCCGCCTCATGTTGTGAGCCTCAGGGGAATGAAACTGTCTTGGTCCACATTCTGAATTCTCTGTGCTTATGTCCTGTTCTTTTTGTTCTCGTTTCTCTTGTGTGCATCCTCGAGAGTCTGGACACGGTGAGATGCAGCCAGGGGAGCGAATATCCTGATATCAAAAGAGGCTCACCGTCCCCTCGTCCAGAATCCCCTGGTACTGACGTCCACACGGACTAAAGTAGTTGTGTTGGCAGTCCGGTGAAGGAAGGGCCGGTTCCACAGTGACGCAGTGGCATATCTCCTTAACATGAGTATTGTAAGGGCACTTACTTCGTCGTGCCTCATGCAAACTAAACCTCTCTTCTTGCACATCATGGCATGGTTGATAATGTAGACTGTTCTACACACACACAAATTGGACGGGAGTGCCTTCCACTGGCAAACCTTACCGTAGAGTGATGGCGTCTGTAAATTCTAGTTTATTAAAGCTGAAGCCCTTTACTCTTATCGGTAAAGTGGTTAGCCAGTTTGAGGCGCCCACCTCCTGTATTACCTCTTTTTTTTGCTTCACAGTCTCCGACAGTCGTTGCATTAGTAAATGAAGTTTTTCGCTTAGGGCGCACTACCGTTGTCTCGTAATGGAACGTCGAAGTTTCCATGGTTCATATGTATCTACATCACTCACGGAATTTTGAGCTACTATGTGCTCAGTGAGGGCCGCCGTGAACTTGACAGAATTCTAATGTTTATTGGCTGCAAGGTCCTTTGAGTTAGTGATTCCAATTTCTCCTTGTTTCGGCGGTAGTGTAAGGAGTGACCTTTCTGCTGGGGTCTAGGTGGTGGCTTTTCACTGGTGTTGAAATAAATTTGTTCCTGATGGCTTCTTCTAGACGACTGAAGAGAGGTCCAATGGCAGGTATAGTGTACAGTACATCAGGCAATTTCGTCGAAGTTTGACTCCGTGGGTGGATGTCGTAAACGCCGCATGTGGATCAGTGATAACAATGTCTGACAGAGCTTGGATTGCTTTCACCCACTCGTTTACTTTTCCTTTTACGTATTCGGTCTTCGAATCATTCGCGCCGATTATTGCGTTAAGTTTTCTTTGCCCTTCCTTTGATATTTTGACCCTACTTTACAATGAAGAACTACTACTACTACTACTACTTTTTTTTATAACGTGGCCTCCAGCCTTCCCCAATAGCCACACCTACTACTACTACTATTACTGTTGCTGCTATTACAACTATCATTACTCTTGCTAAAACTATATAAATTTTTATACCGTTACTAGCCAAAACTATATACTGTCACTAGCCAAAACTACATACTGTCACTAGCCAAAACTATATACATTGTTATACTGTCACTAGCCAAAACTATATAAATTTTATACTGTCACTAGCCAAAACTATATACTGTCACGAGCTAAAACTATATACATTTTATACTGCCACTAGCCAAAACTATATACTGTCACTAGCCAAAACTATATACATTGTTATACTGTCACTAGCCAAAACTATATAAATTTTATACTGCCACTAGCCTAAACTATATACTGTCACTAGCCAAAACTATATACTGTCACGAGCTAAAACTATATACATTTTATACTGCCACTAGCCAAAAATATATACTGTCACGAGCCAAAACTATACAAATTTTATACTGCCACTAGCCAAAACTATATAAATTTTATACTGCCACTAGCCAAAACTATATATTGTCACTAGCCAAACTATATACTGCCACGAGCTAAAACTATATACATTTTATACTGCCACTAGCCAAAAATATATACTGTCACGAGCCAAAACTATACAAATTTTATACTGCCACTAGCCAAAACTATATAAATTTTATACTGCCACTAGCCAAAACTATATATTGTCACTAGCCAAACTATATACTGCCACGAGCTAAAACTATATACATTTTATACTGCCACTAGCCAAAACTATATACTGTCACTAGCCAAAACTATATACATTGTTATACTGTCACTAGCCAAAACTATATAAATTTTATACTGCCACTAGCCAAAACTATATATTGTCACTAGCCAAACTATATACTGCCACGAGCTAAAACTATATACGTTTTATACTGCCACTAGCCAAAACTATATAAATTTCATACTGTAACTAGCCAAAACTATATACTGTCACTAGCTAAAACTATATACTGTCACTAGCCAAAACTATATACTGTCACTAGCCAAAACTATATACTGTCACTAGCCAAAACTATATACTGTCACTAGCCAAAACTATATACTGTCACTAGCCAAAACTATATACCGTCACTAGCCAAAACTATATACTGTCACTAGCTATGACTATATACTGTCACTAGCCAAAACTATATACTGTCACTAGCCAAAGCTATATATTGTCACTAGCCAAAACTTTATCCTGTCACTAGCCAAAACTATATACTGTCACTAGCTAAAACTATACACTCACTAGCCAAAACTATATACTGTCACTAGCCAAAACTATATACTGTCACTAGCCAAAACTATATACTGTCACTAGCTAAAACTATATACTGTCACTAGCCAAAACTATATACTGTCACTAGCCAAAACTATATACTGTCACTAGCCAAAACTATATACTGTCACTAGCTAAAACTATACACTCACTAGCCAAAACTATATACTGTCACTAGCCAAAACTATATACTGTCACTAGCCAAAACTATATACTGTCACTAGCCAAAACTATATACTGCCACTAGCCAAAACTATATACTGTCACTAGCCAAACTATATACTGTCACTAGCTAAAACTATATACTGTCACTAGCCAAAACTATATACTGTCACTAGCCAAAACTATATACTGTCACTAGCCAAAACTATATACTGTCACTAGCCAAAACTATACACTGTCACTAGCCAAAACTATATACCGTCACTAGCTAAAACTATATACTGTCACTAGCTAAAACTATATACTGTCACTAGCCAAAACTATATACTGTCACTAGCTAAAACTATATACTGCCACTAGCCAAAACTATATACTGTCACTAGCCAAAACTATGTACTGTCACTAGCCAAACTATATACTGTCACTAGCTAAAACTATACACTGCCACTAGCCAAAACTATATACTGTCACTCTCCAAAACTATATACTGTCACTAGCTAAAACTATATACTGTCACTAGCCAAAACTATATACCGTCACTAGCCAAAACTATATACTGTCACTAGCCAAAACTATATACTGTCACTAGCCAAAACTATATACTGTCACTAGCCAAAACTATATACTGTCACTAGCCAAAACTATATACTGTCACTAGCTAAACTATATACTGTCACTAGCCAAAACTATATACTGTCACTAGCCAAAACTATATACTGTCACTAGCCAAAACTATATACTGACACTAGCCAAAACTATATACTGACACTAGCCAAAACTATATACTGTCACTAGCCAAAACTATATACTGACACTAATCAAAACTATATACTGTCACTAGCCAAAACTATATACTGTCACTAGCCAAAACTATATACTGTCACTAGCCAAAACTATATACTGTCACTAGCCAAAACTATATACCGTCACTAGCCAAAACTATATACTGACACTAGCCAAAACTACATACTGTCACTAGCCAAAACTATATACTGTCACTAGCCAAAACTATATACTGTCACTAGCCAAAACTATATACTGTCACTAGCCAAAACTATATACTGTCACTAGCCAAAACTATATACTGTCACTAGCCAAAACTATATACTGTCACTAGCCAAAACTATATACTGTCACTAGCCAAAACTATATACTGTCACTAGCCAAAACTATATACTGTCACTAGCCAAAACTGTATACTGACACTAGCCAAAACTATATACTGTCACTAGCCAAACTATATACCGTCACTAGCCAAAACTATATACTGTCACTAGCCAAAACTGTATACTGACACTAGCCAAAACTATATACTGTCACTAGCCAAAACTATATACTGTCACTAGCCAAAACTATATACTGTCACTAGCCAAAACTATATACTGTCACTAGCCAAAACTTTATCCTGTCACTAGCCAAAACTATATACTGTCACTAGCCAAAACTGTATACGTTTTTATAATATCACTTTTTAATGAGAGTTTGACAGCCGATACATGTCAATGAGGCCAAATATATAACCTGTTGGAATTACACGAACTGACTTTATGAAACTGCACCTGCAATTAATCAATGTCAGTTGAAAAAAAAAATTTTTGCTGTAGAGATTGAAATGGGTTCCGTGTTAAGTGTGTGTGTGTGTGTGTGTGTGTGTGTGTGTGTGTGTGTGTGTGTGTGTGTGTGTGTGTGTTAGTACCTATTTTGGTATATTGTGTAGAAATGGTAATAGTGATAGTAATAGTAGTTAGTTGTATTAATAGTAATATTGACTGGTAATGGCTCTCTCTCTCTCTCTCTCTCTCTCTCTCTCTCTCTCTCTCTCTCTCTCTCTCTCTCTCTCTCAACACAATACATCCACTATTCTTAAGAGAACTATTTTGTTTAAATTTTGTATTTTTCACTCCAAAATATTACAATATCATGACGTCACACAACCAATGTAAATAAACACAATCTACGACGTAAACAATAACTTCATGACGTCACTATTACAAACGCATCATTGAATCCGGATATGTAAACAATGATAAAAGTGGTTTATTTTTTACGTTATATAAATAATGAGTAAACAGGGTTCTATTATTAAGTCTGTCAGCCCATTAACCATCCATAGATGCCATTATTTCTCCCATTACACTATAATTGGGTCAGTACCTATTTCATGACACATATATCCCAATTTTATTGAATCATCTTATTATTATTTCCTTCAGCTCACCTCACACCCCTCGTTATCTCTCTCTCTCCTTCTCTGTCCTCCCTCATTATTTTTCCTTCTTCTTTTCATTCTTCCGTGTTAGTTCCTGTTATTTCTTATATCTGCTTCTTTCCTTCTCTCTTTGTCTCTCTTTCTCCGTCTCTATCTATCTGTCGCGCTGTCTCTGCCTGTCTCTCTTTCTCTGTCTTTGTGTCGGTATTTGTCTGTCTCTCTGTCTCTGTCTTTCTCTCTGTCTGTTTGTTTTTCTGTCTGTCTCTCTTCTCTACTCCTTTCCTTTTTTCTGTTATCCTTCTTTCTCTCATTTATCTCTCTTGTCTCTCCACTGCTCTCGTCTTGACTCTTCTCTATTCCATAACTCCTTTCCCTCTCCTCATTCCCTCTATTCTCAATTTGACCTTCATCTCTCTCTTTCTCTCCTTCCCCCACCCCTTTCTTTATTTTTCCCTCCTCTCTTTTCCCTTCACTTCCCCTCCCTCCCTTCAACTTCTCTTCCTCCCCTTCCTCCTCTCACCCTTTCACCCCCCTCCTTCTTCCTCACTTCTCCCGTCCCTTCTCCTCCACTGCCCTCACTATGGCGTGTGAAGCAGGCGTTCCTTCACTGCTCAAGACAGTTTTATTACCTACTGTATTATTAGAATTTCTGAGCGTCGCCTGGGGTTTACCTGAGCCGTGAAATAAGGACGTATGGTTTGACTACCTCTCTGTCGGTTGCATTGACACGGTCTTATGAATGAGCGTGAATGGTTGATGTATGTATGTGTGTGTGTGTGTGTGTGTGTGTGTGTGTGTGTGTGTGTGTGTGTGTGTGTGTGTGTGTGTGTGTGTTGATAAGGTGACGTTGACTGAGTTGTGAATGTCTCTTTCTCTTGCTTCCTTTCTTTTCTCTCTCTACGTACTCAATATATTTTTTCTCTTTCTCTTTCTCTCATTCTTGTACACACGTCTCTCTGTCAACCAGATCTTTTATTCTCTCTCATTCTCTCCGTCATTCTCTCTTACCTGAGGTCAAGTTTCACAAGAGTTAGTGAGTTCTTGTGGATAATTAACATATAGTATAAAACTGGTTTAATGATCCTACGATATAAACGTGTATAATACTTGTCAAAGGTTCGTATGAGAGGTGTATGTCTGTCCCTCATACTATGTCGTGGGTTCGATCCCCAGCCTGTAGCAGATATTTATAATTGTCAAAGGTTCGTAAGTTAAATATTTCCTTTTACTTGGTATGTAAATTTAATTAGATCGTTTAAATTGCAATAAATTTCGACTGAGTTAAAAGGTGAGTACGTGTTTAACTTTCTTAATCTAATGCCAAAAGATGTGTGTAAATGCCTCACTTGACCTCATGAATAAGGGAGGGATGCTCAGTGGTCCGTGGGTTCATTCTCTGCTCTTAAAAAATATGTGAGAATTAGCTTTAAAATGTCACTTCAGTCAGGGTAAAAATATGGATTATTAAAGATAAAATACATTAAATGATTCCCGACCAATAAATGATTATAATTACCTAAGACAGAAATGCAAATTCATAATTATTCGTGGGTTAATTTTCCACGTTAATGGAGATGTAAAAATTGACTCACTTAACCTACGTCGCCAAATATACCTTAACCAGGTGTGTCTCTCGCTCTCAGTTACGATAAGAGAAAATAACTTACGGTTGTTTGTGAATACGGCTGTGAAACTCTGGCCTTACATTATTAAAGAACGCTATTGTTGACCGTTGAATAATTCCTTTTGATATAATGTAAAAAAAGAAAGAAAGAAAGAAAGATAAACCCACTGGAGACATTAGGCAATAATCACCCTCGACTACGTTAAAAAACATTACTCACATTTAGACTCGAGTTTCCCGTCTGTTTTAATACTTATCATGTGTACCCAAATTAATTTACGGGGTAATCTGAATTTTTCCCTGGGTAAAATCTCTCCTGTTTTGGAGGAGATCACTTCCCTTGTTAACCTTCACAACAACTGGTTTTGATAGTTAGTGAAGCGAGTAAAGAATGAGTGAACTGATACGATGATGTTTGGTATGGTGTGGTGTGGTGTGGTGTGGTGTGGTGTCTGAGAACAACATCTGACGGGCTAGGAAAGACTTCAGTTAAGATTCACAGACATTCGTATTGATTTATTCCTGGTATGACAAGATATAAGAAAAGTGTCTACTAAACAGTTGAGTCCAGAAGAAAAAAAAATATCGCTCACCAAACCATGAGACCAAAATCATGTTGAAGAAAGTCCTCGAACATTAAAACTTTTAGGATAATGGTTTAACCTCTTGAGTACCGTAACATAATGTCCTAAAAAAGAGTTGCAGTGTAACTAACATCCTCAAAGGGTTAATTTTGTCTCGTAACTGGAACTAAGTGAAGGTATCTAGTTAAGGTAGAGTGTTGGTATAATTTGTTACTAGTTTTTGACGTTATTTTTGTGTTTCGTTAAGACAGAATCTCACCCTGACAGTCTGAGAGATATAGAGATATAGCTATATGTATTGTGTATTAGATAGGTAGATAGATAGAAAGTTACCCAGAGATAGACGGTATGATAGTGTAGAGAGAGAGAGAGAGAGAGAGAGAGAGAGAGAGAGAGAGAGAGAGAGACTTTCATTTAGTATTTCCTGTTCATCTTGATCTTCTTATTTTTCGTTATTCTTAGCCTTCATATTCTTGTCTTGTCCTGGCTCTTCTTATTCATCTTTTCTTCTTTTTCCATTTCTTTATGTTCTCGCTCTTCTTCTTCTTCTCCTTCATCACTTTCTTCACCTTTTCTCAGAATCTTATAAAAAAACAACACGAAGGAGCCAACTCAAGGCAGGTAAATTACGTTATCTTGACTTCTCATGTAGCTTAAATATCTTCAAAGTCAAACTGGGAAGAGGTGACGTATTTCCGGGTCATAAAATTATTCTCTGATAATTTGTTTCCAAGTTTCTCTGCTACGACGAGATGATCATTTGTATATAATTATCAGATTATTTAATCGAATTATTGTTAATGCTATTTTTTATGTGAGTATATACATATTTTTAATTATATTTGTTGGTTTAAGTAGATTTGTATGTAATATCTGGTGTAGATATGTGAATTAATTAAGCTTGAGAGAGAGAGAGAGAGAAAGAAAGAGAAAGAGAGAGAGAGCACAGGGTTGGACTCACAGAAAGCGACGGGGTGCGGTAGATATCACATAAGCCGTCCACGTTCAGACTTGGTGTTACAAGAGATGGGCAAGAGGTGAAGCGGCGGCTCT
>CAUDMG010000421.1:672500-900000 GCA_958450375.1 Homarus gammarus | reverse complement strand
CCCCTTCCTCCCCTCCCACCCCCTTCCCCTTCCTCCCCTCCTACCCCCCTTCCCCTTCCTCCCCTCCTAGTCCCCTTCCCCCTCCTCCTTCCCCTTCACCAGCCCCACTTCCCTCAAGTCCCACTCGTAAGCAAGAACCATTAACTCAAGATTTCTCCAAGTTTTTAATAATTCTTGTTCCTCCTCTGGTTAATGGCGTCGAGGAAGTGGCGCCACCTGCTGACCATTTTCACTCCCCCCTACCCCCCCCTTTTTTTTAATAGCTATGAGGGGAGACTCAATGGTTACAAGACGTGTTTATGCTGTGGGGGAGGGACATACATACATACATACATACATACATACATACATACATACGATTCAGGCTAATTAAATCAACAGCGTCAGGGAACTTCCTTACTGACAGGAAGAGGAAGAGACGAGGACAGTTGTGTCTAGTGGCAAGAGGAGGAGGAGGAGGAGGAGGAGGATGGGTAGAGGTAGAGAAGTGGGAGGTATGGAGGAGAGGGGGAAGAGTAAGGTAGAGAAGGGCGGGAAGGAGGAGGAGAATGACAGGTAAAGGTAGGTGGGAGGAGGAGGAGGAGGAGGAGGAGGAGGAGGAGGAGGAGGATGAGAATGACAGGTAAAGGTAAGTGGGAGGAAGAGGAGGAGGAGGAGGAGGAGGAGGAGGAGGAGGAGGAGGAGGAGGAGAAGGAGGAGAATGACAGGTAAAGGTCGGTGGGAGGAAGAGGAGGAGGAGGAGGAGGAGGAGGAGGAGGAGGAGGAGAATGACAGGTAAAGGTCGGTGGGAGGAAGAGGAGGAGGAGGGCGTATTGGAGATAGTAGTGGAGAAGAGATAATGGTGGAGAGGGGGAAGGGGTGGACATAATGGTGGAGAGAGGGAGGGGGGTGGAGATAATTGTAGAGAGGAGGAGCGGAAGAAACAGGAGGAGGAGGAGGAGGAGGAGAGGAGGAGGAGGAGGCGAGAATCGTTAACAGCATACAAATAATAACGCTAATAAAAGGAAGGCAGGAAATAAACACCTGAGATAAAGATTAAAAACAAACATTCTCTATCTCTCTCTCTCTCTCTCTCTCTCTCTCTCTCTCTCTCTCTCTCTCTCTCTCTCTCTCACAAGAAACCATTAACCAGAAACTAATAATTGCTCCTTTTTCCTTCGCCCAAAAAGTTCCAATAATTGTCAACAAAATAAATTGTTTATTCTCGTAAGAAATATTTTAAAAGTGATTGAATTACCCTCCCCCTCCCCCCCCCCTCCCCTCCCAAAACACCAAACTTTTACGACGCGATATAATTTTCTTCTGACTACTTTCAACACATTGATTAAATTTCAACTTTTAAAAAAGACAATTTGTTTTAGTACACCAATTATTTTTTTTTTTCTCCTCCGACAAACACAATATTTTTTTTTCCCTCATCGCCAATCAAGTTCACTGGTCCGCGGCTGTTGTTGTCGGGGTGTGGCCTGAGGGAGTGATGGTGGTCGGGGTGCCTCACTGTATAAAGACAATGAGTATTCCGTACACTGTGTCTTGAGTGTCCCTGGCGGGCCTTTAAGCATATGGGATCCAATTTTTAATGACGATCTTTTTTTTTTTTTTTCATATAATACTGATAATTAATTTGAGTTTAATGATAGTAATTCCTCGCTATTACAGCAACTACTACTACTACTACTACTACTCATAATAATAATAATAATAATAAAAAAAACGTTCAGAAAATTCATCCATATATTTAATACATATAAAATAGGGTAAAATAGAATATATCACATTACACTAACTATTAATTAATTGGCGTTTACGAAGCCCCGATAAGAGAGAGAGAGAGAGAGAGAGAGAGAGAGAGAGAGAGAGAGAGAGAGAGAGAGAGAGAGTTTCTTGTTCCCGCCCATTACTTCGCTCGTCAAAGGGAGGAAACTTTTGATTAAGTTAACCCCAGAGATTTGATCTTAAATTGCCTGTTAAAGAAGCGGCTTAAGTGATTATCTCATAGAGCCTTAGCTAAATTATGCAGTCAGCTATAGGAGGACTTTTATTATACTGTAATTATCTATCTATCTATCTATCTATCTATCTATCTATGTGTTTGTATGCCTACTTATATATTATTTATTCGTTTATCTATCACTACGTATGTATGTATGTATGTATGTAGTTGGTCTATCTATCATATTATGTCCGCGTCTCTCTGTCACTTAATCTCTATATTTATATCCACCATATATAACCTCCCCGCTATATATTAGACCCAAACCATGATATATAGCACCTCCGAAAACAGAACAGGCCACCTCGTTAAAAGGTCAAAATAAACCGCATTTGTTTTCGTTTTTGTGATTTAGATCCGGCCGAAATCCGACTTCCGTGACGTCATCAAGAATTATTAGGGTCTGTGTTGACGTCGAGGAAATATTAAGGTTAAAAAAAATATGAGGGGGGGATGAGGGGAAGAGAAGTGTGGGGAAGAGGGGTGTGGGGAAGAGGGGTCTGGGGAAGAGGGGTCTGGGGAAGAGGGGTGTGGGGAAGAGGGGTGTGGGGAAGTAGAAGAAGGGTGAGAGAAAAAGAGAGAGAGAGAGAAAGAGAGAGACTATTCTTTGGTGTTCTCCGAGTTTAATGCCAGAAGGACGATGGAACTTGATAGACAGACAAGATATCATACAAGCTAATCATTATTTCTTGTTTCTTTTTCTCTCTCTAACTTTAATAATTAAGTAAATAAAGATATAGTGTGAGATTTATTATTGTTTTGTAATTAGGACTTGAATATGTTACCAAAGTTTAGGATGTTATTATTGATTAAAAAAAAAGTCATACGTCTGGCAGCTTCATGTGAAAATATTCCGACACCCTGGAAAAAACATTTAGGAAACTGAAAGTACTTAAAGTAAGGGAAAGAGACCGATAATAATGCCAAAAATCGAAGCTTCATAAAGACGATAAACCTTAGGAGAAGAAATAAATATAAAGCCTCCATAATCACCAGCTTAATGACACAATTGGTTGATGGTGATGCCGAGAGCTCGTAGCGGTGCCGTTATAATCTCGCGTACACAAGAGGGATGTAGTGACGTTGGCCGACCATGAATATGTATTTCAGGGTTATATTTGGGCATCCTCGCCACGGTCTGGAATATATTAGAATATGTCAACACAGTTCCAGGCGAAACGAAGGTAACTCAGGGGGTTAAAATGTGAGCGGATTTTGATGACAAGAAAATAGAATAATGGAACGCCTTGAGAGAGAGAGAGAGAGAGTCGTAACACTCGTATCACACAAGGTAAAGCTCCTGTTATATACATGATTATCTGTAGTACTTTACATCTACTGTGTATAAACAGGTAGGTATATCCATAGTCCCTTTATATCTTGTTCAGTATTTTCTAGTTTGAGTATTTAAGTGGTTTAATTCGTCGCTTGAATTCTTGTCCTTAAATGCAATAGAATATATTAGTCCACTGTACAGAGATAAAGTCAAACCCCCGATAGAGTTCTCAGTTGACCTACTCTGTCCACACACGATTTCAGTCACACTTAGGGATCATCGAGGCTCTCAGCTCCACGAGGATCAGCTTGGAGTAGAGGGATGACAGAGAGGAGTTAGTGGAGTATTTAGCGACTCAGTTTGTTACGAATTTGGAGTTAAGACGGGAGTATGTTAAGTTAGAAGCTTAGCGTTGTGTTGGAGAGTATGGTGAATTGGCTCTACTGGTTTGGTTTGTGATGACACAGGTGTCTGGGATAGTTAGGTTACTGTTGTAGCGGAGAACAGGTGTAATAACTCTACTTCTAGGGTTCTCTACAGGTGTGTTTTGTCTGTACAGGTGTAAGGGGTAGTTGGGTCATGAGGTGCTTCTGTGATGATGAGGTGTACAGGTAACAAAGTCATACCACACCTGGTGAAGGAAATATGGTCACTGGATGATGATGGGGGACACAGGTAGATCAACAGGTGTCAGTAGGGGTCAACAGGTGGATCAGCTGTGACTTGTTTACGTACAGCTGGTAAACAGGTGTCAGCAGGTGAGAAACACAGGGGAGCCAGATGTAATATTTGACAGAGGAGGAAGAAAGAATGACCACTAATTGTTGTGAAGAGAGAGAGAGAGAGAGAGAGAGAGAGAGAGAGAGAGAGAGAGAGAGAGAGAGAGAGAGTTCTGCTCCAGTCCAGAGTAAAAGCGAACTTTATTTTTTGTAAATATTACTAATATTTTTTCTTTGTTCTCTTATATATAAATACAGCCATAAAGGTCAGGTAGACGATAACTACCAGTTTAGTGACTAAGATAATAACAATTGATGACGTGTAAGAGTTGTCAATAAAACAACTAAGATGACCGCCAGCCAGAGGTAAACAAACAAGAGGGACCTTGATCCTCGACACACGGTCAGACGAGCACCTCAGCTGAGAGAGGTTGGACGACGGAGAACTTTGAGACAAGGAAGAGAAAAGAAATCAAAGCGGATTTAGAGACGAAGTTTGCCCGAGGCTGCAGACAGAGACGCTTCTCGACGCCTGCAATTGCAAGGACGAAGTAATTAAACTAACCGATAGTTTCTCAAGCGTATTGAATTCCACCTGCTGAGTTGCAACTGTTATTGAAAAGTAGTTTGGCAACAGGTGTTCGACAGTGGAAAAAGTGTATGTATTGGATTCCTGATGACGGGGCAGAAACACTTCCCTTGAGAGCTGAGGATTATTGAGATGTATTCATTGTGAGGAATCTTATCAGGGTGTTCAAGACCTGCGTACACACACACACACACACACACACACACACACACACACACACACACACACACACACACACACAGATGTGAAACTTTAAGATTTTCTTGTCGTCGTGGGAATTTCTAGTTAAGAGAGAGAGAGAGAGAGAGAGAGAGAGAGAGAGAGAGAGAGAGAGAGAGAGAGAGAGAGAGAGAGAGAGTTATGTCTCAGAGGGGTTGATTGTTAGTCAGGTAACATTAATCTTCTTAACGATGAGGAGGAGGAGGAGGAGGAGGAAGAAGAGCCAAGGGGAGGAGGAGGAGGAGGAAGAAGAGCCAAGGGGAGGAGGAGGAAGAAGACCTGTTATCTCTTGTTTTATTTATGTCTTTCTTTATCCGTTTCTCTTGCATCACTTTTTCCAAACTGCCTGTTTATTTTTTTCTCTTTCTTTCTTTTTTTTGTCTTTTGTCTTTTTCTTTGATTGTGTCTCTTTCCATCTCTCTATTTCTTCTGTATTTCTTGCCTATATCTCTTTATTTCTCTCTGTCTCTCTTTTCTTCTCTCATTTTCTCCTTTTCCTTACAAATTCGTGTCTCTTTTCTTTCATCTATTTATACTTATTTTTACATTTTCCTTTTATTCCATCTCCCTTTTTTCTGTATATTTTTATCTCTCTGTCTCTTGGTATATTTTTTTATTTTGTAATTTTAGAGGACGAGGAACTGGAGAGAGAGAGAGAGAGAGAGTAGGCCACAAGGCAATCATATCGTTGTTATCAGACAGTCACACATCTCTTGCTGCTGCCGTCTCCTCTCTCTGGTAGTGGTGGTTAGTATTGGTGGTTGTGGTGATGGTGGTGGTGGTGGTATTGGTGGTGGTAGTGGTAGTGGTGTTGGTGGTGGTGGTAATATTAGCGGTGTTATTGGTAGTAGTATGCTAGTAGTTGTGGTAGTGGTGGTAGTAGTGATAGTGCTGCTGGTGGTCAGTTTGTCCTCACCTCAAGTTGTCAGGTCAAACTATTAGTACATTACGGACTTGTCCTCTATGCCATCCACCCTGTGCCGCCCATTCTGTGCCACCCACCCTATGCTACCCATCCTTTGTCACCCATCCTTTGTCACCCATCCTTTGCCACCCACCCTGTGCCACTCATACTATGCCACCCATCCTGTACCACCCATCTTTTGCTACTACCCCTGTGCCACCCACTCAGTGCAGCCCACCCTATGCCACCCACCCTTTGTCACCTACCATGTGCCACCCCTCATATGCGACTTACTCTGTGCCACCTGCTCTCTGCCGCCCACCCAGTCAATGTCACCCACCCTGTGCCATCAACTCTGTGCCACCCACTCTGTGCCACCCCTCATGTGCTAGCCACTCTACGTTACCAACTCAGTACCACCCACCCCGTGCCTCCAACTCTGTGCCACTCACCCTGTGCCACCAACTCCGTGCCACCCAATCTGTGCCACCCACTCTGCGTCACCAAATCTGTGCCACCCAACCCGTGCCACCTACTCCCTGCTGCCCACCCATCCTATGCCACCAATTCTGTGCCACCCACTCTATGCCACCCACCCTGTGCCACCCACCCTGTGCCACCCACCCAGTACCTCCCACCCTGTGCCACCCACCCTGTGCCACCCACCCAGTACCTCCCACCCTGTGCCACCCACCCAGTACCTCCCACCCTGTGCCGCCCGCCCTGTGCTGTCCGCCCCTAAAAGCTTCCCATCTTATCTCATCTTGGGGCCGGAGGCAAGACGAGGGAAGCACCTTAAGAACCATGGATGCTTTGATGCACTCCCGGGGCTTCGGTGTCGTTAGATGATGATGATGATGATGATCGTGTAGAGTATGATGATGATGATGATGATGATGTAGAGTGTGATGATGATGATGATGATGATGATGATGATGATGATCGTGTAGAGTATGATGATGATGATGATGGATGATGATGATGATGATGATGTAGAGTGTGATGATGATGATGATCGTGTAGAGTGTGATGATGATGATGATGATGATGATGATGATGATGATGATCGTGTAGAGTATGATGATGATGATGATGATGATGGATGATGATGATGATGATGATGATGTAGAGTGTGATGATGATGATGATCGTGTAGAGTGTGATGATGATGATGATGGATGATGATGATGATGATGATGATGATGATGTAGAGTGTGATGATGATGATGATGATGATGATGGATGAAAAAAATGATGAGAACAAGAGAGAGAGAAAGAGAAAGAGAGAGTGAAAGCGAATTAAACCCGACAAAGGAGAAACAATAAAGAGAATGAAAATCAACACAAAAACAATTAAAAAAACACACAAATAAAACAATAAACACAAAACATACAAACAGACAAACACAACAATACAACAAGATATGTACAAGAGACTCAGTAGTTGCCAGAGAGGCTTAATACTATGTGTGTGTGTGTGTGTGTGTGTGTGTGTGTGTGTGTGTGTGTGTGTGTGTTATATTCCAAGAGGAGTATATTCTCCCAATGCTATATTTTGCAGGACATATTTTCAATCTACTTTTTCCACGTTATATCCCAAAGTTTGAGAGAGAGAGAGAGAGAGAGAGAGAGAGAGAGAGAGAGAGAGAGAGAGAGAGAGAGAGAGAGAACAACAACTAATTATCACATCACAGAGGGAAGAGATTTCACCTGTCCTTTCCTATACAAGATACAAAAAAAAAAAAATAACAAGTAGGACGTAAAGCATTGAATGGTGTTACCTGTTGATCCACTCTGTATGAAAGGCCTTCCTTAATTACTACACCTTCGTCAATAACCAATTAACCTGGCCAATTAATAATGATTACCTGATTTTTTTTTTTGCTGGTCATTGTGTCTCTATGTTACGACCTTTGAGGATATTTTCTTCTTTGTTCTGATTGGTTAGGTTAGGTTAGGTGGAGAGGGTGAGGGAGGTGGGGAAGGGGGATGTGGGTGGGGGAAGAGGGTGGAGGAGGGAGGAGTTGGGGAGAGAAGATGACGGGGAAAAGTGAGAGAGAGAGAGAGAGAGAGAGAGAGAGAGAGAGAGAGAGATCAAGGTGAGAGTTAAAGGGTTGTTGTAATCGTTATGAAATCTCTCTACCTGTAATTGCACCGGTAACTCTACCTGTATTTGTACCTGTAATTCTACCTGTGCCTGTAATTCTACCTATATCTATACCTATAATTGTACCTGTACCTGTAACTTTACCTGTACGTGAACCTTTAACTCTACCCGTATTTGTACCTCTAATTCTACCCGTACATGTACCTGTAATTTTACCTGTAGCTTGTACCTATACTTCTACCTGTACCTGTAACTACCTGTACCTACCTGTACCTGTACCTGCCTGTACCTGTACCTACCTGTACCTGTACCTACTCTTTTTAAATTAATAAGGTGAAAGTAAACCTCAATACTGCAAAAAAAAATTGAGTTAAATTTAATCTATGTAATTCTAGTTTCCGTAAAATATAATTCACTTACTTCTCCTCCCACTCACCCCACACTCACTTCTCTCCATCCCTAATACCCAATCACCATGTCCTTCCCTCTCCC
Source organism: Homarus gammarus (assembly GCA_958450375.1). Classification (NCBI taxonomy): domain Eukaryota; kingdom Metazoa; phylum Arthropoda; class Malacostraca; order Decapoda; family Nephropidae; genus Homarus; species Homarus gammarus. The sequence continues at coordinate 891,701 of CAUDMG010000421.1, read as the reverse complement.
TCCCTCTCTCAAGTTACCGTGTCCTCCCCTCTCCACTATCTATCTCTCTCTCAACTCACCGTGTCCATCCCTCTCTCAACTCTCCATCCCTCTCTCAACTCACCGTGTCCACCCCTCTCCATCCCTCTCTCAACTCACCGTGTCCTCCCCTCTCCATCCCTCTCTCAACTCAGCGTGTCCTACCCTCTCCATCCCTCTCTCAACTCACCGTGTCCAACCCTCTCCCTCCCTCTCTCTCTCAACTCACCGTGTCCACCCCTCTCCACTCTCCATCCCTCTCTCAACTCACCGTGTCCTCCCCTCTCCATCCCTCTCTCAACTCACCGTGTCCTCCCCTCTCCATCCCTCTCTCAACTCACCGTGTCCTCCCCTCTCCATCCCTCTCTCAACTCACCGTGTCCAACCCTCTCCCTCCCTCTCCCTCCCTCTCAGCACATTAACCAATCTCTTTCCTCCCATTACGTTCTCCATGTTTCTTCAGCCACACTATTCACCAGTGTTTATTCACCTACCGTCACTGCTTCTTCCTTCTTTATCTCTTTTTTGTTTGTCTCTTTTATTTCTCCACAAATAGTTATAAATACTATTACCATCACCATCATCACTGCTACTACTATCATCGTGGCCTCCATCCTCCCCTAATAGCCATACCTTCGACGCCATTTTATTATCTTAAAATTAAATATCCTAATACATAAGAAACTATCCTAGCTGTGTTGAGTTAGTTGAGCTGTAGATCTATGCGGCATTCAGTGGCTGTTGCCTCATAGTCAATATCTGCTACTGTTGTCGGCTTTGGGGCCGATGCTCTCGTTCCCCTGAGGCAAAGCAAAGCCGACCTAAGGAGAGAGAAGGAGAGTCGACATCTCATCCAGGCTGTAACATAACTTTTGGGCTGTTGCTTCTGTTCGGAAAGCACCTCCACGAGTCTGGCGTAGAAGCATCTTGCACTTGGTCCCATCCCACCTGAGCTTGTTAACACCAAAGGAGTGAAGCTGCCTTGATCAACGTTCTGAATTCTCTCCCTGTATGCCCTTATCTTGTCGTTCTCGTTCCTACTGTGTGCAGCATCGAGAGCTAAGTTGCGGTGACATGCGGCCATGGGATAAAAAATCTTGATGTCAAAGAAGGCTCGTTGTCCCTGCGTCCAGAATCTTCGAGCACTGACATGGGCTTCGTTGGATGTGTTTGATGTCCTCTGTTGGAAATTCTCACCGTCCAATGGAAGGAGGGGCGGTTCTACCCTGACATCAGGACAGATTTCCTTCAACATACTTGCTGTGAGATCCCTTACGTCATGCCTCATGCATATGAAGCCCCCCTTTCTTGCACACCATGGAGTGATCGACTTCATAGGAAGAGCCACACACGCATTTGGAGGGCAAACCTTCCACTGACCTACTGTACCTTAGAGCAGTGGCATCTGTAAATTCTTGTTTATTGAGACTGAAACTGTTTGCCCTTATCGGTAACGTAGTTAACCAGTTCGAGGCGCCCACCTCCTGCTCTATAGCTATTTTTTTTTCTTCAAATTCTCTGGTACTTGCAGCATCAGTTGCTGCGACTTATCACTTTGGCAGTGCTGTCGTTCTGTCGTAATGGACCGTCGAATCTTGTTTACTTCGCTGGTATCCACCTCCCCTGTTGTGTTCTGAGCTATTATGTGGTCCGTGAGGGCTGCCGTGAGCTTAACTGAGTTTCGATGTTCGGTGGTAGTGCAAGGAGTGATCTTTCTTCTGGGGTTAAGTGAAGATGTTTCACTAATTTGGGAATGAAATTAACGCTGATAGCTTCTTCCAGAGGGTGGAGGAGGGTCCGATATCAGGGATAGTGCGCATCAGGTAGTTCCAGCGATGCTTGACTCCATGGGTGAATGTCACAAAAGCCGCATTTGGCTCTGTGTTAGCATTATCAGACAGAGCTTGGATTTCCCTAACCCATTCATTCACCTTTCCCGTTACGTACTCGATCTTGAAGTCCGTCGTGCCGATTACTGCGCCTAGCTGTCTTTGGCCATCCTCTGTTATTTTGACCTCACTTCCACCGAACACCTCCGTTGCCCGTTCATAATGTTCTGGCTTCACAATGACGAAGAACTTGCTGGCATTACTAATACCATTACTACTTTCCTTCCTCCTCGTCTCTCTCTCTCTCTCTCTCTCTCTCTCTCTCTCTCTCTCTCTCTCTCTCTCTCTCTCTCCCCCCTCTTTTCCCCCTCCCTTCTGCCTCTCACTCTCTCTCACTCTACCCTCTCACTCTATCGTCCTTTCCCCCTCTGTCTTCTCTTTTTCCCCTTCATCGTTTTTTACCCTTTCTGTCTTTCTTCTTTCTTTCTTTCTTTCTTTCTTTCTTTCTTTTTTTTTTCTTTCTTTCTTTCTTTCTCTCCCTTACCGACACCTCTCAGGTTTCACTTTTGGTTAAGGTTCCCCTTCAGAATCGACCACCGTCCAACATACTGTATGTGTGTGTGTGTGTGTGTGTGTGTGTGTGTGTGTGTGTGTGTGTATGATAAACACACACACACACACACACACACACACACACACACACAGTGATCTATTCTGTCAAGCAACAATAATTGGACTTTGTTAATTTGCTCATAGTTGTGGGATTTCCTGGTGACTGATTGGTTGACTGACAGGATGGCTGACTGATATACTGACTGGCTGGCTATCTGATTGGTTGACTTGCTGGTTGGCTGACTGACTGACTAACTGCTTGAGTGACCAACTAGCTGGCTAACTGACTGGCTAACTGACTTGCTGGGTAGCTAGCTGGATGATTGGCTGACTGACTGATTGACTGGCTGACAGACTGGCTGGATGGGTGGTTAGCTGACTGACTGACTGACTGACTGGTTGTCTGTCTGGCTGAATGGATGACTGACTGGTTGACTGTTGGATATTTTGGTTTTATATATTCATGTATATCCCATAAACAATGAATGTATACCCTCTATGTATACTGGACACTCGTTATTAAGCCACCAAAACATTCCTTATGTATACTGGACACTCGTTATTGACGCTTCCGAGCTCTTGTGACACGTTTTCCCTGTTAATGGATGGATATCTTTTTTAGTGTTAATTTATTTGTTCGTGAAATGAATAAACATCCAGAGCTCTCATGTCCTTTGTTTGTAAATGTGAGAGGATGTTGATGTGTTGCTGCCTGTCTACCTGTCTGCCTGTCTGCCTGTCTGTCTCTTTGAAGCGCAATACAAAAATAGTCAGGTTAAATTTTCGGTTGTGGTTCAATACATCAATAAAAAATACGGCAACTTTCTGCTTCTGTCTTTGTTTGTTTGTATAATAATAATAATATTATTATTAATAATAATAATAATAATAATAATAATAATAAACGATTTATTGAGAGAGAGAGAGAGAGAGAGAGAGAGAGAGAGAGAGAGAGAGAGAGTACACTATAACATCAGATAATGTCCTGATAATACACAAAACACAAATATATCATAAATAACTTATATATGAGGGATACATTGAGGCGAGTGGCGAGTGTCACCCTACAGCGCCTACATAATAATACCCTGTTAAGCCCTACAGCATGTCGCACTTTACTCTGTCTCCCAGGTATCTTGCCTCTCCGCCCCCAATCACACACACACACACACACACACCGTAGCCCATCAATAGCGCCATCACATCCATTTCCGTCCATGATTAGAACTCACTCAACCGAAGAACCCCGACACTGTTGTTCCCTCACCCGAACCTAATGTATGGACGTCACGACGTAGTTGAATACCAAGGCGAGAAACTTTCACGTACAGAACGGTGACGCGTTTTCCAGCGCCCTCTATTGTTCTGGTGTGAAATCTTTAAGAGAATAAACGTCCTATACAAGAGAAAGTTCAAGCGTTTCCCAGTGCCCTCTATTATTGAGATATTGAGCCGCTAAGTAGGGAAATTATACAGACGGTTAATGTGTTTCCCAGAGTCCTCTATTGTTCTAACGCTGAGCTAGTGGAAATATAGTTAAGACAAGAAACTGTGTCGCCTCTGTGATTTCTCTACATTTCAGTTTTTTTTTTATCTTAAGAGAATTTAAAGCGAAAACAAACAACAATAAATTTAATAATGGGAGAGTATCGCTTATAACGTATTTATTTTCTCACTGTCCGTCAGCTGTTCACAGTGAAGTTATAAAGTTATTGACAATGCATTTCTCACGCCTTCCTGTAGTTCTCCCAGGTCTTCAATCACTCGTATGTTGATTGAATCTTTCCTCGAGTCTGAACGCGGATGGACCGACTGGCAGGAGGAGAGGGGGGAGGGGGGGTGTTGGGGGTAGGGAAGTGGGTAGGGGGCGGGGGAGAGGGGGGGGGGTGTTGGGGGTAGGGAAGTGGGTAGGGGGCGGGGGAGGGGGGTGTTGGGGGTAGGGAAGTGGGTAGGGGGCGGGGGAGGGGGGTGTTGGGGGTAGGGGGCGGGGGAGGGGGGTGTTGGGGATAGGGAAGTGGGTAGGGGGCGGGGGAGAGGGGAGGGTGTAGACAATAATAAGATCGCCCCCTCCCTCTTCCTTTACTTGTCTGAAGGGAAAAGTTAGACAAAAGTAATTTAAGAATTGATAAAAAAAGTTAACTTTCTCATTTATCTCTAAAAGTCTGTTTTTGTCAGCAGGTGATTCAACAAACTTAGTAGTAAGTTATATAACAATCTGTAGGTACGGACACTTGGGGGAAAATAAAAGAGTTAATATTACAGGCAGCTTTTGTCGTGTTTTATACTTTCTGTTCTCACTGTGGTAATATCCACCTCTTCTTGAGTCATCATCACTAAAGAACATTATCTTTTGACCCACAATTCTCCTCAGACTAATACTGTGTTGAGTGATTCCGGGAAGTACTGTACTGGTGTGTGGGAGGAGACTGAGAGGTCTTCTTGTGGAGGAGGACCACCATAGCAGTACAAGCATCTTCTAACCTAACCTATCCCCCGGGGTGTTCAATCATCGGGTGAAATAAACTTTGTGGGTAGGGGGGTTGATGACCTTGTTATTCGGTATGTGTTACATCTGTAAGAGTGAAGACATATGGGAAAATAATGTGTACAGTGCAGCATTTTGACTTGTTCATCAGGCATTACCCGATTAAAGGCAATAAACAGTGGCTCAGTGGTTCTGTGGTAGTACTTCCGCCTCCCACCAGGTTTTATATGGTTCGAACCCTGCTGAGAGAGGTCAAGTATGTTTAGCTGGATGTGTGATGAACTATGAGACACTTTCTGTCGTGGTGAGTCCCATCTCATTATCTTCTCTAAATTATCTTTGTTTTCCTTTGTCTCCCATACCAGAAGTTCCGTTGAACCTTAAAATTTAGTCAGGTAGGACATGTTTGGGTCTTCCCCGACTCTGAGGTCTAGAGAACAGGCCAAATTCGAGTCTCAATGCAATTTCGAAACCAGTGAGGCGGCCATCACAGTGTAACAAGAAGCATAAACCACCCAGGTACGGTACTGTCTCACACGAGGGGAGAGAACCTTAGAAAATCCAGGATCAAATTAAAGATATCTCACTTACCGAGATACTATTAACGCAGAGCACACAACCGCGTCTCCTTCATTCATTAGTCAACGCTACTGATAACCAAGGCGGGAAAGCTGACCACTTGGCATACTAACACATCTCAGTTGCCAGTTACCGTCCAGGACGCGTATCTCGTTATTTATTACCTTCGTTTATCTTCGTCGCGTCGGTGGTGCCGGTGGTGATAGTGGTGGTGATAGTGGTAATGGTGGTAGTGATAGGGGTTGTGGTGGTAGTGGTGGTGATAACGGTAATGATGGTGGTGGTGGTGATAGTGGTCATGGTAGTAGTGATAAGGGTAGTGGTGATGATAGTTGGTGATAGTGATAGTAGTGGTGATAGTGGTAGTAGTGATAGTAGTGATGGTGGTAGGGGGTGGCAGCCGGAGTTGCCTATAGTGCTGTAGAGGAAATGTTTGCATGTTGGTCGCCAGTTAGAGTAACAGTAAGAGGGTCTGTGTGAGGTAAAAAGAGGTGGTTTTTATCGTATTTTATATTATGATTGTTTGGTTAGCATCACTTTATTATTATTATTACTATTATTATTATTATTAGTAATAGTAGTAGTAGTAGTAGTAGTAGTAGTAGTAGTAGTAGTTGTAGTAGTAGTATTAGTAGTAGTAGTACAAAAATTATCACTATCAGACAAGAGTTAGAAGCAAAATAACTCGTGGGAATTTAAACAGGCAAGAGTTGACATAATTAGCGTTGACTTACATATCTGTTGATCGTGTCCGGGTGTTGACTGAAGGTGTAGAGTCAGATGTGTAGATAAGGCGGTAATTGTGTATCATTACACCGCCCACACCAGTAGTGATGTCACCTTTACTGTCATTACCCTCTATCACCACCACTACCACCACCCTACCTCTCTCCTCTATCCTCACTTCATCCACCACCACCACCACCCCACTACCACAACACCACCACCACTACCACCACCCCACCTCTCTCCTCTATCCTCACTTCAGCCACCACCACCACCACCATCACTACCACCACCACTACTACCACCACCACCACCACTCCTTTCACTACCACACCACTATCCTCCACCACCACCTCCACCACCACCACCACCACCACCACTACCACTACCACCACCACCGCCACCGCCACCACCACCACCACCTCCACCACCACCACCACCACCACCACCACCACCACCACCACCACCACCACAACACCACCACCACTACTACCACCACTACCACCACCACCACCACCACCACCACCACCACAAAACCACCACCACCACCACCACCACCAACCACCACCACCACCACCTCCACCACCACCTCCACCACCACCACAACACCACCACCACTACTACCACCACTACCACCACCACCACCACCACCACCACCACAACACCACAAAACCACCACCACCACCACCACCACCACCACCACCACCACCACCACCACCACCACCACCTCCGCCACCACCACCACCACCACCACCACCACCACCACCTCCACCACCACCACCACCTCCACCACCACCGCCACCACCACCACACCACTACCACCACACCACCACCACCACCACCACCACCACCACACCACTACCACCACACCACCACCACCACCACACCACCACCACCACACCACCACTACCACCACCACCACCTCCACCACCTCCACCACCACCACACCACTACCACCACCACACCACCACCACCACCACACCACTACCACCACACCACCACCACCACCACCCCCACCACTACCACTACACTACCACCCCCACCACTACCACCACCACCACCATCACCATATAAGCCCCACCACATCTCAGCACATATTCTCTCGTTCCTTTAGCCTCTCTCCGTCTTGTCATAAGCTCCTTAAGTGTTCAGAAACGTAAATATATTCCAGACTGTATTTCAACTACTTCGCTTCACTCCTTTCTTCTCTGTGTTCTCTAAATAAAGATGGTTTTCCTTTTTTTTAGTATTTTTATTTGTTTTGTGTTTGTTGTGAATAAATTAGTTACCTATTGAGTTTTTGTCTTTGGTGTTATATTTGTTCATTGTTTTTATTTTTGTTGTTTTTTGTTCCTGATTCATCGTTCTTATAGGATTTATCAGGTAAGGGTTTTAAGTCATAATCATTAAGGGATTAAGTCATCGTACTCAGGAGGTTTAAGTCAAGGGGTTAAGCAATCGCACTCAAGAGGTTTAAGTCATCATAAACAAGGGGCTAATAATTATCGTACTCAAGAGGTTTAAGTCATCATAAACAAGGGCTAATAATTATCGTACTCAAGAGGTTTAAGTCATCATAAACAAGGGGCTAGTAATTATCGTACTCAAGAGGTTTAAGTCATCATAAACAAGGGGCTAATAATTATTGTACTCAAGGGGTTTAAGTCATCATAAACAAGGGGCTAGTAATTATCGTACTCAAGAGGTTTAAATCATCATAAACAAGGGGCTAATAATTATTGTACTCAAGAGGTTTAAGTTATCATAAACAAGGGGCTAATAATTATTGTACTCAAGGGGTTTAAGTCATCATAAACAAGGGGCTAGTAATTATCGTACTCAAGAGGTTTAAATCATCATAAACAAGGGGCTAATAATTATTGTACTCAAGAGGTTTAAGTCATCATAAACAAGGGGCTAATAATTATTGTACTCAAGAGGTTTAAGTCATCATAAACATGGGTCTAATACTCGTACTCAAGGGGTTAATAATTCAATACAAATAGCAAAGAAGCAGCTTATTACGAGGCTTTAATGTGAGTTTAACAATGCAGTGTTTCTCAAGAAGCCAGAGGGCAGCATCATCATCAGCAACAAGAACATTATCAGCAGCAACAAGAACATTATCATCAGCAGCAAGAACATTATCAGCAGCAACAAGAACATTATCATCAGCAGCAAGAACATTATCAGCAGCAACAAGAACATTATCAGCAGCAACAAGAACATTATCAGCAGCAACAAGAACAGCAACAGCAGCATAAGCAAAAAAAGCAACACTGGCAAGAACACATCTGTAGCGCCTCTTAGATTCTGACCTCAGCTGCAATATCTCACTCCGTGGAAGACGATAATATAACACCACTAGACGCTCACTATCCACTCGGGAGAGAGGGCGATGGAAGAGCAACAGTAATGATAACAAAAGCTGGAATAGTAACAACAACAGCGGCGGCAGGAGAATAGTAACAACAACAGCGGCGGCAGGAGATGGAAGGGATGCGGTCGTACCATCAACAACAGGGAGAGATTTAATCGAATGAACGGCGAAGAAGAATATTCGCAGAGAAACAAGGAAAAACAGCAGTGACCCTGGTAGAAAATAGATAGCAGCAGTAAAGGAACAGCAAAGAAGAGAGAGAGAGAGAGTTGTGGTGGTGGTGGGGCGAATATGGATTTAGCTGTGGGGTCTGGCGGGCCGTGAACAGCTTCGCGGAAAAACCTTCACACGCACAGAAAACGACACACAAAAATCGCTGAACTGCAAACTCTCTCCAGCGACCAAAAGATCTGACTATCAAATATTAACTTTTATTTTTATAATTCTCTCTCTCTATATATATAAATAATTCTTCCACTCCAAACTTGTTACCGGAAATTTGAAGTTGTAAATGACATGTACGAAAAGGATTATTAGTTTTTTATACATTACATCTCGATTACAAGGACTGGAGCTCACCAAGCCGTAAACACTTTCCAGCGACCAAATTGAAACGACCGTACCTATATTCTCACTTAATCCTGCACTCATAACGTGTAAAGAGCAGCTAGTGAAAAAACACAGTGTAAAGGGCATGTTTTTAATACTGCAGTCAATTAATAGTTCACAGAAACCGTTGAAATACAAACTCTTGCCAGCGAGCAAATGAAAACCTACATACCGGCAGCTGACATGTGTTCATGGTAGGTCACTAATTTCCGGACTTCTGTTAAAATAATCTGACCTAAATTAATGTAATCTAAATCACACTTAATCTAACCTACATTAACCTCACCTAACTTATCCATAAACAAATTTATCCTAACCTAACCTAACCTAACCTAACCATACTCACGGATATAGTACCAAATTCTCCAGTTCCGTGTGTTAGTTCGGGTAATTACTCTATCCACACCAGCTAATGAGGTAACAAACAGGTGAAACAGGTGGGAGTAATTAACCTGTCCTTACCTGTACTCTTCAGTTAAGTGATGGTCAGGTCAAGGTTGAGTGTCTCCTTCAGAACACCAGGAGGAAAGAGAAAGTGAAGAAGAGAGAGAAAGAAAGTGAGAAAGAAAACGGAATAATTTGTGAGGGAGAGAAGGAAGAAGGGAATCAGGGGAAGGAAGGTGAGGAAGAGAATGAACGAGAAAAGGTTGACTTGATAATTATAAGGAGAAGGAAAGGATGAGGATGGAGAGGAAGAAGAGGAAGAGAGAACATGATGACGGAATGATTAGAGGGTTAGGAAGAAGGAAGGAAAGAACAAGAGACCAAAGAAAAAAGAAAAAAAGAAAGAACAAAGGAAGAAAGGCAAAGAAAAGAAATATGACAAAAGAGAAATGAAGAAGTAAATAAACAAAAAAAAACAGAAAGAAAAGTCGAAACAGACAAACAATAAAAGAAGAAAAGAGGAAAAGAGACTGAAAAATACACACAAAAACAATAAGATTAAGAGGAAATAAAATTACAAATAAATAATGAAAACGAAAAACAAACAAACAAACAGACAACAAAGACACACTCGAAAATAATAGACGCTCTTTATACACTGCCAAAGTACCATTAGTGAACCTTTAGTACAGTTACACATTGTCAAGACATCACAGGCAAGCATTTAATGGAGTCAGGTATACTGTACCCAGACAGCCATTCACGTTATGTACGTAACCTGTGTGTGTGTGTGTGTGTGTGTGTGTGTGTGTAATGATAATAATAATAATAATAATAATAATAATAATAATAATAATAATAATGATAATTATTAACGGTTTACTGAAAAAGTCGGCAGCCTGAAGGCTGAAAATATACATCGAACAAAAATGACTTATTACATACAAAGACATGGGGTGGGTGGGTCGTTCAACAAAAGCTTTCATTACTGAAAGGAGAAGGAACATTGATTGAACATACAAATTGTTATAGTTTGCAGTTGATGGCCCGGGCCTGGACTGGTCATGGAGACACCAAGTGGTGCCGGCCCTTCAGGGGTCCGGGCTTACAGTACAAGTACCCCTAGGTCTCTTTCTCAAGTCGACTTCTCTAGGTTGATGTTGTTAAGGCTGTATACATTGACAATATTTGTTCTTCCAATATTAAGTACGCTGCACTTGCTGGTGTTGAATTTCAGTTGCCATTTTTCAGACCACCCCTGCAGTTTATTTAGATCCTCCTGTAATGCATTTGCATCCTACCCTGAATTAATCTGCCGCCCTAATTTGGTGTCATCCGCAAACTTGCTTATGTCACTGCTGATCCCAGTATCTAGATCGTTTATGTAGATTATGAACAAGAGTGGGCCTAGAACTGATCCCTAGGGAACCCCACTGGTTACACAGCCCCACTCAGATTTAACACCATCTACGTTGACCTTCTGCGTTCTATCGGTGAGCCATGACTTTATCCAATTTAAAACTTTCCCCTCTATACCATGAACCTTAACTTTTCTCAGAAGCCTCTGATGCGGTACTCTGTCAAATGATTTGCTAAATTCTAAGTAAATAACATCGTAATTTCGTCATTATCTACTACCCCGAAGACTTTCCTATAAAACGTCAGCAGATTTGTTAGACAAGATTTTCCCTTTGTAAACCCATGTTGAGAGTCGTAGATTAATTTGCTTTTCTCTAAATGCGATCGGATGCTATCTGCTATAATTGATTCAAGAAATTTCCCCACTACTGACGTCAAACTGATCGGTCGGTAATTTGACGCTTATGCTCTGTCTCCCTTTTTGAATATGGATACTACATTTCCCTGTTTCCATAAGTCTGGTATAACTCCCGTGTCTAATGATTTTGTAAATAAATTTACGAGGGGTCCACTAATCTGTTCCCTACACTCTTTCAAGACTCGAAAACAGTGCCATAATGTTCTAAATAAGGCAAACAGAGTATTGGGTTTTATATCTAGAAGTGTAAGTAATAAGAGTGCAGAGGTCGTATTGTAACTATATCTTGCGCTAGTCAGGCCGCACCTCGATTATGCGGTTCAGTTCTAGTGCCCTTATTATAGAATGGATATCAGTTCAATAGAGTCGGTGCAGCGAAGAATGACGAAAATGATTCCGCGACTTAGAAACTTTACATATCAGGATAGGTTAAAGAAACTAAACTTGCATTCCCTAGAAAGACGAAGAGTGTGGAGAGATATGATAGAAGTATTTAAGTGGGTGAAAGGAATCAATAAAGGGGACATAGATAAAGTTCTTATAATATCCGAGTAGGATAGGAGTCGGAGGGATTTTGTCTTCTTTAGTTTATTTATCCTCTTAAGAACATCCTCTTTTCTGAGTGGTGTGGTGTTCATGTGGTGTAGTAACTCGTCCTCGGGTGTTGAGATGAAGGACCTCACATGGTCATGGAGACATCGGGTGGTGTGGTGTTCACGTGGTGTAGTAACTCATCCTCTGGTGTTGATATGAAGGATCTCACGTGGTCTGGGGACACCGTCTGGTGTGGGGTGGTGTCATTGTACCTCGCCCTGCTGGGTGGTGTTGTGTTATCCCGTAGTCAGGTGCATAGCCTGCCGGCCCTCTGTTGTTCCCAGGGTGGACGGATTAACACCTCCTGGTCAGAAGATGGTGGTTAGTTCCCAGGGGTGCTTATCTCACTGGTGGGTCACGGCTCTCACTGGTACTGTCTAGTGCTGAATTCACTGGCTTAAACACTGTTCATCACTGTTCAACACTGATCCCTCTTTCCGAAACGAAATTGTCACTTTTGATTATGTAGATATCCCGATGTTGAGGATGGGTCGGGGAGAGGGACTTAGGGAATGGGCCAAACATTGGCCAAGGGGGGCAGCTGCTCAGCAGGAGCAGCGCCTGAATAGGTCTTGACCCTATGGTGGTCAAGGATGTAGTGTGTGTGTGTGTGTGTGTCTTTTGTGTGTGAGCATCACTTAAGAGTAAATATTGACCTTCATACTCCCCGACACACACACGCACACACACTGCAAATTTGGTAAGAAGCTTCTACACCATCCTCGACACCGGCTCCTACTACCACCTGAGATCCCTAGCCCGAGCCCGAGAATTGCTGTTCGACACCACAACCGCATCCAGCCCATACGTGCACGAACTGATCGCTATGAGAACAGCCCAGTCCCAACCATTGTAAAAATTATCAATAACTTGTAATAAACCAGTGTATTCACTCCCAGTAAATACTACTTCTTGCACTGTCGCTATGTTGAAATGCACTGTAGTTTGAGCTTTTCCCCATCTAGTTATTATACATCTTATTTGTATCACTTATGTTACTTGTATATTATTTGTAATTCGAAACCCATTCCCCAAATATGTAACTGTATATTTTCAGCCTTCTGGCTGCCAAGCTCTTTCAATAAACCGTTAATTATTATTATTATTATTATTATTACACATACACACACACACACACACACACACACATATATATATATATATATATATATATATATATATATATATATATATATATATATATATATATATATATATATACAGACCTTCTTAAACACACATAAACATACATACAGACACATGTCATAGAGAAAAATAATAATAATACTTGACTTGACGATCCAATTCTCTCTCTCTCTCTCTCTCTCTCATTCACAATTCCACATGTCTCTTCCACACTTCTCTCTCGCTACAGCCACCTTCCTTCCCTCCCTCTACCCCCCCCCCCCCAACACCTTTGCTACTCCCATATAACCTTCTCCCCACCACCACCCTTCCACCTCCTCATCCCACCTCCTCCTCCTCCCACCTCCTCTCCCTTACCCCACCTCTCCCCTCCACCACCCTCCTCCTCCTCTCATCTCTCCCTTCCCCAACACAACTCAACCCCCAACATATCCCTGCTACCCGTTACCACACCCCTCCATCTGCCCTCCTCCAACACCCATACCTTCACTTTTCCACGCCCGCCACCCCACCACACCCACCCACACCCACACACTCTGTACCCTTTAACCAGCTCTCCAGAATGGCAGTTTATCATGCCATCACACAAACTCTACTCTGTAACCCGGTTTTAAAATTCATACGTTTGTTTTAGTCAGACTGAACTCTATTGAAGGTAAGGTTAGGTTAGGTTAGGTTTCGTGTATGTCAGGGGTAAATATGAAGCATGATGACGTCACAGGTCGGAAGCAATAAAACTGTCGAATGTCACAATGAATAAAAATTATTATTTATTTAAAAAATTAATCCAGGTGTTGTTTTAAAGGTGAGATGTTAATATATTTATTTTAGAAAGCAATTAAATATTTTCTTTTGATATGTTATTTTTTCATTATATTTTTAACTAACAGAAATGTAAAAAAAAAAAACCGGATTTATTTATTAGAGTGAATAAACCAAATGTGTGCAGGTCATTACTATTAGTTTGGTTTAGTTTCATTATCTATATTATACAATTAGTTTATTTATACAGTTTTTATTGGTTAGGTTAGGTTAGGTTAGGTTAGGTTAGGTTAGGTTAGGTTAGGTTATTACAATTCTTTTTTTTAAGGCTTATCATCTATATTATACACATAGATTAATTAATATTCTCGTTATATAATCTCTTTCATTCATATATTTTTTTCATATCAAGTTCATTAAGTATATCTGTAAATAATTTCACAAGTTATTATTATTACAGCTGTTATGAATGGCTCCATTACTCTGGTCACTATTTCTCTTATAATTTATATTTCCACAATTGTTTTTTTTTTTTATTCCGGTAATTACTCATATTTTTTCATCATATTATCTTTTGCAGAAATTTTTTTGCATGAATATATAAACACATTTTAATATACAGGTTTGTAAATATGTGGTTTTGTCTAATTTGTGTTTGTAAACCAACCACTGACAGCCAAGCCAGTCAGTGTGGGTTTACTGGTATACAGTTTACCTCCTGAAGTGTGGGTTTACTGGTATACAGTTTACCTCCTGCAGTGTGGGTTTACTGGTATACAGTTTACCTTCTGCAGTGTGGGTTTACTAGTATACAGTTTACCTCCAGCAGTGTGGGTTTACTGGTATACAGTTTACCTCCAGCAGTGTGGGTTTACTGGTATACAGTTTACCTCCTGTAGTGTGGGTTTACTAGTATACAGTTTACCTCCTGTAGTGTGGGTTTACTAGTATACAGTTTACCTCCTGTAGTGTGGGTTTACTCGTAATGGGTTATATGAAGTATTTTCTCGATAGCTGTTAAATTGTACGTGCTATTAAATATGTTCTTCATTGGCAAATATATCGTCATTCATTTTACACCTTCATTCATTTTCCTTTTCATTATTTCAATCTGCTATATTCTTCTTTCATTTAATCTCCTTAATCTTGTCATTTAACCCTCTTGTGTAATATATATGTAAGGTTAGGTTAGGTTGGGTTTATGTTATGTTATGTTATGTTAGGTATTTACGAAGGAACGACTCGCCATAAGCCACAGTGTAAAGTATTGGCTTTGTAGGTCGCTGGAAAGTGTTCGCTGTCAACAACTAAAAGTGTTTGCTCTCAGTTTTATTTTGGAGGGAATTTCTGGTCTTACAGATTTTCGCTTTGTACCTTTTGACTTTACGAATTTATCAAGTGAATGTTATTGTCTTGAAATAAATACCAAATGAAAAATAAATATCATTTGACTTGCGCTATTCTCACTTCATTTGTTTTTATAAGTTATATAAATTACTCACGTACTAACACGGACACGGACGACCCGGAAAGTAGGAGAAGCAACGTACACTAGGTATTGTTTACAACGTCAGGCTTCATATATAGTGCCTTTAGAGAGAGAGTGTTTATGTGAATATATTTTGGAGAAGGTCAAGGAAATAATGTGTTGCTACTTTTACTTCTGTTATTAAGGCTTTTTATGGTTTTATTATTATTATTATTATTATTATTATTTTATTTATTATTATTATTATTATTATTATTATTATTTTTATTATTATTATTTTATTTATAATTATTATCATTAATATTTTATTTATTATTATTATTTTTATTATTATTATTATTATTAGTATTATTAGTATTATTATTATTATTATTAAAGGAAGTAGAAATATCACCACACACACACGTACATTGTAGTTTGTACGACATTAAAGTATTATGCTAGAGAGGAAAATTAAGGTGAATTCCCTCGTTAGGAAGATACTACGCCATCACACTAACGATATCATCACATTATGATAGATGGACCAATATCATGTTATCATCCCGCCTTGAACAGCGCATTTACCTGATTTTGGGCATCATGTGGTATTATCTCAAACTAGGTCAGGTAAATAAACAGGTCAATATCACGTTTATGGACGAAATCACCCAGTTTAGAAATTGATTTGGGTATTATCATGGACACTATTCCCTTCCAGGATTTGTTGACCTTCAGAGTAGAGGATTATTATTTCATGTTTATATATATATCCTATTTCAGGTTATATCCTACCATGATTCTACTTTCTAATAGTTCAACATCCTAAAAACCTGATATCATTTTCCTTTCAATAATCCACTTGAAGGAATTTCTTGTGTGTTATCCTACTTGGGGGTAACTTACTCCTGTTAGCCTATTTGGTGGGCGCCAATTTCGTAAAAGGACTCTATTTAGGGCAATTTCGTCCCTGCATCCTGTTTTGGAGGGCAATTTCCTCTGAATATTGAGTGAGAGAGAGAGAAAGAGAGAGAGAGAGTGTGTGTGTGTGTGTGTGTGTGTGTGTGTGTGTGTGTGTGTTCTGAAAGGGGGAAGGAAAAGAAACGAATAATTGAAGAGGAGGGAAGAGAGAAGAATGAATGAGAGAAGCGGTGACCTGAGAAGAGAGAAGAATAAAGAGGAGGAAAGAGAAAGAAATAAAGGAGAGAAAACAGAAGAGACGAATGGAAATAAGGAAAGAGGGATAAATAGGGGGGGGGGAGGGAATATTAGAAGAAGTTGTGAAAAGACGGATAAATGTAGATAAAATGAGAGGTGAAGTGAGAAAAGAGAGAGAGAAGAAGGAAGAAATAGGAAGGTGAATGAGGCAAGATGAGATAAGGTAAATGGTGCAATAAAAGAGATAGACAAGTGTAAGGGAAAAGAAGAATAAGAAAAAAAATAATAAACAGAAAATGAATAGGGATAAAGAGAGAGAGAGAGAGAGAGAGAGAGAGAGAGAGAGAGAGAGAGAGAGAGAGTGTGTGTGTGTGTGTGTGTGTGTGTGTGTGTGTGTAACTCTCGTGGCAGGTTCTAGTAGTCCTGATGTTCTCTCTGTAGTCATACGTGTTTTAGTTCTTCTGTTTGTTTTTTTGTAGTTCTGTAAGGTTGTGTTATTTCTCTACTGTACCGTACTGTATATACCATTTAAAAAAGGTTTTGTTTGTTGTGTATTTGTGTACTACTTAATTTTTTTTTAATATCCTCCATCCTCCTCTAATAGCCATACCTTTGCTGCCATTTTATTACCTTAAAATTAAATATCCTAATACATAAGTAGCTATCCTAGCTGTGTTGAGTTAGTTGAGCCGCAGATCTATGCGGCATTCAGTGACTGTAGCCTCATAGTCAATATCTGCAACTGTTGTCGGCTTTGGGGCCGATGCTCTCGTCCCCCTGAGGCAGAGAAAAGCCGACCGAAGGAGAGAGAAAGACAGTCGACATCTCGTCCAGGCTGTAACATAACTTCTGGGCTGCTGCTTCTGTTCGGAGATCACCTCCGCGAGTCTGGCGTAGAAACATCTTGCACTTGGTCCCATCCCCCAGAGGTTGTGAACACTAGAGGAGTGAAGCTGCCTTGATCAACGTTCTGAATTCTCTCCCCGTATGCCCTTATCTTGTCGTTCTCGTTCCTACTGTGTGCAGCATCGAGAGCTAAGTTACGGTGACAAGCGGCCATGGGATAAAAAATCCTGATGTCGAAGAAGGTTCGCTGTTCCAGCTTCCAGAATCCTCGAGCACTGACGTCAACACGGGCTTCGTTGGATGTGTTTGAAGTCCTATGTTGGAAGATCTCACCGTCCAATGGAAGAAGGGTCGGTTCTACCAGGACATCACGGCAGATTGTCTTCAACATATTTGCTGTGAGATCCCTTACTTCGTCATGCCTCATGCAAATGAAGCCCCCTTTCTTGCACACCATGGCGTGATCGACGTCATAGGTAGAGCCACACACGCATTGAGAGGGCAACCCTTCTACTGGCCAACCGTACCTTAGAGCAATGGCATCTATAAATTCTTGTTTATTGAGACTGAAACCATTTGCCCTTATCGGTAACGTAGTTAACCAGTTCAAGGCGCCCACCTCCTGTGCTGTAGCTACTTTTTTTTCAAATTCTCTGGAACTTGCAGCAACAGTTGCAGCGACTTATCACTTTGGCCGTGCTGTCGTTCTGTCGTAATGGACCTTCGAGTCTTGTTTACTTCACTGTTATCCACCTCCCCTGTTGCGTTCTGAGCTATTATGTGGTCCGTGAGGGCTGCCGTGAGCTGAACTGAGTTTTGATGTTCGATGGCAACAATCTCCTCTGGATTGGTCAATCCCATTCCCCCCATTCTCGGTGGTAGTGCAAGGAGTGATCTTTCTGCTGGGGTTAAGTGAGGGTGTTTCACTAATTTGGGAATGAAATTGACGCTGATAGCTTCTTCCAGAGGGTGGAGGAGGGGTCCGATATCAGGGATAGTGCACATGAGGTAGTTCCAGCGATGCTTGACTCCATGGGTGAATGACGCAAAAGCTACTACTACTACTACTACTACTACTACTACTACTACTACTACTACTACTACTACTACTTCTGCTTCTACTGATAATAATAATAATAATACTCCCATTCTTCCATACCTTGTTAAAACACTCATCGGTTGGGTACAAATCACACACAAACTCTCCCTTCATTCTTTCATGGATAGTAAAAATGATCACAATATCAGTAACAATACTGAATTTATCTTAAAGAAAACTGAATACATAGACCACTGCCTTTAACATTTTAACAGAGAAGATTCAGTAAAAGATGTTAGATTTGTTAATAAAAGAATAATCTCATCAAACCTTATATTAAAAGTGAAGATATTGAAGCTAGGACTTAATATTCCCAGCAGTGTGTTTATGTTTTTTTTTTGTTTTTTGTTTTAGTGGTTTATTCAATAAGGGAATTCTTACTCGACAATCCACAATGGCGTGAGAAAAATACCCAAACAACATTCACGTCTTTAGAGGATTTGAACCCACCACTACTGTGTCTTTAAAGGATTCGAAACCACTCAGACGGTAATAGAAGATGTTTTCAACTTTACCACGAATGCCTCAAAGACGAATTATTTTGTTTATATTTTGCGGCGGATTTTCTTTTGTTTTTCCAATGCTCTATTTTTGTTGCTGTCGTGAGATAATTATGGCGGGGACTTCCTGGTGGCATATGTTTATGTGGGTTCTTATCTTTGTAGATCCTTTTAATTTGGTTTCATTACATTGTGTATTCTTGGGTGGAATCAATATTGTTCTATAAATTTTTGTTGTATTGAGAAATGGATCGTCATACGTTCACTTTATACACCAATACGCCCTTTCTCTTAATAAATCAAACACTTGTACTATTTTTTATCAAAGAAATGGAAAATATCGTCATCCAAATTAGTCACCAGAGACCTACAAGTGTTTGTAGGCGTCACACAAAACCACACTGTGCTCCAGGGACCCTTCTATTGCCTCCGGAAAATGTATGCATCTCTTTCCCGCCCGCTCACGCCATTGGTGGAACACCGCCTCAAGTCTTTGTTGTTCCTGCTGGAATATAAGACGCATATTCTTGAAAATGATGTTAGTAAATAATGTGGTTGTGTTTAATGCATAATACGATGAATTTATTCTTCGCAGTCCGTTCTTACGGTATTGTAGGAGCAGTGTTTTGAGTCGTCGTTATTGTTACTGGAGTATGAGATATTGTGTCGTTGTAATGAGATTCGTGAACCAGAAATGTCCTATTTTTATTCACTTTTTTTTCTGCTGAAGTTACATACGAATCAATTATTTACAGACAGATTCCAGAGAAATCATAGACACATCAAACAAGTTTTGACCACTGTATGTTGAGCGTTATAATATTGTTAGGCGATTAAATGACGTCAGATCCAATACTCTTTGAAGTTATATAGATCTCTTCCCAGAAAGGATCCAACACCTCTCTCAGCTCTAATTCTCTGCTCAGCTATCACGTTCGGGTGATAAATGATCTTCATTTCATCTATTGTTTGTTTATGTGTTTAGCCGCGTTTTGTTGATATTGGGCGATGGATTTGATGCTTTTATGTAATGAAGTTATATGAGAGAACAGATATCGTTTACAGCAGAGATTTATTACGGCAGAAGGCGCGAAAATACACAGGAAATATATTAATAAATGTATAGGTGAAAATTGATGTTTTAAAGTGTAGTGACAACACACACACACACAGTATAACAAAATAAAACATACACAAATACACAAAAAGAAAAAAATATATAACTAATTAATTAATAGATTTACCAGTTATAATAATGCATGATAGATAATTTACCTAAATAATCGTAAATAAATTATAATTGTAATCGTCGAGAGAGAGAGAGAGAGAG
Source organism: Homarus gammarus (assembly GCA_958450375.1). Lineage (NCBI taxonomy): Eukaryota > Metazoa > Arthropoda > Malacostraca > Decapoda > Nephropidae > Homarus > Homarus gammarus. The sequence goes on along the minus strand of CAUDMG010000421.1, from coordinate 871,399 downwards.
AGAGAGAGAGAGAGAGAGGTTAAGTCTCCATCATACATCATTAAAGGAACAGTCTCTCAAAGGAACTAACAGATGATGGAGACTCAGAGATACATTATGTGTGTGTGTTTGTGTGTCCCTGGCGAATGCTGATTTTTTCCTGCTCTGTTTATGACACACACTATCTCTCACTTTCTATCACTTTCTCTCTTCTCTCTTTTCTCTCAAAAATTCTCTCACTCTCCTCACTTTCTACCTCTTTCTCGCTCGCTAACCGTTCTTTCTCCTTCTCTGTCTTTCTTATTAACTTCATTTCTCTTTACTTTCTCTTTATCCCTTATCTCTATTTTGTTTCCCTCTCTCTCTCTCTCCAATCTTTCTTTTTCCCATTTTTCTCTCCCTCTCTCTCTCTTCCCTATTTTTTTCTGTCAAAATCCTTTTACCCACTTTCATTTATGCTATGTTTTTCTCTTATTGTTTCTATTCTCTTTCTCCTTGTTTTCTCTTTCTTTCTCTCTCTCTCTTCATCTCAAAACCAGCTATAAATATCATTGACAAATACTCGTACGCCAATAAAGATGGAACAGCAAATTATATTATCGTAACTTAACCTAACCTAACCTAACCTAACCCCGTAACTCCATCAGACACTCCTACGTCACACACAAAACACCGTCACTGACGTAACTCATGACGGCTAATGAGTGACAATTATATTACATCACAAACTAATTGCTTACGTAATATATTGATTGACTTTATATAACTCATTAATTATACGTATATCAACCGCGCTAATTTGATATATAAAATTGAATTATATATATATATGACACTTATAAAAATACATATTATATAACTAATTGGACGTAAAATATTGGTCTACCTGTAATTAGTGGCGTCTTAGGACTAATGACAACAAACTATTTCATGTTTTTGTTCTCTCTTAAGAAATTTATTTTGGTTTAGTGTATTAGAAGTTTTGGAAAGAAGAAGAGAGATTTTTATGGTAAAAAAAAAAAATAGTTTTTCAGCTTTTCAGGAACATTTAACAAAGTTTGTAACGTTATCAGGGAGAGAGAGAGAGAGAGAGAGAGAGAGAGAGAGAGAGAGAGAGAGAGAGAGAGAGAGAGAGAGAGAGACACACACACACACACACACACACATCTACACCAATATCATTACCGTCACTTAAGATAACCAGCCAAAGGTGACGCAATAATGATAACAGATAACTGGCAGTCAATTAAGATAAGCGATAACAAGAAACGATAACAGGAGACGATATCTTGGCGACAGATCTACATCTGGTGACATAAAAACAGCCACAGCGCCTGCAATTAAGAGGTGTCTGGTGTTCTCCTCTTGCATCCATCCGGCAGTGACATACGCCAGACGCACGCCCGCTCGCCTTATGCTTATACTGGCGCTAATTTACCATGAGAGAGAGAGAGAGAGAGAGAGAGAGAGAGAGAGAGAGAGAGAGAGAGAGAGACCAAATTAAAACAATAAATCACCAAAAGCTTGATCTTGTCACCCGCTAGAAGCTTATACATAAACAATTTACCAATCGATGCCCAGATGAAAGGAAATCCATCAATCAATACCTAGGTAAGAATAAATCCTCCAATCACAAGCCAGTTTCTGCCTCAATCCACCAATCAGAGGCAGCTTCTATAATTACCCAGTTCGATAATGGATAAAGACCTGAGCCACTTTACATATTAAACGAGTTGGTAACATTTGCATTGTAAACACGAGCCTGGTCCGCTACACCAGTCAAATCAGCCTCCATCCGTCACTCTCGTAGATCAAATGAGCGATTATATTTTATCAGTAATTACGGAAAGGAACAGCAGCCATTAGTAATTTTAGTGTCAAATAAACGTTCTAATTCTAATACCATCAGTTGCGTAGGTCAAATGAGCATATAATTAGTTAGATACGATCACCATCCACTGATCAAATGAACATCTGCATTTTTTCAGGAGCTGCGGTAGTGTCAAATGAGCAACTACATAGTAAATTAGAGTATTATTATTTTCTTGGTCAAATGAGTAACTATATATAAACAAAATTAGATAGTAATAATAAGCTATCTACAGGTCATATGACATAATTTTGAAATCAGATCAGCAACTATAGTCATCAGAGGTGAAATTTATATAGACAGTTAAATATATCAAAGGTAAAATAAGACTATCGTCATCTTAAGTCAAATGAGGGAGTCAATACGAAGTCAGGTGTCCAAAATCAAACGAGCAGCTGAATGCAATTAAAGTCCAGTCAACCTTCATCACCTAACAGAGTTCAAATGAAAACCTATCAAGACGCGAACCCAAATCGACAGCTTTCAGAAACAGAAGTCAAATGAGCAACTATATGCAGATGAAGCCTAATGAAGCGAGATCAAAGCCTCCTCCCCGCCCCCCACCCACCACACACACTCCTGTTGAAGTAATTAGCACAAGAGGTTAAAATAGTTAATGAAGCGAAAGTCAATTAAACTCCCAACCATTTTTTTTTGGGGGTGGATTAGTGTAGGATAGAAACAAGACATATATGATACTTATTTAGAATGTCACTGAGTTTAACCTTGAGTAAGATAAAAATTCTCTCTCTCTCTCTCTCTCTCTCTCTCTCTCTCTCTCTCTCTCTCTCTCTCTCTTTTTTTTTTTCTCTCTCTCTCTCTCTTTCTATCTCTCTCTCTCTCAAGTGTTTGTTTATGTTTCTCGATTCCTCTTTCTATCTCTTAGTTTTTTCATCTGTTTATTTTTCTCTCGATTATTCTTCTCTCTTTCTCTATCTTACTTTCTCTTTTTTGTTGCCTTTTCTCATCTCTGTAGCTCTCTATTTTTTCTCATTTCTTTTCCCTTTCCATCTCTCCCTATTTTTTCCTTCTCTCTCATCCCCCCCTCACCTCTCTTCCTCCTTCATTCCCTATCTACTTTCTGGCTTTTCCCAGCTCTCTTCTTTCTCCTCTCTCTTTCACCTCCCTCCCTCTCTACCCCCATACCTTCTCCACTCCACCCCTCTTCTCCTCTTCTCCAACCTTCCTCTCCCTAGGTAGATTGAAGACCTTCACAGCCTCTCAGCCAAGCACTTGAGGGACAGTCTTGAGGAGCACTGCTTGTATGGCTGAAGTTAAGGTGAAGCGAGGTGTGTGTGTGTGTGTGTGTGTGTGTCGTTTATACATCCATATATATACAGTATATTACCACCATCTCTGTCTAAATATTTTTTTAACTATTTCATATGCAGAATATATACACATTTACACACATATACTTATTATTGTATATATACAGTATAAATTCCTATGTCAACATTGTATATAAACACCTTCATACTTACATAGAGAAAAATCTGCCACAGTATAAGTGTTGGTAGCTGGTAGTGAGTGAGTGTTGGGTCGTGTTTCATTTGTGAGTGATGGCCGGTGTCAGCTATCCTGGTGTAATAACAGAGAGAGAGAGAGAGAGAGAGAGAGAGAGAGAGAGAGAGAGAGAGAGAGAGAGAGAGAGAGAGAGAGAGTCGTTTGGTGTAGGGAGGCTTTGAGGAATACTTATTTTTCTTGTATATAATCACTGTATAGTTTATTTACTTTATAATGACATAAACCACTACCACTAACCACCACCACCATTAACCACTAACCACCACCACCATTAACCACTACCACCACCACTAACCACTACCACCACTACCACTACTAACCACTACCAACACTATCCCCTACAGGACGCGAGGAGGATGGAGTACAACAAGCTGAACCAGACTATGCGGCCGACTTGCTGGAACGTCTTCTGGCTCGCACACAAAAGTAAGTATCTCTACGCCCACTGGCCACACACACACACACACACACACACACACTTGGCTTGTGGGGGGAGGTGTAAAGGGCCTCCAAAGTACACAGTTTGGAGTCCATCCTTAGGTGTCTTGCAGGATGAGCTTAGGATGGGAAGGGGTAGGCTATAAAGATTTGTGATGTGGAGGAGGAGGAGGAGGAGGTACAGGAGGAGGAAGAGGTATCAGGAGGAGGAAGAGGTATCAGGAGGAGGAAGAAGAGCAGGAGGAGGAAGAAGTATCAGGAGGAGGAAGAAGTATCAGGAGGAGGAAGAAGTATCAGGAGGAGGAAGAAGAGCAGGAGGAGGAAGAAGGAGCAGGAGGAGGAAGAAGTATCAGGAGGAGGAAGAAGGAGCAGGAGGAGGAAGAAGGAGCAGGAGGAGGAAGAAGTATCAGGAGGAGGAAGAAGGAGCAGGAGGAGGAAGAAGTATCAGAAGGAGGAAGAAGGAGGAGGAGGAGCAAGAAGGAGCAGGAGGAGGAAGAAGGAGGAGGAGGAGGAGGAGGAGAAGGAAGAGTGTTTACTTCTTGTACGTTCTTCAGGAAGTGTTGTCAGGATTCTTAGCGTAGGGCAAACTAAGAAGAAGAATAAGGGAGAATTTTTTTGAATCGTTTGAATGAAAGGGATGGTTCCGAGAACCTTCTCGTCTTATAGAAGGGAGAGGGATGGTTCCTATAACCTTCTAGTCTCTTATAGGAGGGAGAGGGATGGTTCCTATAAACCTTTAGTGTTATAGGAGGGAATGGGATGGTTCCTATAACCTTATAGTGTTATAGAAGGGAAAGGGATGGTTCCTATAACCGTCTAGTCTTATAGGAGGGAAAGGGATGGTTCCTATAACCTTATAGTGTTATAGGAGGGAGAGGGATGGTTCCTATAACCTTCTCATCTTATAGGAGGGAAAGGGATGGTTCCTATAACCTTATAGTGTTATAGAAGGGAAAGGGATGGTTCCTATAACCGTCTAGTCTTATAGGAGGGAAAGGGATGGTTCCTATTACCTTCTCGTCTTATAGGAGGGAAAGGGATGGTTCCTATAACCTTATAGTGTTATAGAAGGGAAAGGGATGGTTCCTATAACCGTCTAGTCTTATAGGAGGGAAAGGGATGGTTCCTATAACCTTATAGTGTTACAGGAGGGAGAGGGATGGTTTCTATAACCTTCTAGTCTTATAGGAGGGAAAGGGATGGTTCCTATAACCTTCTAGTCTTATAGGAGGGAATGGGATGGTTCCTATAACCTTCTCGTCTTATAGGAGGGAGAGGGATGGTTCCTATAACCTTCTAGTCATATAGGAGGGATAGGGATGGTTCCTATAACCTTCTAGTCTTATAGGAGGGAGAGGGATGGTTCCTATAACCTTATAGTGTTATAGGAGGGAAAGGGATGGTTCCTATAACCTTCTAGTCATATAGGAGGGTTAGGGATGGTTCCTATAACCTTATAGTGTTATAGGAGTGAAAGGGATGGTTCCTATAACCTTCTAGTCTTATAGGAGGGAGAGGGATGGTTCCTATATCCTTCTCATCTTATAGGAGGGAGAGGGATGGTTACTATAACCTTATAGTGTTATAGGAGGGAAAGGGATGGTTCCTATAACCTTCTAGTCTTATAGGAGGGAGAGGGATGGTTCCTATATCCTTCTCATCTTATAGGAGGGAGAGGGATGGTTACTATAACCTTATAGTGTTATAGGAGGGAAAGGGATGGTTCCTATAACTGTCTAGTCTTATAGGAGGGAAAGGGATGGTTCCTATAACCTTCTAGTCTTATAGGAGGGAAAGGGATGGTTCCTATAACCTTCTAGTCTTATAGGAGGGAAAGGGATGGTTCCTATAATCGTCTAGTTTTATAGGAGGGAAAGGGATGGTTCCTATAACCGTCTAGTCTTATAGGAGGGAAAGGGATGGTTCCTATAACCTTCTAGTCTTATAGGAGGGAAAGGGATGGTTCCTATAATCGTCTAGTTTTATAGGAGGGAAAGGGATGGTTCCTATAACCGTCTAGTCTTATAGGAGGGAAAGGGATGGTTCCTATAACCTTCTCATCTTATAGGAGGGAGAGGGATGGTTCCTATAACCTTATAGTGTTATTGGAGGGAAAGGGATGGTTCCTATAACCTTCTAGTCTTACAGGAGGGAAAGGGATGGTTCCTATAACCTTCTAGTCTTACAGGAGGGAAACGGATGTTTCCTATAACCTTCTCATCTTATAGGAGGGAGAGGGATGGTTCCTATAACCTTCTAGTCTTACAGGAGGGAAAGGGATGGTTACTATAACCTTATAGTGTTATAGGAGGGAAACGGATGGTTCCTATAACCTTCTAGTGTTATTGGAGGGAAAGGGATGGTTCCTATAACCTTCTAGTCTTACAGGAGGGAAAGGGATGGTTACTATAATCTTATAGTGTTATAGGAGGGAAACGGATGGTTCCTATAACCTTCTAGTGTTATTGGAGGGAAAGGGATGGTTCCTATAACCTTCTAGTCTTATAGGAGGGAAAGGGATGGTTACTATAACCTTATATTGTTATAGGAGGGAAACGGATGGTTCCTATAACCTTCTAGTGTTATTGGAGGGAAAGGGATGGTTCCTATAACCTTATAGTCTTATAGGAGGGAAAGGGATGGTTCCTATAACCTTATAGTGTTATAGGAGGGAATGGGATGGTTCCTATAACCTTATAGTGTTATAGGAGGGATTGGGATGCTTCCTATAACCTTCTAGCCTTATAGGAGGGAATGGAGTGATTCCTATAACCTTATAGTGTTATACGAGGGAAAGGGATGGTTCCTATAATCGTCTAGTCTTATAGGAGGGAAAGGGATGCTTCCTATAACCGTATAGTCTTATAGGAGTGAAAGGGATGGTTCCTATAACTGTCTAGTCTTATAGGAGGGAAAGGGATGCTTCCTATAACCGTCTAGTCTTATAGGAGTGAAAGGGATGGTTCCTATTACCTTCTAGTGTTATAGGAGGGAAAGGGATGGTTCCTATAAGTTTCAAGTGTTAGGATGTGGCATTCAATTTTGTAGGACCAAGAGAGAGAGAGAGAGAGAGAGAGAGAGAGAGAGAGAGAGAGAGAGAGAGGGGGGGGGTGGTTTTATGTGTTGTCTCGAGTCTTGTAAATCGGATTTTTGGTCTCGTGGTCTGAGTCCAGTGTCTCTTGGTCTGAGTCCAGTGTCTCTTGGTCTGAGTCCAGTGTCTCGTGGTCTGAGTCCAGTGTTTCGTGGTCTGAGTCCAGTGTCTCGTGGTCTGAGTCCAGTGTCTCGTGGTCTGATTCCAGTGTCTCGTGGTCTGATTCCAGTGTCTCGTGGTCTGATTCCAGTGTCTCGTGGTCTGAGTCCAGTGTCTCGTGGTCTGAGTCCAGTGTCTCGTGGTCTGAGTCCAGTGAATAGGATGCAATAAAACTCTTGCTAGACTGACTTACGACAATCAACAAATATTTACACCCATATGTAGTAGAATGCAGGCACACACACACACACACACACACACACACACACACACACACACACACAGATCGTACAGAGGTAAAGCTATGACGTATATTCGCACACGCAAATACATACATACGAAGAAACACGGATTGAGTAACACACACACACACACACACACACACACACACACAAATACTGATCAAAACGCACATACTCAACTCGGGACACATATGTACACGTATCCATACATAGCTCAGAAAATACACACAGACATACCAAGCTTCTAATACACCGACATGACACATACAGACATATCAAGCTCCTGACATACAGACACAGTTGTATGAACCTACTGACACAGACATAGACACAGACACAGACATAGACATAGACACAGACACAGACATAGACACAGACATAGACACAGACACAGACACAGACATAGACACAGACATAGACAGAGACACAGACACAGACATAGACACAGACACAGACACAGACATAGACATAGACACAGACAGACACAGACACAGACATGGACACAGACATAAACATAGACACAGACATAGACATAGACACAGACACAGACATAGACATAGACACAGACACAGACATAGACATAGATACAGACACAGACACAGACACAGACATAGACATAGATACAGACACAGACATAGAGACAGACACAGACATAATGAAGCTCCTGATACTCTGAGACAGACAGCCTTCACAGTTCACTACACAAACATGAGAATGGAGGCATCAACACATACGCCTGAATGATCACCTCAAGCCAAATATATTTCCCGTGTGTGTGTGTGTGTGTGTGTGTGTGTGTGTGTGTGTGTGTGTGTGTGTGTGTGTGTGTGTGTGTGTGTGTGTTAGTGACCAGCTGAATGTAGTTGAACTCGTGTGTGTAAGGTAAATATTATTAACCCGGGGAAACCAAGGGTGCTGTCAGGTGTTGAATAATGTACTGGAATAAATAATTACTTTAGTGTAAGTTTGTAGCTTAAAGAGAGAGAGAGAGAGAGAGAGAGAGAGAGAGAGAGAGAGAGAGAGAGAGAGAGAGAGAGTCACAATAGGTCATTTCTAAACAAATGTTCACTCCATCTGCCCATCATCAACGATAATATTAGCCAGTTTAAGCTCTTCTGTTGCTTCAGCTGACGTTCACTGTGGTATTCTGGGATGACACACACACACACACACTGTTACGCCGTCTCTTAATTTACTTTAATATCCAGGTTCTAGGCGCAACCAAACAAAAAGAAAAGTGAAGTAAATCAAAAGGGAATAAAAGTAAATAAAGTAAACCTTTAAGAATTTAATTAAATAAAATACTAACACAATAAAGAGCCTCGTAGGCTGTCACAACAAATTGATTCACTATCGAAACCTTTAAGACACAAATGATACTAAACATCGAACATCAAAAGAATAAAAATAAAGCACTGGATTACGTTAACACTGCATAAACATAAAATAACTAACACTGAAATTAACTAAATGTAACTAAGCAAGCACTGATGGACACATAGAGACATGAAAAGGTACTCACATAGATATACCACATTGGTGGCGACAGGAACAACACAGAAATAAAATAAGTATAAGTAACAGGTGACGGGTGTCACTCAAAAGAACGTGAACTGAATGACAAGAGGACTGGACTGAACTCGGTCTACTGGTGGAGTGCTATATATAGGGTCGGCTCCCTCCAATGCGACCCGCCTGTGAAACATGGATCCTTTAACGAAGCAGATGGTCGTTAGAGAAACAAAGAATGCTTGTTACAGTACTAAATGAAGAATTAAGATGGGCTTGAACAAATAATAACAGTTAAAACCTTAACAGCACAGGGTAAGGTAACTAGATTATATAATAGTAAATATAACACATCATTACAGGAATAATATGGAACAACATGGAAGCATGTTATAAAAAATAATAGAAAAATACGACACGGTAGTAACAACACACACACACACACACACACACTCACACACTCTGACGTTAGAATAGTAAAGTTAGGTGAAGGCCAACATAGTGAAGTTATCCTTTGTGACGATCTTTACAAGTGTTACGAAACAGGTAGGTGAGAGAGAGAGAGAGAGAGAGAGAGAGAGACTTATATTTCCCATTTTCTTTGAGTTGAAGATAAACAAGAAATATACCAAAAGGGAAGACTTAAGTAGAAGGTCAACAATAATAATCTTCCCTAAAACTGTTGTCTCTCGTACGCCTCAAAGCCTCGCTGACGTCACGCCCGAGACTCAAACCTATTCTGACGTCAACATGGGCGCAAGAACTCTTTCCACGTCACTCATAAACGTCAGAGCCCTTTTGATGTCATTCAGTAACATCAGCGTCACTGTGGCGTCATCACATTACATAGAAACATCACATTCATATTGGAGGAGAAGGAGTAAGGGATCTATTTATCTATTTATCTGTCTGTCTGTGTGTGTGTGTGTGTGTGTGTGTGTGTGTGTGTGTGTGCGCGCGTGTGTGTGTGTGTGTGTCCGTCCTTGTTTTCATCTCTCTCTCTCTCTCTCTCTCTCTCTCTCTCTCTCTCTCTCTCTCTCCTTTCCTTCCGTATTTTTATATATCTTTTTCTCTCCCTTCCTGTTTCTCTCTCTCTATCTTCTTCTCTTTGCTTATCTCTTTCTCTCCATCCGTGCATCTGTTTTTCTCCTTTTCTCTCTCTCCATATCTCTGTCTCTCAATCTCCTTGTCTCTCTCTACCATCATTGATAAAACAACTTCTATTCAACAGGAGAGTCTCGCCAACTGGTCATTGTACGTTTAGAGTTTTGACACCTCGACAAATGTCTCTGATAAAGGATATGTAAACCTGTGACTTAGAGATAGTTGTTTTGTCTTCCCAGTTAAGCTTTAGACAGATGACTCTTGTATTTTTTGGTCTTTTGGCTGTGATTCTTTGGTGGTATTTCGTTGTTGAAAAACTTTGAGTTAGGTTTCTGCTGATATCATGTTTATAGAGATTTTGTTGATGCTTTTGTTACAATTCATGAAATCCTCAACTTCTTCAGCCTCCCCACGAAAAAATCTTCTTCGCATTTCTTGCAATTCCAAAAATATAAACATATTATCTCCCTTTTTGAAGAAAAAGTGAGTATTCCACTTATTAAAAAGAAAGCCACAATATTTTGATCACTATTCCTTTTATTTAAAAAAGGGTTTTATATATATATATATATATATATATATATATATATATATATATATATATATATATATATATATATATATATATATATATATATATATATATATATATATATATATCCTGTTTCTTATATTAAAAAAAATATCCATAAAAAAAGATTCCAATTCCGTCTCGTCTCAAAAAACAAACTCACTTTCATCCCCGTCTACAAAATATGGCCACTTTCCCGGACACACAGACAGACAGCTGAAGGGAATTTGAGAAAGAGGTTCAAGACGTATTCCTTGAAATCTTTATTCCAAGAGAGGGAGGAGGAGGTGATGGGGGGAGTGGAGGAGGAATAGGTGGTATGGTGGGGGAGCAGAGGTGGTGAGGGAGAGGAGAAGGAGGAGGAAGAGGTGGTATGGTGGGTAGGAGGTGGGGGAGCAGAGGTGGTGAGGGAGAGGAGAAGGAGGAGGAAGAGGTGGTATGGTGGGAGGGAGAAGGAGATTGGAGAGGGGAGGAGGAAGAGATGGGCGAAAGAGGAGAAGGTGGGGGATAGGAGGAGGGAAGAGGAAGGGTTTGGAAAGAAAGCAGAGGTATGTATGTATGTATGTATGTATGTATTTATGTATGTATGTATGTATGTATGTATGTATGTATGTATTTATGTATGTATGTATGTATGTATGTATGTATGTATGTATGTATGTACAGTCCATGCCACTTATATACCACACAGACTCGCTGCCTCAAAATTTATACCCGGCAACTTCGCTGGGTGCATCCCTCCCTCACCCCACCTCCAGAAACACACAAACCAGTCAATTAATCAGTGGTCAGCGAAGGTGTTAAGTCAACGCTGACCCCCGAAAATGAGCACGTTAGCGTGAAAAAAAATTAAAAATATATTTGCCTTCCCTCCCGGCCCCATAATATTTGTCCAGGATCGCTGCCCCGCCCACACAGACAGGCTGGTTTAGCAGTGGTTCCTCACACAGGAGAACCTCCACCTGCTGGACTGGCCTAGCAAAGGGGCAGACATGAACCCGATCGAATATTTTTGGGGTTCAATTGTGACCACCTGGGAGCCGGCGAGGGAGAGGTGATAGCCCACACGGACCTTGTTCGGAACCACTCCGGGAACATGAGGTTAAGACTACAGGCCGTGATAGAGGCGGGAGGCTGGACAGGCAACTAAATAAAAGAGAACATACATTTTTTTAAGCACCCTCTTCAAAGTGGGTGGTGGTAGGATTAATAGCGAAGAAAAATTGTATCAGTCAAAATTGTGGTCTACTACTCCATATACTGTATAATGAACTATACATATTCCACTTGGGATATCACTTGGACAAGAAAAAATCCTAAGTAATGTAATATTAATTAATTGAAATTTATGATATTTTATGTTACACAAGTTTAGTCAATTAATGTGACGTTCATTTCGTGTCAAAATATGGTGAAATTAGAATAGGTCGAATTATGACCACTTTCTTGCGCTCGCGTTCCATTGTTGCTGGGAAACACACCCAGTGGAGTGGTGAGGATGTCTGATATAAGTATATTGAGAATGACACAATGTTGTTGTTGTTGCTTACGAAAACTTTGTCGATGTTAGAGTTAGTCAATTAGATATCCTAAACAGCCTTAATAGATTGTAGAAGATAAAGGTTAAACCTCTCCATTGTCTGACCTTAAGGTTGGACTGTAATGGTGGTAAACCATACCAATACCAACCATACGTTCACCACACTTAGATACCATATTCACCTGTGCTTATCCTAGTTGGGATTGGACCTTACACTTCCGGGCTAGGCCTTCACAACACAGTGGCTTACTGGCTGAATATAACTCAATAATGTTCTGTGTTAACCATTTAAAATGTACCTGTTGCCATTTACACCCTGGAACTTATTCCTCATTAATATTTAATTATACTTTTGTACTGAAAGTGGCTTCATACGTTCCCGTAAATGCTGTTAATTTTTAATGAAACATATTAAGTAGTTTGCCCCTCAAAATTACGTCATTTCCTAAACACCCTTCACGTTTGTGGTGAGTTGCCGAGTGGATACTAATTCTATCACGTACGGACTGACGGACGGACGGACAGCATCATTGCTATATATCTCCAAACTTTCGGTCCGGAAGGAAAACTGAGAGATAGAAATTTACCGTCAGTCAACAAGAAACAGCGCTCCCAATACAGCAAAACGAATGTCCTTCTACCTTTATATAACTTTGAAAAATTGCTGTTTGGTGCGAGCTTAGAAAACGTGGCACCTACAAATTACATAGACAAATACTCTGATGTTCTTGAAACCCGATGAGGCGGTCTAATGCTCCCGAGGTGTGAGGACGTTCCTGAGGCATGAGTGTGAGGACGCTCCCACACATCTAAAGTGGGATGAGAGATCCAACTCTCCGAAAACATTGGTCTCTGATGACGAGTTGTGACAGTCAACACTGAAAATTTTAAGATCAGATGATTCTCTGCCCAAAAAGACCTTAATTACAGCATTACGGTTGGAGCCCATTAACATTGGGATCCATTGGGATTGATACTTACTGGAACTGAAGCTCAAATTCCAATGGATAGGTTAGTTTGTTACCAATTAAGACTGGGGCTTATTTAACGAATTAACAGCTGATAGAGAGGACATGACGACTCCAAAACGCGAAGTCGATTCGCTAATATTCTGTAAAGCAGGATAATGAAACCAAGGCAGCATGGTGAGGGTCATTTTATCTCATTGTAACGAGAACTTTCCAGGAGATATACAGATGCCTCTAAAACAGGAGAGTGTGATCACTGTACCCACTTGAATGGAAGAGGTGAGGCTCTGACGGGGTGAAGGTGAGAGGAGGACTCCGATACCCTTATAGACGGTGTAAGGGAGGGGACAGCGACGGGACCACAGACGACCACAAAGACGGAGTAAGGATAAAGAGCGGGTGTCCGCGTGAACGAGTGAGGGCATCACGTTGATTCATTGATTAGGGAGGGACACCGACGTCCTCAAAGATGGAGGAGAAAAGCATAACGTTCCTTTAAAGCTGTTGTGGGATGCGAAGGACTCCACACTTAGCTGATGAGTAAAACGATAATAATTTAATATGATAACGTGGACGTACCTGAGATATGGAGTGTTAATGTCCCTCGAAGAGCTGTTTTAACTCACACTTACCTGGAAAAAGAAGAGAAAAAATCCAGTTAAGACTACTTGCTGTCTACCCCTCCCCCCCCCCATCCCGCCACACACCTATATCATTATTCACACTTAACTTACAGGAACAATTAAGGCAGAATCAACGATCTTAAGCATTAGTTTATGCCAAATTGATGACCAAGAGAACGTGTTCAATATATCAAGAACACAACAGTAGTATTAGTGGTAGTTACCTTGTGCTGGTGATCACGGAAGCCCTGGCGCCGTACAGGGTCATCTCCTGGCACTGTCTTGACACTTTTATGACACTTTATGGCCCTTAACGACACCTTGCTGTACTTCATGACACACTTTACACCTTGCGATAGCTTAAGACACTTTGAAACACTTACGACACTAATGACACTATACGACACTGCGAGATTTTAAAGCATTAATCATGCTTTATTGACACTTTACGACATCTGGCATTTTACGAAACTCTGAGAGACTTCACAGCAGATTGTGACACTTTTCGACCTCTTATGACATGACACTTTTATATGTTGCTTGGATACTTTATAACTATTCGAGACTTGGAGTCTTCATGACACGTAATGATACTTTATACCACTTTATGACACTATGCAACTATATGGATCTTTACGGTATTTTAGAACACTGGCACTTTTGGCCACTTCATGACACTTTTGGCCACTTCATGACACTTTTGGCCACTTCATGACACTTTTGGCCACTTCATGACACTTTTGGCCACTTCATGATACTTTACTACACTTTAGGCTTAAAGATTTTTCGTCAGTGATCACTACTTTTGCCCAAAATTCCTCCTCCTTGTCGATATATTGTGGAGCGAAGGCGAGCCTCGAGGTACGGTGGGAACCTCTCAACGCTCATTGGTGGAATATCGGGAGCCAATAAACAGTATCCTGTTTCGGAGCTCCAGCATCATGTTATATATTCATGTTCATTACCAAAACAAATGCATGGATAGGTTTTAGAAACAAAGAAAATATATTTTTTTATTAATTTATCTATGCTAATGTGTTGGGGGTAAGAGTTGACTTAACACCTTGGTTGACCACAGATGAATTGCCTGGTTTGTGTTTCTGGAGGTGGGGTGAGGGAGGGATGCTCTCAGGGAAGTTACCGATTAGGAATTTCGAGGCCGCCAGTCTGTGTGGTTTATATGTGGTATGTGCAGTATGTAGGTACTTTTCCATACGTCAACTCTTGAGTGTAATTTTCGATCTGAATAAACAGTAAATTCTCTTCCAACTATGATTTTAAAAAGGTTCAAATTCTAACCTAACCTAACCTAACCTAACCAGCGTAAACAGAAAGTGAATACACAGGCGACACTTAGACTAAGGAAGATAATAAGGACATTTACAGAACACTGGGATAACTTGGATAACCTCTCTTTCTTGCCACAACCAATCTGACTTTTTTTTTTTATTTTGTTTGTATTTTCTCGGGCAAGAGTTACGAAAAAAGGATCTTACAACTAATGATATTTCAAAGATATCCTTGATTGCCTTAAGTGGGACGTGTGACTGAACAAGCATTTATTCTCTGGACTGCTACACTGTGATGCTGGAACATACAGCATTGGATTAACCATCACTACATTTGACAGCCCCAGCTGAGTTTAAAGGCCACGGCACGATATTCTTGCCCCTCTGACTCGTGAAGCATTAATGATTCCACCTTGATGATGACCAGTGTCGCTCACTGCTCCTGGTGGATATTTCTCTCAGAGAGTCCAAGATGAAGCGTTGACTCTGGTAGCAAGTTTGTTTTCACTAGTAATTATTATAATATTATTGTTCCAGTCGTCTTTCTCCCTTCTATCTTTTTGTAACTCGTGTCCTGGTGTTAGTGTCTTCGGGGGAGTCACTGCCAGGTTCTCCCCGGCGTATGTTCCTGGGTAAATGATGGCGGTGGTGAAGTTGTCGCATCCAGGGAACACGGATACATCCTTGATGGCTGGCGAGGCTGGGACCGTGTCCTGCTCATGTCATCACGACAACACTGATGCTGTCAAGCAGTGATAAGGTGATGGTATCTTAAGCATAAAACGACCACAACTCGTTGTGATCGCTTTCAAAGTAATCAGAAAGTTGAATTTTGCGTCTTGGGTTTTACGTAAACTTCATATAACCTAACTTATCCTGATAAAACCAAACCTAAAATAATCTAACTAAGACTACTCAAACCCAACCCAAACTAAACTAAACAAATAAATTCTAACCTAACCTAACCTAACCTAACCTAACCTAACGCCCGAAATTTCGTATTCAGATGTGGAAGGGGCGGGGTGGTAAGGAAACCATAAAGTCCCACAGAGACTCCATATATTACACCCGTAAACTGAATAAGAATAAAGTAAGAAAGTAAAGCCATTCTAACCCCTTTTTCCTTACCGCTAGAACGTGATGTTTACATAATTTACACACCATGAGTCCCCGACCTTTAGTGACATTTACAGTGAAAGACTTTTATCGGTAACCTGGAGGCGGCGTCTGACATTGTGAGAGTGTGTGTGTCGGCTGTGACGTCATAGCTGGGGCACTGAACCATGTGAGTGTTTCTCTCTTGTTGTTGTTGTTGTTGTTGTTGTTGCTATTTTCGTGTGAGTAATTATTGGGATGTTGAACAAAGTATCAGTTTCTTTCCTTGTTCAGGTTAATGAATCACATGTTCCCGGCTCCCTGATGCTCGAGTATGACCTGGAGATGTGAAGAAGACTGACTGGTCGAGCGTTTTGCTTACTGTACTGTAGGGGAGACCAGAGCTGCTGTGTGTGTGTGTGTGTGTGTGTGTGGACGACAGAAATTATATTACATACGATGTGACTATTCATTATCTATCTATCATTAATACACATTACTTATTACATACATTTATTATACTTTTACTTTTCGTTCTTATTCTTATTTATCTGATTCTCCTTTAATTCCTTTTACTCTCACTCATCTTTCTTTTCATTTATTATTTATCCTCCTATTTCTCCTTTCTACGCCGCCATTCCTTCTTCCTCATTTCCTAATTACAATTCCTATCTCCCAATACTTATTTCCATCTTCCATTACAATCACGTATCACCATATACAATCATCTAATCATTCAATCCCTAAGTCTACTCCTTCCTTACAATCCCTCTTCCCATGTTCAATCTCCTAATTCTAATCCCGCTCATTCAAAACCCGATATCAATCCCCCCCTCCTAATCCCATATACCCCCTCCCAATCTCATATCCCCCCTCCCAATCCCATATCCCCCCTCCCAATCCTTCATTCAATCTCAACCCGCGCCCCCCGGCCTCTAACTTTCCCCCTGGCTGCAATGTCTCATACAATTGGACTAAAGTGGGTGGTGATTGGGTGTTTCAGGCTGGATAGTTCGCTCTATTCCCATCCACCTGTTCCTCTATCACTCTATCCCACTGAATATGGTTGAAGGTTGCTAATAGGGCATTGATATATTTCGCACATATATAGTGTTTTAGGGTCTATTTCAAGTCTTATGCTACTGTGGGGGGAGGGGGAGGTAGGTTATATTATTTTTTGTCCTTTCGTGAAATATATTGTTTGAGGGGAATTTTTAATATTTAATGTTTTTTTTTTAAGTATTTTGTTTTTATTTTATGCTCCATTAAGTAATTCGCCAATGTAAATTTAGTTTCATGCTCCGTTAAGTAATTTGCCTATATAAATTATGTTTGATGCTCCGTTAAGTAATTTGCCTATATAAATTATGTTTCATGCTCCGTTAAGTAATTTGCCTATATAAATTATGTTTCATGCTCCGTTAAGTAATTTGCCTATATAAATTATGTTTCATGCTCCGTTAAGTCTTACGAACATAATAATTCTCACATTTTTCGATAATACTCCTGTTTTCGGATATGGTAAATCATGCTCTTGGGCAGGTAATTTTGATATGCTATAATATTATCAATTTACGGTAATATAATTCAACTGTAGACCTGAGGTTATATATTTAAAATCTAACTTTGCATATATCATCATTAAGATAAGTCATTGTATTCAAGGGTTACGTCATTGTATTTAAAGGGTTAAGTCATTGTATTTAAGGGGTTAAGTCATTGTATTTAAGGGGTTAAGTCATTGTATTTAAGGGGTTAAGTCATTGTATTCAAGGGTTAAGTCATTGTATTCAAGGGTTAAGTCATTGTATTCAAGGGTTAAGTCATTGTATTCAAGGGGTTAAGTCATTGTATTCAAGGGTTAAGTCATTGTATTTAATGGGGTTAAGTCATTGTATTCAAGGGGTTAAGTCATTGTATTTAAGGGGTTAAGTCATTGTATTCAAGGGTTAAGTCATTGTATTTAAGGGTTAAGTCATTGTATTCAAGGGTTAAGTCATTGTATTCAAGGGGTTAAGTGATTGTATTCAAGGGGTTAAGTGATTGTATTCAAGGGTTAAGTCATTGTACTCAAGGGATTAAGTGTGTACTCAGGGGATTAAATTGTTCTAATCAAGAGGTTAAGTAATGATACGCAAGGGCTTATGTCATCGTACTCAAGAGGTTAATGATAACTTATTATGTTGGAATTAGTACAAATCTCTTAATTCATTTTGTCTTCCAACTCTAACTATGAAATCTTTCCAAAATAATGAACTAAGTATAAACATATTTAATAAGTCAATTCATCATCAACGGGCGGCACCACTACACCTGTGATCTGGATATAATGTCATCGTAAAACAGCTGATATAATGTAAACAAACTCACTTGACATCGTAAACACAACTGATTAATATAAATAAACAAACTAATATTGTAACATTGTCAACACACCTAACTACTATGAATGAATAAACTGGCAAAATGTCTGTAATATACGGCCAAAATATATTACGTTATCACATTTTTGCTATATTAGTGAAACGTAATAATTGTATGTTTGTGTGAGTCCCATTTTCTATGAAGTAGTTATGATTGCGGTCTATTTTTGGGGTAGACTCAACAGTAACGGGAAACCAAGGAGAGCACACACACACACACACACACACACACACACACACACACACATTAAACTTACGGTAATTGTGAAGATCTGTATCGTGGTCTACTTGTGTCGTGGCGGCGGTGGTATCTTGAACTTCTATTAAAACAGGTAAATTGAACCCACCTTACCCAATCTAATGTTACCTATCTTAACTAGAATGCATTTGAAGATCGTTAGAATAGGTTAGGTTAGGTTAGGTTAGGTTAGGTTAGGTTGGGTTTCGTTTCGTTTGGTTTCGTTTCGTTTCGTTAGGTAAGTTTAGATTAGATTTAGTTAGTTTAGGATAGTTTTGGTTAGGTTTGACTGGGTGAGTTTGGTTAGTTAGGATTAACATAAGAAAAAATGCCTGGAAGATTTAAATCAATATAGATCAACATCTTTACGAAATTTGTAGAAAAAAAAACCAATTGCGTTTAGTGAGCCTTGATGCTAATAGTGAGAATTACATAAACTTATTGTGAGTTCCGGGTGCACGATGGCCGAGTGGATGAAGCACTCGCCTCTTGTTCTTAAGATAGCTGGTTCGTACTTGGGGCACCTCTAGTATACCTGGTGTGTGATTGTTTCCTGCTGCACCACTGTACAGACCTCTCCCAGTAAACTGCCTCTGTGAAGACTGTGTTTCATTCAGCCGTCAGTAACCAAGTAGAACTTGAACATGGCGCAGAGAGTAGGATCCAGTGCTCGTCTATCGCGGCTTGTTTTACGTATTCAAGATGGAAAAGCAACTGGAACAGCTGACGGGCAGAAATGGCTAAGCAAGCCCAGGGAGAATCCCAGCGTAGAGAAGAACGCATGCGCTAAATCCTGGAGTATGTGGTCTCTCAACAGGAGCCAAGTCATCACAGTACAACGACTACAAGTGGCGACGCTGCCGCCAGCAGTGGTGCGCCACGGCAGGCCAAATTTCCCGTGTCCAGCACATGTCGTCCTCGGCTTCACTACGGGAGTTTGATGCCTTTCGCCACAAGTTTAAGGGGTACGTGACGTTGACGAAGATCTCCTCCCTGCCCCCAGCCGAGCAGAGAGCAGCACCTGTGTCTGTGCTGGACGATGAGTGGACTCGAATCCTTCGCTACGGAATTGGTGTAGCTGACGACACAGAGTTGGAGCCTGTCCTCGATGCGATGGAGGCGTATGTTCGGGGACAGTGTAACGTCATCGTGGACCGGAGGGGCTCCTACTCAAGAGTTCAAGAACCGGGTGAAACGTTTGACGACTTCCTGTGTGCTGTGAAGGAAAAAGCAAGTTTCTGTGACTTTTGTGAGTCTTGTATAGATAATCGCCTTGGAGACCGGATTGTT
Source organism: Homarus gammarus (assembly GCA_958450375.1). NCBI lineage: Eukaryota > Metazoa > Arthropoda > Malacostraca > Decapoda > Nephropidae > Homarus > Homarus gammarus. The sequence goes on along the minus strand of CAUDMG010000421.1, from coordinate 851,443 downwards.
GTCGGTACTCTTGATGAGGAAGCATTGAAACGTATGCTTTAGAAAAAAAATGCAAAGTTCTATAAACATATGCCGAGCTTCAGAAAATGCTAATGTGACCGCCAGCAGTGAGCGCCACAGCGACTGGAGATGCGATGGGATTCTCAGACTCACGGCGATGAGATGAAAAGATGAAGCCAGACATCGTAGATCCTCAAGTCGTCCCCAATGTCTTTGGGAGGTGTGTGATTGTTTCCTGCTGCACCACTCTACAGACCTCTCCCAGTAAACTGCATCTGTGAAGACTGTGTTTCATTGAGCCGTCAGTATCCAAGTAGAACTTGAACACCTGGTTGTGAATGGGTACCTAACGTCATAATTTGGGAAGTGGAGGCAGTCGTGTGCAGTGTCTCCTTGTGTACCAAAGGCTTATTTTACCTACCGCTACCCACTTTTCCTTTTCAATGTATCTCGGTACCTGGAATTAAAAAACTTTATTTGCGTATCACCTGTATTCGAGTTTACGACAGAATCACAGCTTCAAATGTCTTATTTTTTCTTCACTAAATGGTAAGTAAAGTCCCGAGATTAGACGCGTCTCATATATCCAGTTGAGGAAATTTTAGACGAGTTGCCCTCTGAGCGATGTGCTCTCCTCTGACTGTTTCTTCGACTGGTTGATCACGTGTATTGGGTGAGGTGAAATTACTTACAACATGATTCAAGGTATCAGTAAGAATACTTATTTCAGTAACGTGACCTATATTAGTAAAACTATCTTTAAATGTACATTGTATAAGTAACATGAATAAACAAAATGAAGTGTACTAAAATAATTGACAGGAGGTATACCTTCTATAAATAACAAGAAATACATTTTCTATCAGTAACGTGAAGTGTAAACCCACATATGGAACATGATGTACAAAAAAAACGTGAAGTTTACACCATGTAAGTAAACCATATTATAAATACTCATTGCAGGGAGTGATAAGTCGTGTAAGTAATGGAGAAAAGTATCGTCATTGATCTCATCTTACACACTTAACACTTACCAGTCTGAGACTCTGGGTAATTTAGTCTCCCGCTTTGTGTTAGTGTCAAGCTTTAAGATGCTAAAGTAATGTTCCGTTAAAGCGACACCAACACTCACATGGCTGGGAACAGCATATCTGCCTTACTGTGACCTACTGTACACTACTGTTTTGATAGTAAAGGTGGGCGGAGACAGGTGTGGTAGGAGGCAGGTGTGGACGGAGACAGGTGTGGTGGGAGGCAGGTGTGGACGGAGACAGGTGTGGACGGACACAGGTGTAGACGGAGACAGGTGTGGACGGAGACAGGTGTGGTGGGAGGCAGGTGTGGACGGAGACAGGTGTGGTGGGAGACAGGTGTGGATGGAGAAGGGTGTAGAGGGAGGCAGGTGTGGACGGAGAAGGGTGTGGAGGGAGGCAGGTGTGGACGGAGACAGGTGTGGTGGGAGGCAGGTGTGGACGGAGACAGGTGTGGTGGGAGGCAGGTGTGGACGGAGACAGGTGTGGTGGGAGGCAGGTGTGGACTGAGACAGGTGTGGTGGGAAGCAGGTGTGGACGGAGACAGGTGTGGTGGGAGGCAGGTGTGGACGGAGACAGGTGTGGTGGGAGGCAGGTGTGGATGGAGAAGGGTGTAGAGGGAGGCAGGTGTGGACGGAAAAGGGTGTAATAATAATAATAATAATAATAATTGACGGTTTATTGAAAAAGTTCTGCAGCCCGAAGGCTGAAAATATACATTGGACATAAATGACTTATTACATACATTGGTGGTTTAACAAAAGCCTTCATTAGAGAAAGGTAAAGGAACATACAGTGAACATACAGATTAATGTAGGTGTTGAATAGCAAACTCGTAGTGTAGTAACTCCCTCCCAGATGGTGTTAGGAGGAACTCACGTGGTGTAGTAGTTCCCTCAGATGGTGTTATGAGGGACCTGGCGTGGTGTAGTAATTCCCTCACAGATGGTGTTATGAGGGGCCTCACGTTGTGTAGTAAATCCCTCACAGATGGTGTTATGAGGGGCCTCACGTGGTGTAGTAAATCCCTCACAGATGGTGTTAGGAGGGGCCTCACGTGGTGTAGTAATTCCCCTACAGATGGTGTTATGAGGGGCCTCACGTGGTGTAGTAATTCCCTCACAGATGGTGTTATGAGGGGCCTCACGTGGTGTAGTAAATCCCTCACAGATGGTGTTATGAGGGGCCTCACGTGGTGTAGTAAATCCCTCACAGATGGTGTTAGGAGGGGCCTCACGTGGTGTAGTAAATCCCTCACAGATGGTGTTATGAGGGGCCTCACGTGGTGTAGTAATTCCCTCACAGATGGTGTTATGAAGGGCCTCACGTGGTGTAGTAATTCCCTCACAGATGGTGTTATGAAGGGCCTCACGTGGTCTAGTAATTCCCTCACAGATGGTGTTATGAGGGGCCTCACGTGGTGTAGTAATTCCCTCACAGATGGTGTTATGAGGGGCCTCACGTGGTGTAGTAACTCCTTCACATATGGTGTTATGAGGGGCCTCACGTGGTGTAGTAATTCCCTCACAGATGGTGTTATGCGGGGCCTCACGTGGTGTAGTAATTCCCTCACAGACGGTGTTATATGAGTGAGGTGTGGTCCCAGGCCTTCCTATCGTAGACGGATTAACATCGCTGGTTGTTGGGTCTCACGGGCCGCTATCACTGGGTACCTGGGACCTCACTGTGTGAAGGTCAACCCGGGTACGACTGTTACTGTTGAGTTGTTCTCACTGACTTAAGCACCGTTCACCACTGTTCTCCTCTGTTTAACACTGGTTCCATTCCTTTCCTAAATGAAACAGCAACTTCTGGCGAGAACATGTTGATATTCCGGTGGGGAGGAGGGTTCAGGGGAGGGGGCTGGTATGGGCCAACACAACAGTTGACCTGGCTGCTCCGAGAGGAGCGCCAGGCACGTCTCGACCCTTCGGTCGAGGGAGGCAGGTGTGGACGGAGACAGGTGTGGGCGGAGACAGGTGTGGACCGGGAGGCAGGTGTTGACGGAGACAAGTGTGGGCGGAGACAGGTGTGGACCGGGAGGCAGGTGTGGAGGGAGGCAGGTGTGGACGGAGACAGTTTGGGAGGGAGGTAGGTGTGGAGTGAGACAGGTGTAGAGGAAGGCAGGTGTGGACGGAGGCAGGTGTGGACGGAGGCAGGTGTGGACGGAGACAGTTTGAGGAGGGAGGTAGGTGTGGAGTGAGACAGGTGTAGAGGAAGGCAGGTGTGGAGGGAACCGGCTGTGGAGGGAGACAGATGTGGGCGGAGACAGTTTGGGGAGGCAGGTAGGTGTGGAGCGAGACAGGTGTAGAGGAAGGCAGGTGTGGACGGAGGAAGGTGTGGCCGGAGACAGATGGGGGGGGGAGGTAGGTGTGGAAGGAGGCAGGTGTAGAGGGACACAAGTGTTGGCTGAGACACGTGTAGAAGGAGACAGGTGTGGACAGAGACAACTGTGGACAAAGACAGGTGTTAGGCGGAGACAGGAGTGGAGAGAGGCAGGTGTGGAAGGAAGCAGGTGTGGAAGGAGGCAGGTGTGGAAGGAGGAAGGTGTGGACGGAGGCAGGTGTGGAAGGAGACAGGTGTGGAAGGGGTCAGGTGTGGAAGGAGGCAGGTGTGGACAGAGTCAGGTGTGGAAGGATGCAGGTGTGGAAGGAGACAGGTGTGGAAGGCGGCAGATGTGAACAGAGGCAGGTGTGGACGGAGGCAGGTGTGGATGGGGACAGGTGTGGAAGGAGGCAGGTGTGGAAGGAAACAGATGTGAACAGAGGTAGGTGTGGACGGAGGCAGGTGTGGATGGGGACAGGTGTGACCAGAGGCAGGCGTGAATGGGAACAGGTGTGGATGGGGACAGGTGTGGGAGATGGCAGGTGCGGAAGGAGGCAGGTGTGGAAGGCCACAGATGTGAACAGAGGTAGGTGTGGACGGAGGCAGGCGTGAACGGTGACAGATGTGAACGGAGGCAGGTGTGGAGGGAGGCAGGTGTGAATGGAGGCAGGTGTGGATGGGGGCAGGTGTGGACGGAGGCAGGTGTGGACGGAGGCAGGTGTGGACGGAGGCAAGTGTGGACAGAGGCAAGTGTGGAAAGAGGCAGGTGTGGACGGAGGCAGGTGTGGACGGAGGCAGGTGTGGACGGAGGCAAGTGTGAACAGGCAAGTGTGGAAGGTGGTAGGTGTGGAAGGCGGCAGGTGTGGAGGGATTTAGGTGTGGAAGGCGGCAGGTGTGGAGGGAGGCAGTTGTGAACAGAGGCAAGTGTGGACGGAGGCAGGTGTGGAAAGAGACAGGTGTGGACAGGCAAGTGTGGAAGGTGGTAGGTGTGGAAGGCGGCAGGTGTGGAGGGAGGTAGGTATGGAGGGATTCAGGTGTGGAAGGCGGCAGGTGTGGAGGGAGGCAGGTGTGGACAGGCAAGTGTGGAAGGTGGTAGGTGTGGAAGGCGGCAGGTGTGGAGGGAGGTAGGTATGGAGGGATTCAGGTGTGGAAGGCGGCAGGTGTGGAAGGCGGCAGGTGTGGAAGGAGGCAGATGTGGAAGGCGGCAGGTATGAAAGGCTGCAGGTGTGGACGGAGGCAGGTGTGGAAGGCGACAGGTGGAGGGAGGCACAGGTTTAGGTAGGAATAATGTTGTATATCGTACTGGCATAGGCCGGTGGTGCAAAGAGGAAAGTTTGCTGAGCACGGCCCGGGGGTGTGATGATGGAAGTGTCCTGGGAGTAGGCCGGGGGTGTGATGGTGGAAGTGTCCTGGGTGCAGGCCGGGGGTGTGATGATGGAAGTGTCGTGGGTGCAGGCCGGGGGTGTGATGATGGAAGTGTCGTGGGTGCAGGCCGGGGGTGTGATGATGGAAGTGTCCTGGGTGCAGGCCGGGGGTGTAATGATGGAAGTGTCCTGGGTGTAGGCCGGGGGTGTGATGATGGAAGTGTCGTGGGTGTAGGCCGGGGGTGTGATGATGGAAGTGTCCTGGGTTCAGGCCGGGGGTGTAATGATGGAAGTGTCCTGGGTGTAGGCCGGGGGTGTGATGATGGAAGTGTCGTGGGTGTAGGCCGGGGGTGTGATGATGGAAGTGTCCTGGGTGCAGGCCGGGGGTGTGATGATGGAAGTGTCGTGGGTGCAGGCCGGGGGTGTGATGATGGAAGTGTCGTGGGTGCAGGCCGGGGGTCTTATGATGGAAGTGTCGTGGGTGTAGGCCGGGGGTGTGATGATGGAAGTGTCCTGGGTGCAGGCCGGGGGTGTGATGATGGAAGTGTCCTGGGTGCAGGCCGGGGGTGTGATGATGGAAGTGTCCTGGGTGCACTCCGGGGGTGTGATGATGGAAGTGTCCTGGGTGCAGGCCAGGGGTGTAATGATGGAAGTGTCCTGGGTGCAGGCCGGGGGTGTGATGATGGAAGTGTCCTGGGTGCAGGCCGGGGGTGTAATGATGGAAGTGTCCTGGGTGCAGGCCAGGGGTGTGATGATGGAAGTGTCCTGGGTGTAGGCCGGGGGTGTAATGATGGAAGTGTCCTGGGTGTAGGCCGGGGGTGTGATGATGGAAGTGTCGTGGGTGTAGGCCGGGGGTGTGATGATGGAAGTGTCCTGGGTGCAGGCCGGGGGTGTAATGATGGAAGTGTCCTGGGTGCAGGCCGGGGGTGTAATGATGGAAGTGTTCCTGGGTGTAGGCCGGGGGTGTAATGATGGAAGTGTCCTGGGTGCAGGCCGGGGGTGTAATGATGGAAGTGTCCTGGGTGTAGGCCGGGGGTGTGATGATGGAAGTGTCGTGGGTGTAGGCCGGGGGTGCAGGCCGGGGGTATGATGATGGAAGTCGTGGGTGTAGGCCGGGGGTGTGATGATGGAAGTGTCGTGGGTGTAGGCCGGGGGTGTGATGATGGAAGTGTCGTGGGTGCAGGCCGGGGGTGTGATGATGGAAGTATCGTGGGTGTAGGCCGGGGGTGTGATGATGGAAGTGTCCTGGGTGCAGGCCGGGGGTGTGATGATGGAAGTGTCCTGGGTGCAGGCCGGGGGTGTAATGATGGAAGTGTCCTGGGTGTAGGCCGGGGGTGTGATGATGGAAGTGTCGTGGGTGTAGGCCGGGGGTGTGATGATGGAAGTGTCCTGGGTGCAGGCCGGGGTGTAATGATGGAAGTGTCCTGGGTGCAGGCCGGGGTGTAATGATGGAAGTGTTCCTGGGTGTAGGCCGGGGGTGTAATGAGGAAGTGTCCTGGGTGCAGGCCGGGGGTGTAATGATGGAAGTGTCCTGGGTGTAGGCCGGGGGTGTGATGATGGAAGTGTCGTGGGTGTAGGCCGGGGGTGCAGGCCGGGGGTGTGATGATGGAAGTGTCGTGGGTGTAGGCCGGGGGTGTGATGATGGAAGTGTCGTGGGTGTAGGCCGGGGGTGTGATGATGGAAGTGTCGTGGGTGCAGGCCGGGGGTGTGATGATGGAAGTGTCGTGGGTGTAGGCCGGGGGTGTGATGATGGAAGTGTTGTGGGTGTAGGCCGGGGGTGTGATGATGGAAGTGTCCTGGGTGCAAGCCGGGGGTGTAATGATGGAAGTGTCCTGGGTGCAGGCCGGGGGTGTGATGATGGAAGTGTCCTGGGTGCAGGCCGGGGGTGTGATGATGGAAGTGTCCTGGGTGCAGTCCGGGGGTGTGTTGATGGAAGTGTCCTGGGTGCAGGCCGGGGGTGTGTTGATGGAAGTGTCCTGGGTGCAGGCCGGGGGTGTGATGATGGAAGTGTCCTGGGTGCAGGCCGGGGGTGTGATGATGGAAGTGTCCTGGGTGCAGGCCGGGGGTGTGATGATGGAAGTGTCCTGGGTGTAGGCCGGGGGTGTGATGATGGAAGTGTCCTGGGTGCAGGCCGGGGGTGTAATGATGGAAGTGTCCTGGGTGTAGGCCGGGGGTGTGATGATGGAAGTGTCCTGGGTGTAGGCCGGGGGTGTAATGATGGAAGTGTCCTGGGTGTAGGCCGGGGAAGCAGTTAGGAGGAGAAAATGGTGGGTGCAGGCCACAGATGTATTGAGGGTGAGCTGAGCGAGGGCCGGGTATTGTTGGGCACAAGACGGGGGTGCAGTCCGGAACCCTGTGAGAGGAGGTGCCAGTAGAGGGCGGGAGGTGATGGTAGGAGGGAGATTGGATTCCCACAGGAGAGAAATGTTTCTCTTAGTCAGTCACCCAGGAAAGGCTCTGGGAAAATGAATACTGTTGAAAACAATAAAAAAAATACAAGAAGAATTATAACACAGGTGTACAGGCTTGGGAAAATAAGTGGAGATAACGGGCGAAACAACTAAGGTAAATAGAGATAAATAAAACAAAATGAAATTAGGTGATGGGAATGGCTGAAGTAAAGCGAAGGAGGAAACTATGAAGGAGGAAAAAGTGTACTGGACTATTTACTCAAGTGAAAGGTTTGGAGGAGACTTGCCGCGGCTCATCCACCTGTGTGTTGGCCAATTTCAGGGTTGAGTTCCACGTCTTATCCTAGTGTATGTTTGTGGTTATTTTGCCGCCAGGACTGGAACCTGTTGACCTGACCTTAACCTGACTAAGGCTTAAGTGTCACCAGGCTGAAGGGTCGTCGAAAATTTGTTTGTTTTTTCCTCCTGGACAATTAATCTTAGTTCTTTTCTTATTCACAGACAAAATCCCCCCCCCCCCCCCCAAAAAAAAAAAATACTGTATATTATGTTAAGTTGTTCTATATATAATTTTAAGCTCCTTTATGTCACTGTTATTACAAAACAAACACACAGAATACGGTTACAGTAGTAAAATACAAAACATTTATAAACACACAAATATGACTTAAGTTAAAAAATGTCTACAAGTTTTTTGTTAATGTGTTTTCTCTTTCCCTGTGGCCATCAGACGCGACGATGTGGCAGGAAGCGACCCTATTAAGAGATGGTAAGGATATATGAACAGGGTACATTGAGCTGTGTTATGTGTCCCAACGCTTCAGTAAATCTGTTTCACGCTAGTTTAGTGGCGGGGATGGGGGTGTGAAGGATGATCAGAGTCCCTTGTAGACGGAGGAGGAAGAGGTGGTGCGATTGAAGGATGGACGAGAAAAAATGTTGGAAGGATTTGGGATGGATTAGAAAAATGATGGTTGGATTCCTTGTTGGAGAGAGAAAGGCTGTGACGGCTAGGCGGGAGGATAAGAGAGACAAAAAGGAATGTCTCCTTAAGCTGGTCGAAGAGACAGACTCACCCCGTCTTCAGTAGGGGCGGTGAGATGGTACCCGAGTGAGATAGTGCCCGAGTGAGATGGTACCCGAGTGAGATGGTACCCGAGTGAGATGGTACCCGAGTGAGATGGTACCCGAGTGAGACGGTACCCGAGTGAGATGGTACCCGAGTGAGATGGTACCCGAGTGAGATGGTACCCGAGTGAGATGGTACCCGAGTGAGATCTTACCCGAGTCTGTATGTGTGTGAGTTAAAACCACGGAGGAGTATATTGTTTACCTTCTCTTCCATAAACACTGCAGGCAGATGACGGGCGAACGTTTGCTCTATTGACTACTTGGGGTGGCGCTGTTCTTATGGACTGGATCTCGGTGAGGTGATAACACAAGTCCCTTTCCTAGTACTGTACATATACACCCTGTCATCGGACCACCGCTGATGGCACCTACCTACCAACGTTTAGAATCAGAATGTTATTATATTCAACTCACAATACTTTTATTCAACCTCTATTCAGTGGCACAAAATCCCTTTTGAATGAAGCGTTATAGCCCTTTGTTGCCACAAAAGCCACCCACAGCGCCCTATTCATGAGGAAACAGCAACGCTTTATCAGTTGCCATTCAGAGTCTCTAGGCCACAATGGCTTACTAATACCCCTTTGTTGGATATACAGAGTTTTTGTTGTTACATCTTATTGCAATTAGAACCTTTGACGTACACGAGGATGGCGAGTATAGTGTTGGACTCTATATGGACGGCGTGAGGGGCTTCACCTTCCCTGGGAGTCAGATGTATTCTTCCCTTCATTACTATACTGTAGTCTTCCTCTGTGAAATTTCATCAGTCCTCAATTTTCAAACAGCAGAGGGAATATAGTGTTGAATAATCTTTGTGTTTCTTCTTTACGGATTTTCAAAGAGTATTTTTAGTTTTCCTTGAACTCTGACTACTGTTAGTATAGTGTACAGTTTATCCATCTTTTATTAGTTCTAAGTAGAATAAGCGTCAATAAGAAACACAGCATCACAGAGACACTAGTAGAAGACCTACAGTAGTTTGTCCTGTAAGCATGAAGGATGTGAATAGATATGGAAATGTTTAATAATCTTCATGAATTTCTTATTCCTCTTACCACCCCCTCCCCGGTGCCCATCTAACCAGTGAATAACAATTCTAAAACACATGGGGATGTTCTAACACGAACTAACACGTATTAACACGTTCTAAGTCGTTTCGAAATGTTTCAATGGATTCTGTGGCGTTCTGACACACTCTCACAAGCTTCAGTGGATTTTAACGTGTTCAGGCATGCTTTAAAGTGCTCTAACCCGTCGTGACAAAGTTCCCACATCGCTCTCCGCCTACTAACCTGTTCCGCAGTCCTCTGTCTTGACCGTGATTGATAGTTACAAGATGTTGTGCCTTAGTGTAGTAGTCCATAGTGATATAGACCTGTAGATGATAGTGTCTGTGCCATGAGTTGTCGTAGTCGTGAAGTAAACTGTTGTAGCAGTGACTAGGTGTGTGGGTGTTGTTGGCTCTCTTCGTCAACCACTGTAGTATGACTCTCGCAGCAGTTTGGTGAACAGGAGTCTGGCAGTGTGTAGTGGTGGTCGAGTGGATACATCGCTCGATTCCTGTGCTTAGGGTTGTTAGTTCACGCCCAGGACACTTCCAGAAAACCCAGCTGTGATTGGGTGTCTAAACTTACAATTACGGAATTGAAGGTGATCATGTGCAGTGCTGACCTATACTGAAGGCCCAGTATTCAGTGTGCTGAATCCACATTGTCCCTAAAGGGTTGTCAGACCAATGGGAACCAATACTATTTGGGCAATAATTCCTCGAGAAAATTTTTTTGTTCTGACTACTAAATGCATCCTTAAAGATTTATTCTGGCTCACGACGGAACTCCTTAGTCGTTTGAGTATTGATGTTCTGTAGTCTGCTGTAATATCTTAACGTCTCACAGCTGCTGTACCTGTAGTTATTGACCGCAGCTGTAAGTTGTTGTGACAGCCGTGGGTACAATAGTCTGGCAGGCTGTTGCTATGCTGTGCTTTTGTTGAATAATTATAAACTGTTCAAGACGCTTGTAGAGTGAATGACAACTGTAGTTAATGAGCTGGTAGATGTATGGATTAAGTAGTTGTTGTACATTGTATCTCAACAGGTATATATACGATGTTCTAGTTGAATAAATATCCCTTCTTGAAAATTTATTATTATATGCAACTATAATCCTTCTGTAGATTTTCAAGCCTCTAGAAAATATATCCCTTAAGTATATATTCACTAAACTTAATGAACTATATTTCAGCTGCACACACACACACACACACACACACACACACACACATATATATATAAGTGCATATGTAGGTATATTCCTTCAGTACATATTAACTCTACAATGTTAGCCTTATTTTGGTGCATCAAGTTACTGTAGTATATGTTTATATGAAAAGTTAACTACATATATCCGTAACAGTATATATGACCTCCTATAAATGACGACAAACAATAACCTTATTTGAAAATAATTATTGAAGAAGCTTGATGGAAATTCGCGAAAAAGAACAATTAATTATCTGGGCTATGCCAGTACTACGCTATACAACCAGAGCTATACAGTCGTACAAGAATATAGCATTAACCTATATATAACCTTATACAGTATCGTACTACATAGGCTAAGGTAAGTAATTATTATACGTATTTTGTCAATAAAATGAACTCCATAGTACGACATTTTGTTGTGTGTGTGTGTGTGTGTGTGTGTGTGTGTGTGTGTGTGTGTGTGTGTGTGTGTGGACATTTCTTCACAGGGTGGTGTAATACGTCTAGTGAGGGTCAACTCACAGAACAGGGGTCCAGCTATACCTTATTCTGGAAGGGAAAACCTGCAGTGGAGAGAAACCACATTTATGAAGTTGGCTTAACCATTCTCCAATCCATCTTCCATAAGCTAACTGAAGTACCTGCTGAAGTCAACGAGCGCCTCATGAAGCTCCAAGTCCCACTACATTACTTACGTCATGCCTTCTTCATCATTGCATACGCCCCAACACGGGAGGCAGAGGATGATATTAAGTAGCCTCTCTCGCCAGAGATAATAATGTGTTCTTAGGTGACTTCGATACCAAAGCTGGCAGAGATGCTGACTTATGGCCTACTCCTCATCAGCATGTGTGCTGAACACAGCCTCACTATCACCAAACACCTTGTTTTGGCAGGCTGACAAGTTCAGGGTTCTTGGCAATACCCATAACCCAAACATTGGTATCTCATTGACTATATCATTGTCAGAGAAAGAGATCGCCGAGATGTCCTCATCACCCGAGTCATGTGTGATTTAGACCACTGTGACACATCATCGGCTCGTCAGTGCCAAACTCACCCTTCACATCGCTCCAAAATGGCAAAGGCAAGTGACTGGAAGATCTTGCTGTAGTACATGCTTTTAGAGAGCAGCTCAATGATGGGTTGATAAACAACCCAGCAACAAACAGCCAAAATGCCAGTGCCGAATGGGGTCCCATCAAACTTGTCATCACAAAAACCTGCAACGAGACACTCGGCCAGATCAAAAGAAAAATTGAGGATTGGTTTGATGAAAACGACCCAGAAATAAAAGTACTCTTCAATAGTAAATGTGCTGCTCTCACTGACTGGCAGAACAACCTTGAGGATAGCCAAGGTGGGCCAGCTCCAGGTGCCGAGTGACTTGCTGGGGTATTCAGGTCATCCATATGGGTGTTTCAGTTGAGCAGGGAATGGTAATGTGCTTTCCATTGCAGACGGATGTCTTCTTTGTCGTTAATTAGGTTGCTGCTGCCATCAAACATTAAAAATAACAAAGCCACAGGGCCTGATGGGAACCCAGCCGAGGTGTATAAAGCAAGAAGACCTCTGCTTACCAGCCTTCTCCACTTCCTCCTGGAGAATGAAGAAGATGGAAATCCCCCAAGAACAAGGGAGACCGGTGAGACTGTGGCAACTACCGTGGAACCTTGCTGCTGTCCATAGCTGGCAAGATTATTGCCAAAGTTTTCCTAAACAGACTTCTTCCTGAATCGGAAAACTTCCGCCCAGAATCTCACATGACACCACTGACATGCAGAGAACAGTGTCGTGACTTGTACATGGCTTTAATCGACCTAACCAAGGTCTTCGATTCGGTCAACAGGGAGGCCCTTTGGTGGACCCTCAGCCGTTTGACTGCCCACCAAAATCCCTGGCCATTGTAAGGCAACTCGACGATGGCATGAACGGCAGTGTCCTGCGCAATGGCACCCAGTCTGAGTTCTTCCCATCCAAACGGGGTTAACCAAAGATGTGTACTGGCACCAATTCTCTTTTCCATTTTCTTGGCTGCCGTCCTTACTCATGCCAGTGCCAATTTAGCCGGCGGGGTAGACATCTAGTACCGGATGAAGGAAATTTTCAACTTAAGACGACTCCAAGCAGGAACAATGGTGTCGGCCGCTTCCATCACCCTCGTCGCTCGAACTGAATGCGACCTGCAGGAGATCGTGAACACCTACGCATTGTGTATGCACACTTCGGCCTTGAGGTGAATGTCCGTAAGATTCAGATTCTCATTTCAGCCTGCCTCTGCTTTAGCCACACCTCCACAAACCATCCAGGCAAATCGTACTACCCTCTTTAAGTATCATGGCTCCCACCTGTCCACCACCGCGGACATCGATGAAGAGATTTAACATCGGATCAGATGTGCATTTCAAGTCTTTGGCAGACTCCGTATCCATGTCTTCAGCTGTATGGCAGCGAGATAAGGATCACAGACAGGAAGCACCACAAGGCACTTGACAGCTTCTACCAACGTAGTCTGGGAAGACAAAAGAACAAATGTCAGTATTCTCGCTGACACAAACTGTAGAAGTATTGAGGCTACCATTATCCATGAACAACTATGCTGGACTGGCCATGTTACTCGCATGGACGTTAGTAGACTGCCAAGGCAGCTACTTTACAGTCACCTAACGGATGATAAACATAACGCTGGCGGATGACGGAAAAGGTATAAGGATAGTCTTAAGACAAACCTGAAAAGGTGCCAAATCGATCCCCTTATCTGGGAGACGATCACTTCCTAGCATAACGCTAGGAGGATCACCACATGAGGAATCAGTACTTTCGAATTAGCCCGATTGCATACCGAGGCCCTCCACACATGCAGCATCTGTGGCCAGCCCTGTCGGTCCTGTACTGGCCTCTCGAGTCCTCTCAGAGTTCACCAATGAAGGTGGCATCCTTAAGAACTCATATCATTGTATCATAGCTGGATGATCGTCATACTCGATTCCGAGTGACAGCAAAGTAGTGGTAGTAGTAGTTGTGTGTGTGTGTGTGTGCGTGTGTGTGTGTGTGTGTGTGTGTGTGTGTGTGTGTGTGTGTGTGTGTGTGTGCGTGCGTCTATTGCAACTCTTCCTCTCCCCCGTCGTTGCAACACTTGCACCACTGGATCAGGAAAAAGGAGAGCCAAGAAGTGTGGTTGCAGCCTGTGCTCCTGCCTCACTGCATAAATCAACTCACGCGCATCCATCATCCAGCTCATCATACCTCTCATCATTATCAAAATCCCTATACTCCCAAAAGTCCAATGGCGACGGACAAGTGGTGACAGGGACAGGTACAGATGACTGCCGGGAGTCTCTAGTCACAACTCTGCACATGGGCGGCACAGGTAAGATGGTCGTTTATGCACTGGGATCTAGACAGCAGTGCAATCCGGTCCTGCCTGTGCGACTGAGCAGCCCTTTTAAGGAGCCACTCTGCTCACCCCACATTGGGAAAGGCTAGAAAAGGTGCCCTAAACATAGCCTGCCTAAAAAATAACCTGACTGGGCAACCGCACCAAGTAAGGTCATCCTTATACGGCCGAAAACACAATCAAAATCACAGATCCAAACAAAAACAAACTATACAACTTCTTATGGTCGCTGTGTAGCATGTCAGGACCCTTCTGGGTACTGGCATAAATGAGCGCCCTGAAAGAAGAACTGGCTTTGTTGCAAAAGAGCTGGCTAGGTATAACATCGACATAGCAGCCATTAGTGAGTCCTGGCTCCCTGATAAGGGTCAACTCACAGAACGGGGGTCTGGTTATACCTTCTTCTGGAAGGGTAAGCCTGCTGTGGAGAGAAATCGCATTTATGAAGCTGGCTTTGCCATCCGGCAACGCATCCTACACAGGGTAACTGAAATGCCTATTGGGATCAACGAGCGCCTCGTGATGCTTCGAGTACCACTGAATCTCTCACGTCATGCCTTTTTCATTAGTGCATTTGCCCCAAAACTGGATGCAGAGGATGACATCAAGGAGGCATTTTATGCCGACCTTGACAGTGCTAACCTCTATCCTCAGAGAAGACAGGGTTATGCACCTCGGTGACTTCAATGCCAGAGTTGGCAGAGATGCTGACATTTGGCACGGAACCATAGGGAGAAATGGACTAGGCAAATGTAATGCCAACGGCCTAATCCTCCTCAGCAAGTGTGGTGCACACAACCTCACTATCACCAATACCCTGTTTAGACACTCGGACAAGTTCAGGTGCTCGTGGCAACACCCACGATCCAAACACTGGCATCTCACTTTGCGTTGCCCCAAAACGGCGAAGGCAGCAAACTTCCAGAAGAGGTTTTAACACTGAGCGTCTGGAGGAACCAACGGTAGCACATGCTTTCAGAGAGCAGCTCGAACATTAACTGATGAACAACCCAACTGGAAACAAGCAAATCCCAGTGCCGAATGGTATATTCTCGACACAGCCATGACAAAATCCTGCAGAGAAACCCTCGGCGTAAGAATACGCCAGGACTGGTTTGATGAAAATGACCCGGAAATTAATGTATTCATCAATGATAAACTGACTGGCTGAACAACCCTCACTCTCGGACCAAAGCTGATACCTTCCGCAAGAAGAAAGCGGCAGCCCAGCACGAACTTCGCAATCTAAAGACGGACTGGTTTAAATATAAAGCATGAGAAACACAAAAGTTTGCAGATTAGCACAAGATGCGCGAATTTTTCAATTCCACTAAAACATTTTATGGGCCAATCACTCGTGGAGCAGCCCCCTTCCGCTCATCCGACGGTAACTCTATAATTAAAGACGATGACGGCCCCCTTCGGCTCTGGAAAGAGCATTGCCATTCACTGGTCAACCGAACCACCGATGTGGATGTCCTGAATACCCAGCAGGTCCCTCAACATCCAGATCTGACCCACCTCGGCTATCCTCCATCCTGTGATGAAGTAGCTTCTGCCATCAAAAAGATGAAAAATATCAAAGCCTCAGGGCCTGATGGAATCCCAGCCGAAGTGTATAAAGCAGGAAGACCTCTATTAACCAGCCGTCTCCAGTCTCTGCTGGAGAATATATGGGAAAAGGAGAAGATTCCCCAAGCTCTTAAAGACGCCTCCGACATCAATATTTATACAAACAAGGGAGACTGGTCAGCTGTGGCAACCACACGGGATATCGCTGCTGTCCGTAGCTGGCAAGATTATCGCCCGAGTCCTCCTTAACAGACTTTTTCCTGAGGCGGAAAACTTCCTCACAGAATCTCAATGTGGCTTTAGATCACCACGTGGCACCACTGACATGATCTTTGCTGCCCGTCAGATACAGGGCTTCGATTCGGTCAACAGGGAGGCTATTTGGTGGACCCTCAGCCGTTTGACTGCCTACCAAAATTCATTGCCATTGTGAGGCAACTCGACGATGGCACGACCGGCAGTGTCCTGCACAATGGCACCTAGTCTGAGTTCTTCCCCATCCAAACAGGGGTTAAAGGAGGGTGTGTACCTGCACCAACTCTCTTTTACATTTTCTTCCCTGCCTTTCTGCCTCGTGCCAACGCAAAATTAGCTGGTGGGGTGGACATCCGGTATCAGATGAAGGATCTTTTCAACATAAGACGACTCCAGGCAGGAACAAAGGTGTCGACAGCTTTCATTACTGAATTTCAGATGGCAGACGACCTCACCCTTGTCGCTTACACTGAACGCGACCTACAGGAGATCCTGAACACCTACACAGATGCATATGCACACTTCGACCTTGAAGGGAATGTACGTAAGACTCAGATTCTCTTTCCGCCTGTCCCTGGTTCAGCCACACCTCCAGCTTAACGGTACTACCCTCACTAATGTTACCCACTTTCAGTATCTCGGCTCCCACCTGTCCACCACCGCGGACATTGATGAAGAGATTGAGTATCGGATCAGATATGCATCCCAGATATGCAGACTACGAAACCGTGTCTCATCTGTAGGGAGCTGAAATTATCTACAAAGTTACACTTACAGTATATCGAGCAGTGGTCCTGCCCGCTGGGAGAAGAAAAATGCCAGTATTCTTGCGGACACCAACTGTAGGAGTATTGAGGCTACCAATATCCATGAACAACTACGCTGGACTGGCTATGTTACCCGCATGGACGACAGCAGACTGCCAAATCAGCTACTTTAGTCACCTAAGCAATAGTAAGCGTAACGCTGGCGGGCAACTAAAGACGTATAAGGATAGTCTTAAGATAAACTTGAAAAGTGCCAATTCGACCCCCTCACCTGGGAGACGACTACTCCACAATGTAACGCTTGGAGGAGCACCGTACAAGAAGGTGTCAATACTTTCGAGTTAGCCCGACTGTATATCCAGGCAGACAAGCGCCAACGCCGGGAAGATGCTGCTGCCGCCCCTCCCGCACCAGATGAAACCCCCCATGTCTGCAACTTCTGTGATCGACCCTGCCGGTACCGTATCGGCGTCTTTAGTCACCCCAAAACTCACCAACCTAGGTGACATCCTTAATAAGTCATATCATTGTATCATAGCTGGATGATCGTCATACTCGATTCCGAGTGACAACAAAGTAGTAGTAGTAGTGTGTGTGTGTGTGTGTGTGTGTGTGTGTGTGTGTGTGTGTGTGTGTGTGTGTGTAATGGGGGGTGGAAGGGTAAATTTAGATTCTTCACATTAACTTGTTTTGACGACATCAGAGCCGTAGAAATACCCTGATTGAGGTCACCTCTCTCTCTCTCTCTCTCTCTCTCTCTCTCTCTCTCTCTCTCTCTCTCTCTCTCTCTTTTTCGTACCCTCTTTCTTATCTCTCACAATTTGTGCCATACTCCTTTTCTCTCTCTCTTGTTTACTTTCTTGCTTATATTTCTCTGACCTTTTCAACCTTTGTCTCTCTCATCTCTCCTCTACCTTTTTTCTTTACCTTTCTCTCACTTTTTGTACCCCCCCCCCCCCCACCACCCCTTTGTCTCTTCTACCTTTCTTACTTATGTTTTTTTTTATCGTCACTATATATACTGTACACACTGAGCAAGAGCTTCTCGGGCACCTGGGGCACGGTGGATGTGAGGATGAACAGAATGGTTTCAGATTCTTCGTTCATTTTTCAGATTCCACAGTTGCTCATAATGATTTTTTTTTCTTTATACGTTTTTTTTTTGTCTCTGTTTGTCTGTCTCATTATCTATCTCTCACTCACAATTCTTCTTCTCTTTTTTAATATCATTATTGTATTATGTTAGCAAAGGAAAAGGGGAAACTAGGAAGGCGAGAGAGAGAGAGAGAGAGAGAGAGAGAGAGAGAGAGGTAAGTCTAATATGTATGCTAAACTGGTCCATAATCATATTGCTCTTCCTTTCTTTCTTTCTTTCTTATTTATGTCTCCTTGTTTTCCGTTCTTGCTCTTCGTATATTTGTCTTCTTGGGAATTTTATCTCTTTTTCTCTTTCGTTTTATTTCATTGGTTCTCTCCTTTTATCTCTCTCTCTCTCTCTCTCTCTCTCTCTCTCTCTCTCTCTCTCTCTCTCTCTCTCTCTCATTTTCTTCCTTCTCTCTCTCCCTCTCTCCCATTATTCTTTCTTTCTCATGCTGTCTTTGCCTGCTCTCTCTCTCTCTCTCTCTCTCTCTCTCTCTCTCTCTCTCTCTCTCTCTCTCTCTCTCTCTCTCTCTCTCTCTCATCTAATTACCCAATCATCACCTCCACCTAATTCATGACTCCAACCAATGATTGTATTTCTAATAAACTCATTAATTAACAACTATCATGGGAATTAGAAATCTGTGTAGTTGATGGGAATGGATTAGAATTTGGAATTAATTCGATATGGGAATTGATTAAATATAGGAATTTATCTGGTCACGGGAATTGATATTTATACGAGAATAAATATTAAAGTGGAAATAAATGTTGTTATTGGAATTAATGCTGATATATAATAGGGGTAAATGTTGTAATGGAAATAAATTTTACTCATGGGAAATAATCTTCTCCTGGGAATAATTACTCCCTTAAAAGCTTTCATGAGAATTAGTGACAGTTGGAGGAAATTAATGGAGGTCTGGTTTCTCTATCTGGAAAAAATAGGCTAATTAATGTTTTGGAAAGATATGCTATAATGGACCCCAACCCTGACACACTGTCGTCCAACTAGACCCCAATTGAAATGGTTAAGTTGGGAGCATATTAAGCCTGGATGTGTTAGGGCTGAGGTGTGTTAGGACTAGGGTGTGTTAGGGTGGGGTGTGTTTGGGTGGAGTGTGTTAGGGCTGGGGTGTGTTAGGGCTGGGGTGTGTTAGGGTGGGGTGTGCTAGGGAGGGGTGTGTTAGAGCTGGGGTGTGTTAGGGCTGAGGTGTGTTAGGGCTGGGGTGTGCTAAGGTGGGGTGTGTTAGGGTGGGGTGTGTTAGGGTGGGGTGTGTTAGGGCTGGGGTGTGTTAGGGCTGTTGTGTGTTAGGACTAGGGTGTGTTAGGGTGGGGTGTGTTAGGGCTGGGGTGTGTTAGGGCTGGGGTGTGTTAGTGCTGCAGTGTGTTAGGACTTGGATGTGTTAGGGCTAGGGTGTGTTAGGACTAGGGTGTGTTAGGGCTGGGGTGTGTTAGGGCTGGGGTGTGTTAGGGCTGGGGTGTGTTAGAGCTGGGGTGTGTTAGGACTAGGGTGTGTTAGGACTAGGGTGTGTTAGGACTAGGGTGTGTTAGGGTGGGGTGTGTTAGGATTAGGGTGTGTTAGGGCTGGGGTGTGTTAGGGCTGGGGTGTGTTAGGGCTGGGGTGTGTTAGTGCTGCAGTGTGTTAGGGCTGGGGTGTGTTAGGGCTGGGGTGTGTTAGGGCTGGGGTGTGTTAGAGCTGGGGTGTGTTAGGACTGGGGTGTGTTAGAGCTGGGGTGTGTTAGCAGTATTAAGGCTGAGGCCTGCTAGCATTGGGGCTTACTAGAACTTGGGCCTAAAAGTAGAAGTGCCTCTCATGTTTGGGCCTATCAGGACAGGGGCCTACAAGGATGGGGTATACAAGGGCTGGGGTATACAAGGGCTGGGGTTTACAAGGGCTGGGGCTTACAAGGGCTGGGGTTTACAAGGGCTGGGTCTTACAAGGGCTGGGGTTTACAAGGGCTGGGGCTTACAAGGGCTGGGGTTTACAAGGGCTGGGTCTTACAAGGGCTGGGGTATACAAGGGCTGGGGTTTACAAGGGCTGGGGTTTACAAGGGCTGGGTCTTACAAGGGCTGGGGTATACAAGGGCTGGGGTTTACAAGGGCTGGGGTTTACAAGGGCTGGGGTTTACAAGGGCTGGGGTTTACAAGGGCTGGAGTATACAAGGGCTGGGGTTTACAAGGGCTGGGGTTTACAAGGGCTGGGTCTTACAAGGGCTGGGGTTTACAAGGGCTGGAGTATACAAGGGCTGGGGTATACAAGGGCTGGGGTATACAAAGGCTGGGGCTTACAAGGGCTCCAGACTTCGGCCGCCTGAGTCTGGAGCCCATGTGACCTGCAGCCATTAAATGAAAATATTGTCAAGGTAGAGGGAAGGTGAACCACGGTACTGACGACTCTGGTAAACAACCACCAGCAGGGGAGGAACTGCTGCGTCAGGAGCAGAGATGGGTAAAGTACTGATATATATTTACTTGAATAAAAGTATTGTTACTGTTTTAAATTTTTGCTCAAGTGAAGGAAAGAGTACTCATAATGAATGAATACTTGAGTAAAAGTTAAAGTTGGAGAAACTACTTTGTAGTTTTTCCAACTTTAACTTTTACTCAAGTATTCATTCATTATGAGTACTCTTTCCTTCACTTGAGCAAAAATTTTAAACAGTAACAATAGTACAAAAACACAGTGAACGAGTTTTTTCTTATTAAAAAATCATCTGTGGTACAATTCGTCACACAGTCATTTGTTGAGCAGCAGCTGATATTCAATGGTGTTGTTTAAAAGATTTGCTCTTCCTGACGTGAGCAAGAGGCCAGCTGAACTAAACCGCTCGCATGCTGCAGGAGTAGGCAAGGGGGTGTTTACCTGGAAAGAGATGCCTTCAAGATGGATGGGAACCTTTTAAAACATCCATACTGGCTGACATGTTAACCAGGTACTCGTTTAAGTCTCTGGTTTCATGGCTGGTGCAGTTCTTGACAGATGGAAATAAATCTTTTCATCCGACTTTTCTAAATAAGGCAACGGGTGACTTTTCAAGGTAAACGTGGCCACAGAGAGATGAATCTCGCGGTGTCAATACAGATTGCAATTGGTTGATGTGTGTCCTGCTCCACACCATAGGAGACCCCACCGCTTGTGATTGGTTCCTTAAGAGTAGCTGCGCTCTGATTGGTCAGTTGATATAAACAAAAGCTATCACCAAGGCAGCCACAAAGGTTTTCCCCAAAGCTTCCAAATGTAACGAGAGTTTCATAAAAAGAAACGTTGTGAAGTAAACTAGATATTTTATTCTTAATTTTACTTTAGTAAAAGTAAAATAGTAAAACATTTATAGAATACTTGAGTAAATGTAGAGTACAAGCAAAGTTACTTGAGTATTGAAATGAAGTAAATGTACGTAACTACTCCCCATCCTTGGTCAGGAGGTCTCATTGCCTAGATGTCCAGAGAGGTGTTGTGCCTTCTCAATGTGTCGTTAAAGTTTTTATGGGCTTGAGAGAGAGAGAGATATCCGTCCCACAAAGACCGTCTTCATTAGCTGCAGCCTTCTAGTGTCAGCTGCTAGAACTAGACAGACGTTCTCTACGACATACCCTGTAGTGTGAACAACTCAACGATCTACCCTGCTATTTCTTCGGACGAGCTTCATAAACTTGAATAAAACAAATTTGTTGCCTTCGAATACCGAAAAAAAAATGATTTACTCTCAGTTTCCCTTGAGGATGGATAGTAGTGTCCAGATTATATATGTATACTGTATAGTCACACTATAATACAGTCTATCTATCTGTGTACGTGTCTGTACGTTTCTGGTGCATTTCCACAGTTGTGAATATAGATAGCTGAAATTTGAAGTGCGAGTGACCTATGGGCTGGCCATGCACTCTCTCCTGCCTCTCCGCCTGGGCTACGCCGTTTAACTTCGTTAGTATATTATTTACACCCAAGACGAATTTAATTTCTCAGATCTGTACACTGGATATAATGTAATAGCTTTTTTATGCGATCAAAATATAATTTGTCTGAAATGAAAATGAGAGAGAAAGCAAGTTTTCCATTGGCAATACTGTAAGTCCTACACTCAATAACCCAAGATTCTGGGGGCCAGAGACGAGATCAAGGAGTCTCCATGGATGTTAGATTTCACGCCTTCTCCTCCTCCAAGACATCCTTGAGACATGAAGCTGCTTGTTCTGAACCTGAAGAACTCACGGTCTCCTTCACCTCGTAATGGATAATTTAGGATTCTTTTTTCTTGAAATTCATTAAAGTTAATTATCTGAAATGTGTTAAGAAAATTATTTATATACACGTACAATCATTGTAGAAAAAAATAATTAATATGTATATGTTGTTCTATATTGTTTATTAAAGACTAGCAGAAACGCCGCCCTCTGGGCGACTCATTCGCTAGGCCACATTGTCTCACTGTTCAGTCCCCAAAACTTCTTCCATCAATAGTTCATTAACGGTGTATGTAAGTTCCACCATGTTTTTCACTACAACGGTACAGCAAAGTATATTTTTTTAGCATTAAACTTATTATTTTCTTGTCTAATCATCACTACATATAACACCACCCATCATCACTACATATAACACCATCCATCATCTCTACATATAACACCACCCATCATCACTACATATAACACCACCCATCATCACTACATATAACACCACCCATCATCACTACATATAACATCATCCATCATCACTACATATAACACCATCCATCATCACTACATATTACACCATCCATCATCACTACATATAACACCACCCATCATCACTACATATAACACCATCCATCATCACTACATATAACACCATCCATCACCACTACATATAACACCACCCATCATCACTACATATAACACCATCCATCATCACTACATATAACACCACCCATCATCACTACATATAACACCATCCATCATCACTACATATAACACCATCCATCATCACTACATATAACACCATCCATCATCACTACATATAACACCACCCATCATCACTACATATAACACCATCCATCATCACTACATATAACACCATCCATCATCACTACATATAACACCATCCATCATCACTACATATAACACCACCCATCATCACTACATATAACACCACCCATCATCACTACATATAACACCACCCATCATCACTACATATAACACCATCCATCATCACTACATATAACACCATCCATCATCACTACATATAACACCATCCATCATCACTACATATAACACCACCCATCATCACTACATATAACACCACCCATCATCACTACATATAACACCATCCATCATCACTACATATAACACCACCCATCATCACTACATATAACACCATCCATCATCACTACATATAACACCATCCATCATCACTACATATAACACCACCCATCATCACTACATATAACACCACCCATCATCACTACATATAACACCATCCATCATCACTACATATAACACCACCCATCATCACTACATATAACACCACCCATCATCACTACATATAACACCATCCATCATCACTACATATAACACCACCCATCATCACTACATATAACACCATCCATCATCACTAAATATAACACCACCCATCATCACTACATATAACACCACCCATCATCACTACATATAACACCATCCATCATCACTAAATATAACCCCATCCATCATCACTACATATAACACCACCCATCATCACTACATATAACACCACCCATCATCACTACATATAACACCATCCATCATCACTACATATAACACCACCCATCATCACTACATATAACACCATCCATCATCACTACATATAACACCACCCATCATCACTACATATAACACCACCCATCATCACTACATATAACACCATCCATCATCACTACATATAACACCATCCATCATCTCTACATATAACACCATCCATCATCACTACATATAACACCACCCATCATCACTACATATAACACCATCCATCATCACTACATATAACACCACCCATCATCACTACATATAACACCATCCATCATCACTACATATAACACCATCCATCATCACTACATATAACACCACCCATCATCACTACATATAACACCATCCATCATCACTACATATAACACCACCCATCATCACTACATATAACACCACCCATCATCACTACATATAACACCACCCATCATCACTACATATAACACCATCCATCATCACTACATATAACACCACCCATCATCACTACATATAACACCACCCATCATCACTACATATAACACCATCCATCATCACTACATATAACACCATCCATCATCACTACATATAACCCCATCCATCATCACTACAGATCGGTAAAGTAGTTTCCGAGATTATCGTGCGGACACACACACACACACACACAACAGACAGACTTCTTTGTTTTATATAGATAGATTATTCTTCGTTGATTTTTTTTAATTCTGGAGCTGGAGTAGGCGGCCTGTGCTCCTCCGCCACACAATCAATAACGGAGGATGTACTGTACGTAACTCATTGTCCCGCATACACGAGTATATAATGTATCTTCACTATGACAGCACCCAGATCTGCTGTGTTCTTATGGTCAAGGTTATAGTTCTAAAGGTGGCACTATCTGGCATAAAGTGGCACTATCTGGCATAAAGTGGCACTATCTGGCATAAAGTGGCACTCTCTCTATATCTTCCTTCTCTCTCCTCCTAATGTTCTCCCTAGTCTGTCTTTCTCTCTCCTCTTAAATCTATCTAACTATCTATCGATCTATCTATCTATCTATCTGTATATCTGTCTGTCTAACCCTCCATGTTCCTGTCTCTTTTTTTTTATTAATTAAATAAAACTCTCAACAGTTGGTGTTTTTACCCACTAAGTACAGTATGTAAATAGATTTAAAACATACACACACATATTGGAAAATTATATATACAAGATACGTAATTGGTCAAATAATTTTAGTAGGATGAAACATTTATTAAAAAAAATGAGTAAGAAAGAAGTATTTATTGGCTCCAGTTGAAAATATATATCCATCAGTCAGGTCAATCAAGGCGGTCATTAAACAGAGTGATATTAAAGCACACTATTTACTTCATATACTGTAGGCACGATATATATCACCTGACCTTAACTTTCAGGTGTTGTCGTCAATTTCCCCAGAGGCTAATTATCAAATACCCATGTTAATAAGACCTTTGATGGCAATTAATATGGACAAACGAGTAAATTGCCACAGTGTACCTTGTGATCTCTAGGTGACGCTTTGATCATCCCGTTTCCATTAATATCGAGATGTCAACCAATAGCAGCACTTCTATTTCCTCACTGCGTCTCTCCTCCAGTTGTCAAAGTCTCACACGCTGCAGTGTCTCACCTAACTGGAGACGTGAGATCGCTTCTAATTGGCTTACCTCCGCCAAGATTCGAGTACATATTCTCAGGTCTCGTAACTCAGTATTCTCTCCTCTAATTGAAAATCTCATCTCATTGCCTCCACTAAACATGGAAGGAAAAATATGTAGTGGAAATTGCACCTGGTTCTGTATAAACTCTTCTATATGCTTCTTCTTATCCCCAATTACGAGAACAAAATCGAGCTTGTCGTATTTTGGGTGTTCGTTCTTGGTGAGGTTGGTGGACCCGACCCGGCGCTGGTGTAAGGGAGGAACAGGAATCATGTGACGTGTGGAGGCGGTGAGTCAAAGAGGGAGGGACGGTGGATGCGAGATGGGAAGAGAGGGGTGGGGGGGGGGAGAGAACGAAAGTTGGGAGAGGGAGGGAAAGAGGGTGAATGAGAGTGAGGGAAGGGAAGGAGAGAGGGAGGGAAGAAAAGAGGTTTCAAAGGAGAGAGGAAAGGAAGGAGAGAAGGGGTGGGAAGAATAAAGAGAAAGGGATGAAGACCTGGAGAGGAAAATAAAGTGAGAGAGAGAGAGAGAGAGAGAGAGAGAGAGAGAGAGAGAGAGAGAGGTGGTGATCGTCTATCCTTGTCTCTCTCTCTTCCTTTATTTATTACCTTTCTTACTCCTCTCTTAAATTCCGTACTTGAAGACCACCAATCGTCTCTGGCTGTGTCTTTCTGTTCCACCTCTTCCAATTTATTTTACCTGGAGTCTTTCTGATTCGTCTTACTCTTTTCCTTTCATTTCTTTTATTATTCTTACTTTTTTCTGATATTTTCGTCTTTAAACATTGATCAAAATATTATAAACATTTCTCCTTCTGTGTCATCTTCCTCCCTCTTTCATCCCAATCCTCTTCCTCCATATTTATCATCTCCAACACTCTCCTCCCCCCCTCCTTATTTTCACCCTTCATCTCCCCTCCCTTACCTTCTCTCCTTTTTCATATTCCTTCCCCTTATTTGTCCTATCTCCATATCTTTCCCCTCTCTCAACTTCATTTCCCTTTTTTCTCTCCCCTTCTATCTCCCCTCCATTTACCTCTTTCCCCTCCCTCTACCTCTCCCTTCACTTCCCTCCTTTTAGATTTTTCTTCTCCCCTTTTCCTCCTTTCCCTTCTCTCATTCTCTCCCTCCATGATAACTTTTATCTACTATACAGCTCCCTCCCTCCTTCCCTCCTTTCTTCCTTCCTCTCTATCCTCCCTCTCTCTCCCCTCCTCCTTCTCCCCTCACACCCTCCCATGATTGCGTCTATCCAGTATCCTATTACGGTCGCTTCCAAAATCCTCTCATTTACATAAAGACAAGAGAGAGAGAGAGAGAGAGAGAGAGAGAGAGAGAGAGAGAGAGAGTCTGTTTCTTATTCAGTAAAATTTTCGATATCAATAAAATTTTCAATGTGTATTAGCCTTGTGAGTCCCCAATGATCGAAAATTTATTCAGTTTTACCTCCATCAAAGGCATTCCAAATAAGAACAAACCATATTGGAGATCTTCCGTTCCTCTCACGAACTAAGTCAAGCTGTAGATTTCACCTCTATTTCCACATTCATGACCCTTGAAACGTAGTACAAGAATCTACGTGACCGGTAGAGTCGGAAGACATCCTGGGTTTTGATATTCATTGTAGGGGAAAGTTATCTGAATGGGGAATAAGTTGTTCTAGTCTGTCTTGAGATGGTACTGTACTGTTTCGGGGTTGACGGAGTCGGAGGCTATCCTGGGTAATAAATGACTTCGGTAGATCCTTGAGAGAAAGAAAGGAGCGAGATATTTTGCATATATACCTTACAAATAGTTTTATTTCTAGTATTCATTGCGATCAAATTGGAAAATAAGGAGCATTTCCCTTGTCTTCCAGTAAAAATAAATATTGATATAACCTCAAGCGAGTTACGGTGGTGATGTAGATTTTAAAGAGAGAGACGGCAGCATTATGACGTGTTTACAAAGGGAGGATATTATATATGCTGGTGCCAGTTGGTTCGTTGCCTTCACAGAATATTGGGAAATCGGTGCTTTATGAATTAAAGTCATATGGGATCGTGGCGAAAATATTTTGTTGAGAGAGAGAGAGAGAGAGAGAGAGAGAGAGAGAGAGAGAGAGAGAGAGAGCACCTGACACCTGCTTCTATAACATTACACTGTTTATATTCCTATGTTTCTCTCGCTGTAAATATTTGTCTCTAATTTTCTTTTAGAGTAAGTGGTTGTTGCTTTCAATTAAGGAAGCGTCCCTCGTCACTGAGTAAAGGCTCGAGTAATGGGTAAATTAACCCCAGGGCAACACTTCAAAGCTTCTGAACTCAACTCGACAACCGGGAGGGAGGGAGGGAGGGAGGGAGAGGGAGGGAGGGAGGGAGGGAGCGGGAGGGGGACAGTAACAATACAGCATGAAATACTCTTTACGTATTATGGTTATGTATATGACTTTAGGTTCTTCACACACACACACACACACACACACACACAGGTGTTACTCCAAGTATCAACAGTAATTAGTATTCAAAGGTGCATGGAGGTCTCCAGATTTTATAATTTTGCATGATGGTAACATCGTGTAACATTAATAGTTTATTACAATTATACTGTCACTGCTCTAGTATTTAACATTATGTTGTTTTTAGATTAGACAAACTTTACTAAGTTATTTTGATTAGAATGTTAATGTTCAAGTTTCAAAACTAATTTATAAAGTTGTTTGATATAAATACTATTAAGTTCACGACTCATGCATCCCGATGTATTGTCAAAGTTGCCTGAGAGAGCCAGCTGGTGGCCAGGTCTGCTGTATGCAGTTTGCCTGAGAGAGCCAGCTGGCGGTCTGGTCTGCTGTATGCAGTTTGCCTGAGAGAGCCAGCTGGCGGCCTGGTCTGCTGTACGCAGTTTGCCTGAGAGAGCCAGCTGGGGCGGCCTGGTCTGCTGTACGCAGTTTGCATGCGTTCATCTGATTCACTGATGTTTATATTCTTACTCAGTCTTCTTAGTAATTTTCTTAAGATGTTTGTGATTTTTAACAATAGTTGAAAATTTCATATTTACGTTTTTATTATTTTTTAGACTAAAGTTTATTAGTCGAGGCAACTTTCGTGATACAACACTTCATTCACGTACTGTTATTATTGCCAATAGTCTTTAATTCCTCCTCCTCTCGGTCTCTCCTCTGCTAATGACAAGATAATTTCTCTGCATTTTGATCATATGACTTTCAGTTGTATAATGGATGTCTTACTTCTGTTTATTTAATATTTTTCCTTATATTTCATGGAAAACCTGTAAGGTTGACCTTGAAGTCCTTCATCTATCCTTCACCCTCCTCCTTCCCCCTTCCTTCCTTCCTTAAACCCTCATCATTATCACTTCACCGTCATTCATTTCCATCATCACCAAACCCAAGTTCTACCTTTCTTATTGTCTGTTCAGACGTTCTTCCTACATCTACCTTTTTAGGAGGTCGTGCATCCGCCGTGGGGGAACGTGCGACCACCGCCCCAATGACTGCTGCTACAACTCCTCCTGCCGCTGCAACCTGTGGGGCACCAACTGCAGGTGCCAGCGTATGGGGATCTTCCAGCAGTGGGGGAAATAAATCTTCACCGCCATTTGTATCTGCCCAAGGTGACGTCGGGGACCTCACCGCACCTCGACTTCCCCTACTGTCGCGACTGTCTTCCTCCTTCTTGCAGCAGCGTCCCTCACCACAAGCTGTGACATCTCCTTCAGCTAGTTCTCCTGCGTTGTTTCTTATCACCTTCCTTGTTCTCTATCATCTCCAGCTGGAACTACAACCATCATCACTTGATTCTTGTTACACTCACCAAAAGTTATCTCGTGTATACAGCAAGGAGAAATAAAATCAAGAGCCGTTTTCGTCCTAAGGGCGACACTTAAAAAACTAAAACATATTATAATGTCTTTCCAATAATAAAAGTTTACCCTCCTCACGTTTTCTGTGACGGGGTTAGTCGAGGTCAGCGTAGCGTCTCTTCCTACCTAAGTGTTGGGTGTCATAAATATGTGGGTTCAGGTATATTAGCCTTGGTAACCTCCACTAAAAAGTGTTATACATGCATGTTCTTGGTTGTATATCGGATGTGAGCTATACTAACGGTGTGGGTATTCGTCATTGGCCGATCCCCTCCTCCAGCCACTTGAATTAGCCAATCACAATACCCATACCTCAAAGCCAGGATCTGATTGGGTATACTCCAGCCACATACCCTAATTAGGCCCTGGCTTGACATATTTACCTGTATCTTTTGAAAGTGAACAGAGTTTTAAAAACAGAGTGAATTATCGAATCATATGGTATATATACATAATAAAGTGTCTATGTGTACGAGCCTTTTCTTTTTCATTAAACCCTTTACGATAAAAATCACGGATATCAAACCTGGAAAATTTACAAACATATATTAACATGATTTAAAAAGTGAAAAGATATGCAAACAGATTTCACGATATATAAAATGAAAGTAGACAAACATTGATTTACACGATATAAAAAGTGTAAAAATAACCAAACATATTTCCATGACAGGTGAAGAAATAACTCATCCAGAAATATTTGATACCCCGGCCATCAGAGAACTCCTCTGTATAAACTCATTATTTACTGTCAAGTTTTTCATTTTTTTTGTTCATTCCCAAAACAGATTGGAAATATATTCACTAAAGCAGAAAGCAATCATGGGTAGCAGACACCAGAACTACTGATGTAATTACTCACAAACATACCTCACAAATTTATGGATTAAAATAACAAATATTTTCGGAAATTATATAAACACACACATTTACACTGTATATAGAACCAGACATGTATATAGAACCAGACACACATTTATACAGTATATAGAAACAGACACACATTTACACTGTATATAGAACCAGACACACATTTACACTGTATATAGAACCAGACACACATTTACACTGTATATAGAACCAGAGACACATTTATACAGTATATAGAAACAGACACACATTTACACTGTATATAGAACCAGACACACATTTACACTGTATATAGAACCAGACACACATTTACACTGTATATAGAACCAGACACACATTTATACAGTATATAGAAACAGACACACATTTACACTGTATATAGAACCAGACACACATTTACACTGTATATAGCACAAGACACACATTTACACTGTATATAGAACCAGACACACATTTATACAGTATATAGAACCAGACACACATTTATACAGTATATAGAAACAGACACACATTTACACTGTATATAGAACCAGACACATTTACACTGTATATAGAACCAGACACACATTTACACTGTATATAGAACCAGAGACACATTCATACAGTATATAAAAAGAGACACACATTCATACAGTGTATAAATACAGACAGACATTCATTTAGTTTATATAAAAATACAAATTCGGACATAAAAAAATCCCTACGATGTTAATGGTAAAATGAGACTAGAAAATGAAAGCAAGTTCCATATACCTGTCGACCAGTTAGAGGCAATGTGGATATAGTATACTGTCGACTCATCCTTCTGTACACAAGGAGGCAGCATGGATGACACTGCACTCGACCGACTTCCCTTCCCCATCTTGTCAAGGTAGGTTGGACCTTTACGACAGGAGACGAAAGTTAGATCCACTCAGCATTTTCTTAGCAACAGACCAAAAAAAAAAAAAATAATAATAATAAAAAAATATAGATACAATTAAATTTACAAAAACATAAAATACAAAAAAATATATTAATAAAGGCCAAGGAAATATATACTGTATACTGTATATGATAAAAGAGCTGTATAACGGAAAGGGAATAATGAGAAGCAGTGATGAAAGAAATATGAAGAAAACAAAGTTAGTAAGGCACTGAAGAGAAATGACAAGAAAATTGATCTCAATGGAAATATCAAATCTAAAGGAAAATGTATGAAATGAGGGAGAATGAAAAAGAGAATAACGAAAATAACAACAAAACTGATGATGAAAGAATAAAAGGATAAAGAGGAGGAGAAAAACAGATAAGAAACAAAGGAAAAAGAAAATACAGGAGAAGAATTATTAACCGTAAATATAAAAGAATAAACAATAAATTAAAAAAAATAACAGTACAACGATGAGGAGAAAAACAAATGGAAATATTAACAAGAAAACTGACAAGAATAACAAACAGACTATAATAAATATAAGAAATAAAACACAACTTATATGGTTCTATGGTTATTCATTTCACCCTTTTCCCATCTTTATAAATCTGTAATCTTTTTTTTGTTTTCAATATCCTTACTCCATTTATTAATAGCCACCATTATTTCGCTTCTTTTTCACTACCTATTTTCTTTTTCTTTTTTTAACTATTTCCTATTTCCATTTCAGCTTCTCATACTTATCCTTCTCTAATTAATATCCCAATTACCCAATTTTAACTCTATTCTAGTTATTCATTTTCCTTTCGTTTTCTATCATCAAACTTCAATTTTCTCTGTCCCATTTTCTTTCAGTCAACGATTTTTCTCACTTTCCCATTTTACCTCAGTCTCCCATTTTATCTCAGTCTCCTATTCTATCTCAGTCTCCTATTTTATCTCAGTGTTCCATCTCCTCTCATTCTCCGTTTTCTCTCAGTCTCCCAATTTAATCTCATATATTTCAACCTTCCATTTTTTTCACTCTAGGATGGTAAATTGGGTTTAATTTTCCGGTTCAATGGTCTAATATCCGTCCAGTGCAGCCCCTCAATTTACGGCAGAGGAATTTAAAGTATTTGTGGCTCGTTTTATTTTTAATTACAATTTAGTATTAAATTTTCCATAGATTAGTACATGCAGTTTTGTGTGTGTGTGTGTGTGTGTGTGTGTGTGTGTGTGTTTTTCTTCTTTTCCTTTCTCTTTTCCCTCTATCTCTTTCACCATTTTTTTTATTCTTTTTCTCTTTCTCCCTCTCCTCAAATTTCTTTCTTTATGTTTTTCAATTTCTCGTTATTTTTTATTATTATTATTATTTTTTGCTTTTAACTTTCTATATCTTACTCACTTTTATTTTCTCCCTTTCCTACTATCTATCTATATATCTATCTATCTATCTATCTATCTATTTATATATCTATCTGTGGATGGTCTGGCAGCCAAGAGCTTAAACTTGGTAATGTTGGGTGCATAATGTTTTTGTGTGCGTGTTTTCTTCACTTCTCTGGTGTTCTCATTAAGAATCTGGACGATGTCACCACACCACCCTTGAGTAATTTGAAATAGTCAAGATGAGCGGCCAATATTGACGCCAAATAAGAAAATCGGCATATCTTGATTATTTATCATTTAAACACAATGATTTTGGTGTCAATCACTACGTTTTCAATGCTGAGGAGTCTATTTCATTAATAAGTAATGCAATTTTATTCATTTTTTGGATGTAGCTTCAGTAATTTGGGTGTATCTACATATGTTCATTATTCCCAGACTCGGGAGAATACATATGGCGATGAGTTTTGTGGAATGTGTTGGAGTATTAAAGGCTAATTGTGGTTTTGGAAGAAATTTTGCCGATTCCCTTTGGTGGGGTACAGTAAGTCGAATGGTTACTGGTAAAAGATTTCCTCAAAACACCCTGGTCTGAGGCTGGTAGTTGAGGAGCTACAACAATACTTGATTATACATAGTGATGGTTATAATAATTTGATGGACCTCTTAGAGCAGAAAGCTGCTGTTACCAAAACAGCAAAATTGTGGCTAGATTATCTCATGAAACCAGTGTTGATCATGATGGTATTTAAGAGAGATGAACGTGGAGGATATTGGTCATTATATCTCTGGCCAATGATGCCTTTGCTGCTGGGTACATAAACTACGCCAGCTAAGGCTTTTACTATCTAAGAAGTTCTAACTAGCTTTTTGAATGGCAGTCATGTGATGCGACACAAACCTGGTTTAAGAAATTGCATATAACCTGACCTGTTTATTGAAAGTACATTTATGACACATGGACATGGACCAGGAAGGCTGGTGGGGATAACACTGAAACCCTCAGCTTTAAAATGATAGGTACTGAGTTTGCACGTATGTTGTCGTTTGATCAAAGATATACCAGAGATGAAAGTTTCTGGTACCAGGTTACATGGAGAGGTAAAAACTTACAAAGAAAAAGCTCGACCTCGAAGGATGACAGATGATCAAGAGAGAGCCAGTAGCAGAGAGAAAATGAAGCTCTCCACCAATCCCCTAGAATGTGAAGACTTTATGAATAATGTAATCAATATATTATTTCTTTTCGGACAATTAATGTTGACTGTGCCGTCACACTGGTAAGAAACAAATGGTAGATTATGAATCAACATGGCCAGACGGCTTTAATGAGTCTTTAACTAACGAAGTGAAAGCAATGGCTGCAGAAAAAATGCACTTAAAAGTAGGTTGTGGATCCACATTCAACACAGAGTTCATCTCTACAAGCGTACTTGGACTAATGGGTACAGGGAAAATCAATGTGGAAAAAGTTCTTAATCATGAAGTGGCACAGGTCCCCACTTGACGAACATGGCAGTATAAAACTTACGCAAACACACACCCAGCAAGGTCAACTATTTAACCAGGTCTATTCACTACTAGTGGGTATGCAATACTTTGGGTAATCCATGGCCCTTTGTGGGATTTGTACAGAACACTGTGGATGAGTTGTCACTTACAACTTCAAGCTAAAATAGGCAGATGTCTAATTTATTTCAACCGCTATCTGGAATACAGCAACAAAAGTGGAACACGCTGTAACCACGAAGGAGATAAAACCAGTAAAGCTGTATCTCACAGCCACTCTGCCTCTGAAGTAAGTGGTTTTGGCAGTGACAAAATAAAGTTAAGCTCAATGACCTTATATGTGAAGGCCTTGTGACGGAAGCATAACACACACACACACACACACATATATATACATATATATATATATATATATATATATATATATATATATATATATATATATATATATATATATATATATATATATATATAATATATATATATATATATATATATATATATAATATATATATATATATATATATATATATATATATATATATATATATATATATATATATATATATGTATATATACAGTATGTCTCGAATATCGAGTACTGAAGAGGCTTGTAACCATAAGTACTCACAAGCTCACCTGTTGCTTCACTATTATGTGGAAAGGAATATGTAATGCACATTCCTTGGTGCTCCCGCACTCTCGGGATGTGAGCCCATGTGTGTGGAGTATTGGGAAAAGTACTGTTTTCAAAGTTCTGCATGCAGGACATAAATTAACCAAACTTGGTGTCCCAAAGGCAAACATGGATGAAGCTATAGCAGGAGCGACAAAATTTTTTGCAGTATGCTATGGAATCAAAGCCAGGGAGAGATGACAGGTCAGCAGTGAGGTATTAAGCATGGCTAAAAAGAATGAGCAGAGACAAATCAATTACTCTTCCACTTAGAGTACTCTCACCAACAGCTGCCGCGTTATAGAAAATGTCAGGAGAGCCCACCATCAAGCATATACAATATCTTGAGATCAGCTGCTCATCAAGAGTCATCAGATCATCTCATCAAGAGTCATCAGATCATGATCCCTGTGAGTTTAGGTGTATGCGAGATGTGCAACGGAGATTATTCTCTCCTTGACACCGCCGAATTCTGTGCCTCCAGCTCCACCTGCAGTACTCAAGATGATCTGCTGTGGATATGTACAGTACATACACTATTGTGCTTAACTGCAGAGTGCAAATGTGCCAAAGCACAATTGGTTTGCACGGTTTTCTGTGAATGCCGTACAGTTGTTCATACAGCTGTTATTTGTAGCAATTGGTGAACAAGGTCAGTACTGTTAATAATTATGGTGTTGGAGAACTACATGGCAGTGATGCAAACTAAATTTTACATATGCCTTTGGATGGGAATGGTGAAGTTTCATAATTATACTATTTTGTAATGATATTGTAATGTAATGTTTCTTAAATTTCTCTTGTCAGCCGCCATATATATATATATATATATATATATATATATATATATATATATATATATATATATATATATATATATATATATATATATATATATATATATATATATATATATAAGATTTTGAGATAGGGAATGGTAGAAAATTACAGTAATTGGTCATGAATTTACATGAAAGAATGTAGTTAAATATCAAACGAAGTCATAATTATGGAGAACAAAATATTAAACTCAGGACATGGAAATAAAAAAAAAATAAGCAACAGAAAACGGGAAGCAGGATTCTTTTAAAGTTCACATTACAAATTGAAGCTACGAAATATAACTGACCGTCAAAATGGCGCCACTATTGTACCGACACTCTACTTACATACCCATTCTTATCCTTAACTATGGAGCAATATGACTTCCAATATGGAGTCATAATTGCACTGAGACTATTCACTAAATGGATACGTTATTTAATTCCCAGTAATCTGAGGAAATATCAGCTAAACTAGCATTAAATTTGCACTGTGACTATATCGCAATCGTGACTTCAAAACTACACAAAGACTATTGGAAACTGAGGTTCTATGCAAATACAAATACACTGGACCTATATACTGTATATATGAGAGTGTGTTGTAACTGGCACTAAGACTGTATATATGAGAGTGTGTTGTAACTGGCACTAAGACTGTATATATGAGAGTGTGTTGTAACTGGCAATATGACTGTATATATGAGAGTGTGTTGTAACTGGCACTAAGACTGTATATAGGAGAGTGTGTTGTAACTGGCACTAAGACTGTATATATGAGAGTGTGTTGTAACTGGCACTAAGACTGTATATAGGAGAGTGTGTTGTAACTGGCACTAAGACTGTATATATGAGAGTGTGTTGTAACTGGCACTAAGACTGTATATATGAGAGTGTGTTGTAACTGGCAATAAGACTGTATATATGAGAGTGTGTTGTAACTGGCAATAAGACTGTATATATGAGAGTGTGTTGTAACTGGTAATAAGACTGTATATAGGAGAGTGTGTTGTAACTGGTAATAAGACTGTATATAGGAGAGTGTGTTGTAACTGGCAATAAGACTGTATATAGGACAGTGTGTTGTAACTGGTAATAAGACTGTATATAGGAGAGTGTGTTGTAACTGGCAATAAGACTGTAAATCTTCGACGAGTACATTGATTGCCGGGTCATTTTTATCAAACCAGTTCTGGTGTATTCTTTCCATCTGGCGGAGGGTCTCTCTGCAGGGTTTTGTCATGGCATTGTCGAGAATATCCCATTCGGCTCTGAGATTTGGGTTGTTTGTTGTCGGGCTGTTTTTCAGCCCATGTTCGAGCTGCTCTCTGAGAGTATGTGCTACCGCTAGATCCTCCAGATGTTTTGTGTTAATACCGCTTCTGGAGGCTTGTTGCCTTCGCCATTTTGGGGCGACGTGAAGTGAGAGCTTGGCTCGGGTGATAGTGAGGTTGTGTGCTGCACACTTACTGAGGAGGAGTAGGCTGTTGGCATTCGCTTGCCTTGTCCATTTCTCCTTATGATTCCCTGCCAAATGTCAGCATCTCTGCCAACTCTTGCGTTGGAGCCACCTAGGAGCACCACCTTATCTTCTCTAGGGATGAAGGTTAGCACTCTGTCAAGGTTGGCATAAAAGGCCTCCTTGAAGTTATTCTCTGCATCCTGTGTTGGGGCGTATGCACTAACGAAGAAGGCAGGGCGTGAGTGATTCATGCAGCGTAGTGCTCTTGATCCCAACAGGCATTTCAGTTGGCCTCTGTAGGATGCATTGGCGGGTGGCAAATCCAATTCCATAAATGCGGGTTCTCTCCTCAACAGGCTTACCCTTCCAGAAGAAGGTATAATCGGACCCCTTTCTGTGAGTCGACCCTCACCTGGGAGCCGGGTCTCACTAATGGCTAGAAGGGTGGCTCTTCTTTCAGGATGCTCATTTGTGCCAGTATCCAGACGGGTCCTTCCATGCAGAGACCATAAGATTTTGTATAGTTTATTTCTGTTTTGTGATTATGATAGTGTTTTCGACCGCATAAAGATGACCTTAAAGGGTTCGGTTGCCCAGTCTGGTTGGTTCTTTAGGCAAGATATGTTTATTGCACCTTTACTAGTCCCCTCCCCATTTGGGGTGAGCAGAGTGGCTCCCTGGAAGGGCTGCTCAGTCGCACAGACAGAACCGGATTGCACTGCTGCCTAAATTCCAGTGAGTAAACGATCATCTTATCTGTGCCGCCCATGTGCAGAGTTGAGACTAGAGACTCCCGGCAGTCATCCCTGCCTGTCCCCTTTGCCACTCATCCGTCGCCACAGGACTTTTGCGGGTATAGGGGTTTTAATAATGATGGTGAGCTAGATGATGTCTGCATGTGAGTTGATTTATGTGGTGGGGCAGGAGTGCAGGCTGCAACCACACATCTTGGTTCTCCCTTTTCCTGATCCAGTGGTGCAAGTGTTGCAACGAATGGGGAGAGGGAGAGTTGCAACTGAATGCCGATAGATTATCGGTTGGACTATCGGCGATAGTCCAGTTTGTTGAGTTTAGCCTCAGTAGCCTGTCCATCATGAATTGCCTTCATCCGCCGGTGTAGTTGTTGGGTTCCCATGTTGGTCACCTCTTCCACCTATACCGCCGTTTGGGGTCTTGTTGGTGCTTTGTCAGCATGTCTGCCTGATGCGGGGCTCCACCACAGATTTTTCGTTCGGGGTTTACTCCCATAGCCTTATACCAACCAAGGTTAATCTGCAAGGCAGCAGGGCAGTGGTTGGTAGGCCCCAAGACGTGTGCACATGCCAGTGGTCCTATGCACCGTCCTTCTGGATCTAACTGCTGCTCTGATATCTCGTGCTGGTCTAGCTTGGGCCCACGAGGCACCCAGTTACCGTGTGTTGCCACGAGGAGGCACAACAGGAGTCTTGTTGGTGAAGAGGCTGTGTACTGGTAGGGGAAGACGTATGCAAGTTGCTTCTCTGTTCGCCACGAGGGTGAGCCAGCGGCGGTAGCTGAAAGCGAGAGGAAGCAAGTAGTGCTTGCACCTTAACACTAACCTAATGCTGCCACACTGACACATTACACCACCCTGTGCACACACACACACATACAGTAACGGACTCACGCTTACCCAAAAAAAAATGTAACAAAAGAAATTATCGATCATAAGACAACGGGAATAAGACACATTTCCGAGTTGTAGGATCCTATCGGTGGGGGGGACAAAACAGTGCTATAACCTCCCATAATTTATTTAGTGTTTAGGTTTTAGGTCTTTGTTTACGCCGCCGACATAGGAATGGCAGTGTTATATACACAGGCCAACCTGCCGTCACACTGAATTACACAAACTCTCGCCTTGTAGAGCAGCTGCACCCCAAGTTTTAGTCAAAGATGATTGCTAGTGCTTGTAAGGAGTGAGTCAGTGGAAGTTGCACCTCATTGAGTGTGCTAAGACAGGTGAGGGAAGTTTTGTTTTTATAGAGTAGGTATTTTATATAGTATATTTTTTTGGATATAACTGTAAAATAGTGTCCAAGAATTTGGTTGGTAGGATGGATTTACAGAATTCGTCAAAGGTTTGGTTAAGTGGCAACAAGGAGCGAATTGGTCTGCACTCTGAGCTGTAATGTTGAAGGCTGTGTTTTTATTTTCGCCACAAATTCGACATTAAGAAAGTGCAAGGGAAGGATTTTTCATGAGTTCCCAACATGGCCTATAGCCAAGTCTGATTCTGGCTGTAACTACATTACTGAGCCGATTCAGACATTTATCCTGGCCATATTGATATTTTGTGTCACGATATTTATCATAGTGGCGAACAATAACACTGGTACCTCGTTGTTCACTTCGTTCTTCGTTTATGATTTTAAGAGCAGCTTTCTTGAAGAGCATCTTCACTCGACCAGGGATAGGGAGTGTGCAGACGAATTTTGCGAGGTTGTCTACATAGTCGTGTTTTTGGAGGCCAATATGGGATGGGATCCATATAAAGTGGGTAAGGATGGCGTCCGTCTTCGCTCTTTCGAGGCGATACTGGATTTGTCTTACTAGATGCTGACAGACAGAACTGGGTGAGGTGATCGTCTCTAGTCCAGAACGAGGGTCACCGATCACCAGTCCACTCCGGCCTCGTACAGAGAGTAGTTGATGGCCCCCTGGATGCCCTGTAGTTTACACCGTGTTGTGCTCGACCAGTCCGGAAAGTGACGCAATACTTCGGCGACACACGTCATTCCGGATTACACTGCATTATTTAAGACTGCTGCACCCGTGTCCTGTAGTGAGCCGTCGGTGACTGTAGATGATGATTGAGTCCCCTGGAACGACTGTTGTGACTTTATTGATATTCTGTAGTGATGCGTGTCGTTGTACTATTTGATGATCATTTGTCTTAGTGTCAGTATAGTGTAGGGACGGCGGAGTGATGGCTCCAATGGGGTGGGTTTTGAAGGGCACTAGAAAGGTGGTCAATGAAGGTGGGAGAGACGTTAGGATCTCTTAAGCAGTTTTTGGAGGTGAGAGAGATTGGCCGAAATTTTTTTCGTGTCCGGCTTTGGTTTGAAGACAATGGTGCTGATGACCCAGGTTGGTGGGAGTGCACCCTGATCAAAACACGTGTTGGACGGATAGAAAAGGTGGTTTCAGGTGACCTTTAGGAGATGATGAAGGGTCCTATCGGAAATGCCATCTCCTGAGAAGGACCTGTCTCAACTCCTCAGCTGTAATGAAGTAGTTGTCATCTGGATGGCGCTCAACACAGGCGACTTCCAGTGCAAATCCTCACTCTAGGAAGGTCTCTTGGAGAGAGTTTTGTGTTTTTGTGGGTAGTGCCGTGACTCGAGGTTGGGCAGCCCAGGATTCCACCAGTTTTTCAGCATATTCCCGGGGACTGTGGTGGAGGGCGGTGTTTTTTTTCTTCTACATATCAGCAATAGAAATGGCGTGATTAAAGTTTGAACCAAATCGGCTCTAGTGATCTGAGAGGGCGGAATCCTGGATAATTTTAAAATCCTGGACAGAGAACCTGAGGTGGAGTCCCGTCTGTGACTACCGCCTGGGCAACCACGATGACCTCAGCCACTGACTCTCTTTGTGCACAAATGCTCTCAAAATGACGCTGAGGACCAGGACTTAACTCACACCGCTGTGTTGTTGTCGAGATTCCCGTTTCTGTCCTCCCATAGTATTAAAACTGACTAACTTCAAGATTATTTTTTCTGCTTATGACAACCCTTCTAGAGGAAGTAGAGTCTCAGTACGATTTTGACGCCATATTGTGGGGTTAAGTGAAAAATAATATAGCCGAATATCGAAATTTTGCACAATAAAATTTGCATAACAAAGGTGAATATACAATTTCCCTGGATTTTGTAGATAAGTAATTACATGTATTCTCACACCTGATTCCCTTTTGTCAGGTGGAGCGTAATATGAATAAAATTAATTATCTACATTAACATAAACATTGTGGAATTATGAAAAGTGATTTCGGTGTTGACTAGGATTTGTTTTTCAAGTAATTTGGTGTTAGATTAATAATTTCCATAGATATCAATTACAGTATCAGGAATAATAATAATAATAATTTTAATAATAATAATGATATTAATGTTGATTTATAAACATAATACTATTACCACTACTACTACTACTACTACTACCATTAATAATAATAATGATGATGATGATGATGATGCTGATGATGATGATGATGATGATAATGATGTAGAGTATGATGATGATGATGATAATTGATGATGATGAAGATGATGATGATGATGATAATGACGTAGAGTATGATGATGATGATGATGATGATGATTGATGATGATGATGATGATGATGATGGTCATGATGATGATACCTTCATATACACAGGAGACGTACAAGATGCCTGATCTCAGCTGCCTCTTCACTATACTGTACTGTATAATGGAAGGAATTTTTCAAGCATATGTGACACACTCAACGGATGGACATTTCGGCCTCAACGTTGCCAAAATTACACGTAAGATCTCTCCACATTGTCACCCTCGAGATCACCAAAATTGAATTCGAATTCGCTAAGATCACCCCCGAATAATTTTTTCGGGCAAAATTGGAAAATCAATGAGTTTGATAAGTAAGATGACTTTTGTCCTAACCTAACCTAACTTAAACTGACTTAACCTAACTTAACCTAACTTAACCTAACAGCATTTTATGCATTAAAATCACCTGAACTCATTTAAAACAAAGAAAAACACATAAACAAAATAAAAACAAAAGTAGTTAAATAAAAAATTCTTTCGTATTTTTTTTTTGTCGACCGATATCAAGTTCACGTTGATGTAAACGGTATTTATGGTGGTAATAAATCCAGGTTATGACACCGGCTGCGTTGTTTATAGTCAAGTGTGAAAAATATAGAAAAATACAAAACAAATAGAGTGATACTGGTTAGAATTCAACCATTTTAGCATAGGCACAATTATATTTTCTCTGATAAATAAAAATTTATATTATTCTGAATACTAACATAGGTTTATATATATATTGGATGGTTAAAATCAAGTTGTACTTTGATAGTTTTTGATTACATTTTTGTTTGATTATAACTGTATTTATTTGTTCTATTTAATATCACATTATCTTTACATTGATAGAATTATATTTAATTTCCGTAGTTAAAATTAGCCAAATAATGCGGCTTCACTCAGGTTGCAGTCGTCATATATTCTTATGTTTTCCTATGCTTACTTCTCTGTAGTAATAAATGGTATGTATGTGTATAGGTTTTATTCTGCTTTACTTGTGCAATGTGGCCTAAAAATATCCTTTTGTTCATACCAAAAACCTGTAACACAAAAACTGAACATTTAAAATTTTCGAAAGTCTTAATTTTAAGCTAAGATTATTCACATTCTATTTCCTTATAATACTCCTAACCTAACCTAACCTAACCTAACCTAACCTAATAAAAGATAGAGAAGTGAACTATTTTTTCTAGGTTGTCGGGGAGAGAAATCCTTCGTGACTACATGGGGGGGTTGGAGGGGGTTATAGTCAAAGATAAACAGTGGCTACACCTCGGGTCATCTCCAAGACACCAAAATTCCACCTTTGTAATTCTTCTGGATGAACTATGACTACGATACACAACGTAGTGTAGTGATTCTGAAAAGGTTTATAAAACTAATGCTCCACGCAAGAGAAGATCTAAAAATACACGAAAATTATTGACTTAAGGTGAAAACAAAAAAGATATCCAAGTGATTATGTCTGATATTTAACGGACGTGCCTTGATGTGAGGCAGTTTGAGCCTGTGTCCATTTTGGG
Source organism: Homarus gammarus (assembly GCA_958450375.1). Lineage (NCBI taxonomy): Eukaryota > Metazoa > Arthropoda > Malacostraca > Decapoda > Nephropidae > Homarus > Homarus gammarus. Next base: position 809,035 of record CAUDMG010000421.1, on the reverse strand, counting down.
CTTCCTCTGCGACCGGAAAGGGTTACGTATACGGCCGGCTGAGTGACGTTTAAATTCCGGGCTATGTGGCCGGTAAGAGAGTTATTATTCCTTTTATTTTGGGTGAAAATAAAAAGCAGAAAAATTAAGGAAATCATCGAAACGCGAGTCTTAAATTTTGATTGGCCGAATTTGTCTTTAATTTGTGTGGTGGAGGCAATAATATAGATTGATATTTTACTTTCTGCGGGAATTAAAAAGGTTTTGTCTGTTTTCCTTAATCTGATTAATACGTGGCTATATACAGCCAGATCCAGTTCTTGTTTCCCTCTCGTTGCTCGATGAATTTGATTTGGTAATGAACGAATTCAGAACTGGCAACCCTAGCCTGAAGCTGCCTGATACCTTGAAAATTTTGTATCTACTTGCTGACGTACAAATGGAACTCCTTGACTTACAGAACAATGATGTCATGAGACGCGCTCACAAGACGTCAATGTTTGAATTTTGGAAGCATGTACATTAGTCAACGTTGAAATGAGTAGCCTTTATCATTCTGTCAATGTTTGGATCAATATACTGCTGTGGGTAGACATTCAGTGTGCTTACATTTGAGCAGAACAAGTACCAATCTAAGCTCACAAGCAGTCACACCAAATAACTCGTGAAAGCTGCTGCTGTAACACACTTTGAAGCAACTTTTTCTGAAATTGCAAATCACATCCAGGCTCAACCCTCATATTGGTTTTGGTATTGTTCTGTGTACAGTATTTGGAACTGAAGCCCTTATTTTCGTATGCAAAAAGCAAACTTTATTTTACCTGAATATAACACATGGAGGACATTTCTTATGTCATTTATAATAATATCACATTTTTTTTTTTTGGGGGGGGGGGGATTTTATTGTACTCTGTACTGCAGGATACCATAATGCAACTTTATAAAGCAATTTCCCCCGTACACTTGTATTTCGGGTGCGAATCGGTCATTAAACCGTTAATCTGTACTGCTCGAAGACAGCTTCATAGTTCCGGATTTTATGTTGCTAAAAATTGTTTCCCTAATTTTTGTACATAATATTTAACTAGGCTGGTAACTAGTGCTATTATTTCGATGACGAGTATGTATAGGCTGAAAATGAAAGCCATGTTTAGTCCTAAATATCGATATTGTTTATAACAATTATCTGGCAATGAAATATAATCCTTCATTTCTGATTTTACATTCAATTCTGTGGAATGCAGTGCTGACTGATGTTGGCTTAGTAGTCCTGCGGCCCATCGCTGATTACTTGTACCATTAAGTGGCCGACTAGTGTATTAAGGTTGCGGACCCCTGGTCGACGATAACTTTCCTATTAGTTTATGTGGTTTTGCATCGTTTCCAGGGTTATTAACCATTTTTTTTTAATGGTTTTGGGGTTATTTTGTGAAAGATTTAATTCATAGTGGAGTTAGTAAATCATTAGCCCAGGTATGACTTTTTTACTCAACGTTATGTACTGTAAGTGCTGGTGCAGGTGGAGGGGATCTTACGTCTGGCAGGTTGGCAGGGAGTGTCTACGATAAGGGAAATATTTTCGTACTGCATGCTCAATGGAGGGAGGGGAAGGTAGGGGATGATTTTTCCCCCAAATCAAAAAAATAACACACAGGTACACACCCCCAGGGGCCCTCAGTATGCATTCACAGTTTCATGGTCATGGAGCTACGCCATTCACACACACACGCACTGTTACGACCGTGTCGTATTTTTTCTATTTTTTTATATATATAACCTGCTCCCATGTTCCATATTATTCCTGTAATGATGTGTTAAATTTACTATTATACATTCTAGTCACCATACCCTGTGCTGTTAAGGTTTTAACTGTCATTATTTGTTCAAGCCCATCTTATTTCTTTATTTTGTATTGTAACCAGCATTCTTTGTTCTCTAACGACCATCTGCATCGTTAAACGACCCACCGGCGGGTCGCGTGGCGGGAGCCGACCTTATATATAGGACCCACCAACTGACTTGAATTAGTTCAGTCCTCCTGTCATACAGTTCACATTCTTTGAGTGACACTCGTCACCTGTTATTTCTACTTAATTTATTTGTGTTGTTCCTGTCGCCACCATTGTGGTATATCTATGTGAGTACCTATTTATGTCTCTGTTTGTGTCCATCAGTATTTGCTTAGTTGTATCCAAGGAATTCAGTGTTGTTTCACGTTAGTTAATTTCGGTGATAGTTTTTATATGTTTATGCAGTGTTAACGTAATCTAATGCTTTATTTTTATTCTTTTGATGTTTCGATGTTTAGTATCACTTGTCTTAAAAGTTTCGATGGTGAATCAATTTGTTGTGACAGCCTACGTGGATTTTTATTGAGTAAATATTTAATTAATTAAATTCTTAAAGGTTTACTTTATTTATTTTTCTTTTTTAATTTGCTTCACTTTTTTGTTTGGTTACGCCTAGAACCTGGATATTTAAATAAATTAAGAGACGGCGTAAACAAACACACGCTCGCCCTACTACTACGATTACTTTGCTGTCACCAAGGCTGGCGTTACGGTACGTTCGGTTGATATTTAGTCATAATGTACGGTAGGGAATTACGGTACGATACTTTCTTTGAAGTACGGTACGATTTAGGTACGGATAATGAGGTAAATTTCGTACCGTACCCCAGGCTTTAAAACCTGATCATGCAATTATTACCCCCCTTGAGGATTGTGATCTCGTTTTGACAGTTTATTCTGGCTATCATTAGACACTTTTATGCACCTTAGGAAGGATTTATGAGAATAAACAATATAGACGAGCTGAATTAGCCATCTGTCTGTTGTCTTTCATATACCCTTCCTAAGTTGATTAAACTCCTCTAATAATAGTGAGAAAAGAAATGTGTCCTCTATCTTCAAAGGGTTAATGCGTTGGTGACTTCAGTGAGTGCACTTACGTGATCAGTAGGGAGTGACAGTTTGGCGAAAGTTTTCAAAATCTAATTGCTTGGGTTGGATTATTTGTCTATCGGCCACGCTAATTCCGAATATGTTTGAGTTTTTTACATCATTGCATTAGAAGGTTTGTGGATACTTTTGGGTTTGGCATAAAAAACGCGAAAAAACTGTAAATAATAAAGGGACTGGCAATGTGGCACAACCTGTTAAAATCAAGTTATTGAATTGGATTATTCGACTACTGTGTACACTGGTTCATAATATGCTATTGTTTTACAACTCGATGCGCTGCAAATTATGCCGATATTTTTGCTGCTAGTCACCACATACGTATATTTCGAAAACCAGGGCCCAATATTACCAACGGCGTGGATAGATTCCGTGGAATGAATTCGGGACATTCCCGCTCATGGAACCTTACCGAACTCCGTATATGTGCCAATGGCAGGCCAATGGCAATATTTACAGAGTTTGTTGAGGGTCCCTGGACGGGAATGCCCTGAATTTATTCCACGGAATCTATTCACGCCGTTGGTAATATTCGTCCCAGGACTGATCAACGAATTCAGCCCAAGTAGCTTGACTTGGACAGTTAAGGACAAAATCTCAGTCCGTACTTTTGAATAAAATATTGTTCAATAGGTGGTGATATTGAAGTGCTGAAAGTTGTTTTTTCTGTGTTTTGCAGTTAGTTCAAAGGGCCGCCACCAAGATGGGTCGTCCTAAGATTAGCAACACTCAGCTGCGCCAGGGTAACGATAAGGTGTTCGGATGCCTCTGCCATCTAACAAGTTGCCTCTGAAGTTGGAAGTGCCCTGGCTTATGAAGCAGAAAACGAGAGGTTAAGGAGAAGAACAAATGCTTTTGATTATATGGATGCCACCAACAAGTTGAATGACAAGGTACTGGATGTGTATAGGAAGGCCACTGTCCCCACTATCTCTGAAATCGGGGTGAAAATGAGAGTCTACGACCTGTGGAGGATGCGGAGGGAGACGATGATGATGAAGGGAAATGGACAGAAAAGGAAGAAAACGAAGAACGGGAAGCTGAAGATGAGGTTCGAGGATATGGCTGAGAAGTTGTTTGGCGTGGCAGACGACAGCAAAGTGCACGAACGAGAGAAAAGCTTCCTGGCAGCCCAGAGGAAACCGGGAAGGGAGGGCTGCATTGATGGCGTTGACAAAATTGTGACTGCCAAGCTGAAAGAAGAGAGAGAGAAGGAAGCGAAGAGGGCAAAGAAAAGGGCTGAGGAAGAGAGGAAAACTGAGAAGATGAGGTCACAGAGTGAGGAGGAGATGGAGAGGATGTCGTGAAGTGTCGGCAGTGGATGACAGTGCTCAGGAAGAAGATAGTGATTACAAGGATGGCAATGAGTTCAAGGCTATGGTCGACAGGAGAGCAAGATCAGAGAAAAGGGAGAAAGAAGCCGAGGACAGGATCGGAGAAACTGCTGACAGGTTCAAGGTATCCAATGATGCAGTGGCTCACATCGCAAACACCGTCAGAGCTGCAGACAACATCATAACTGAAGGGGATAAGTCTAAAGTGACTAACTGGAAGAAAGTGGATCGAGTTGGGAAGAGGTCACGAGAACAGAAAAAAGAAAAGTTCAGGGGATTCAAGGTCAGAGGTCTCATGGTAGATGAGAGGATCAATGAGAACAAGATAGTGACTCGTGTAGGTGAGAAGAACCACAAGAGATTCTCCATGGGAAAGAGGGAAGACTGTGCAGTGATCTTCCCTGGTGAGAGTTCCTTGGTCACCTGGTCCCGGTGGGGGGTAAGGGGTAGACCTGGCCACCAGCCTGCTGGCCTTCCTGGAGGAGCGCGGTATTGACACCACCGACCTCCTGGTTGTCCTTGGCGACGGTTGCAACAAAATGAGTGGCTATAATCACGGTTTCATCGCCGAGTTTGAAAGGCTGTTGGGACGGCCTCTCATCCACTGCCTGATCCACAGTCTGGAGAAGCTCTTCGGCCATCAATTCAACCATTACGCTGGCCCAACCACTGGTCCCGCCTCCTGGAGTGGTGAGGAGGCTCGGAAGCTGACCGGCAACGTGTGGGACCTTCCGGTGGTTGAATTCCAGGCCGTCACCAACACCTACCTCAGGTCTCTCCTGGATGCCATCCCCTCCGTCGTCTGGGAGGAGTTCAGCTGGGACACCCGGTATCTGTTGGAGATGGCCAAGACGGTGGAGTCCGGCCACATTGAGGAGAGATGGGCACGGGCCGGAGCCATGACCAACGCCAGATGGCAAAACACGGAGAGCAGGGAGCTGAGGGCCTACATCAGCACCACCTCCCCCAGCGAGTCACAGAGACGGATGACCTCCTTCTTCATCCTTATCTACGTGCCCTCCTTCCTGGAGATCAGGCAGAGGAATCTGCTACTGGAGGGCCCACGACACCACCTCGCCATCATCAACCGGGTGAGGACGTACTGCACCCTGGAGGAAGTGGAGCTGCTTACTCCATACCTCCAGTTCAACGGCTACTTCGGCCAGCACGAGGTGGTGCTGGTCTCACTGCTGGCCTCCATGGACAAGAGTGAGAGGGAGTTGGCCCTAAACATCATCAAGCAGCTGAGGAATAAGGAAAAAAGGCACAAGAGAAAGACGGTGAGGAACCCTCAACTGAATCTGGCAGCCACCAAGCTGTCAGAGTTGGTTGATCTGCAGAAGGCCAGCTCCTCCCCTCCCATCCTGTTCCAGCACAGTGACCAGGAAATGGAGCAATTTCTGGAGGAACCGTACAGTGAGCCAGGTCTGCCCTGCACTACCACCACCACCGCAGTGGAAAGAGGAGTGAAGCTCGCCACGGAGGCGGCAGACGGGGCCAGCACTGCCTGGCAGCAGGACCAGGTCACCTGGAACAAGCTGGAGGCCAGGAAGAGAAACAAGCGGAGGGCTAAGAAAGAGGGCTACCAGTGCTAGACTGTGGGGACACTGGGACTGAGGGGACACTGTGGGGACAGCCAATGTTAGTGTGCCAACTGTGCTAGTGTGCTGCTGATAAATTGAAGCATACATGCTAATACTAAGGAATGTCTACCATTATTCTTGTGTTTTTTTTATGGCGAACCGAAAAGTATCCACAAACCTTCTAATGCACTGATGTTAAAGATTCAAACATATTCGGAACCAGCGTGGCCGATAGACAAATAATCCAACCCAAGCCACTTGATTTTGAAAACTTTTGCCAAACTGTCACTCTCTAGTACTGATCACGCTGCGTCACGCGAACTATTCACGTATGAGTTGAGAGTTGAGAGTAGTGTTTCCAGCTCTCCACAGTCACTCCTTCCATTGTCGGGAGCAGTCATCCGAGGCAGGCAGGGGCACTTTATCTATTATTGCACGTTAATGGTAAGATGACGCATATTTTTGCTTCATTGTAAATTAGGTAGACTAAGAAATAAAACTCCGTTATAAGGCACCAATATTATGTGGGCACATTTACATCTATAGTCACTTCGCAAATGTTCCTTTTCAAATCCACACATGTAATCTAATAAATTGTTCACAAATAGAGAATTATTTTGATGTAAATATATTTTGCCAATGGCACTATAAAAGTACAGAATTACGGTGATGTATTTTTTCCGTAATGTACTGTATGGAAAAATAATTGGGGTACTGTACTAAATTACGGTACGATATTTTAGCCAGGTACGGAGTACGGAAAAATATTACGTACCGTACCTTACTACCAGACTTGGCTGTCAATCGGAATCAAGTAAGACGATCATCCAACAATGATACAATGATACGAGTTATTAATGTTACCTAGGTTGGTGAGCTTTAAAGTGACTAAAGAGGCCGATACGGGACCGGCAGAGTCGTTCACAGATGTTGCACATGTGGATGCTCCATCTAGTGCGGGAGCGGCAGCGTTATTCCGGCGTTGGCGCTTGTCTGTCTCGGTTTGCAGTCGGGCTAATTTTAAAGTATTGAAACCTTCTCGCGTGGTGCTCCTCCAAGCGTTACGGTGTGGACTGATCGTCTCCCAGGTGAGGGGGGTCGATTTGGCAATTTTTCAAGTTTGTCTTTAGACTATCCTTATACGTTTCCAGTTTCCCGCTAGCGCCACGTTTACTATTCGATAGCTAACTGTAAAGAAGCTGTTATGGCAGCCTTTTGTCGTCCATGTGGGTAACAAGTCCAGTGCAACGTAGTTATCCATGGATAATGGTAGCCTTCATAGCCCTACAATTGGTGTCCGTGGGAATACTGGCATTTGTTCTCTTGTCTTCCCAGCGAACTCGGACGATGGAACGTAGACTACGTTGGTGAAAGTTTTCAAGTGCCTTGAGATGCCTCCTGTATGTAACCCATGTCTCACTGCTATATAGCAGGGTGGGGAGGACCACTGCTCGATAGACGTGCAACTTTGTAGATAATTTCAGCTCCCTACAGCTGAAGACACGGGTACAGAGTCTGCCAAAGGCTTCTGATGCATATCTGAACCGATGTTGAATCTCTTCGTCGATGTCCGCGGTGGTGGACGTGCCAGGTGAATATTGTGTTCTGTCTGGGTAACATTAGAGAGGGTAGTACCGATAAGCTGAATGGATGGTGGTGTGGCTGAAATAGGGGAAGGCCGAAAGATAATCTGAGTCTTGCGCACATTCACCTCAAGGCTGAAGTGCGCTTATGCAACCTACATAAGTATTCAGGTTCTCCTGCAGGTCGTGTTCAGTGTGAGCGACAAGGGTGAGGTCGTCTGCATACTGAAGTTCAATAATGGAAGATGCTGACAGCTTTGTTTCTGCGTGAAGTTGTCTTATTTTGAAAAGATACTTCATCTGGTACTCGATGTCCACCCCACAGGCTAAATTGGAACTGGCACGAGTAACGACGCAATGGAGAAGAGACTTGGTGCAGTACACATCATTGTTTTACCCCCGTTTGGATGGAAAAAGAACTCGTACTGGGTGCCTTTGTGCAGGACACTGCCGTTCATTCCATCGTGGAGTTTCCTCACGATGGCGATTAATTTTGGTGGGCAGCCAAAACGGCTGCCACATCGAGATTCTGGGAGGAAGTTTTGTGCCAAAGGAAGAAGTCTGTTTAGGAGGACTTGGGCGATAATCTTGCCAGGCTACGGACAGCAGCGAGATCCCGTGGTAGTTGCCACAGTCTGACAGGTCTCCCCTGTTCTTATAAATATTGACGATGGAGGCGTCTTTAAGAGCTTGAGGGATTTCCTCATTTTCCCATATATTCTCCAGGAGAGAGTGGAGACGGCTAGTAAGCAGAGGTGGTCCTGCTCTATACACCATGGCTGGGACTTCATCAGGCTCTGAGCCTTTGTTATTTTTCATCTGTTTGATGGCAGTAGCTGCCTCATGCAGGGATGGAGGATAGCTGAGATGGGTGAGCTCTGTATGCTGAGGGACCTGCTAGGTAGTCAGGACTTCCACATCGGTGTTTTGGTTGAGCAGGGAATGGTAATGCTCTTTCCAGTGCTGAATGATGCCTTATTCGTCTTTAATTAGAGAGTTACCGTCGGATGAGCGGCACTGGGATTCGAATTGTTTGTTGATGGGTTGTTTATCAGCCCATGTTCGAGCTGCTCTCTGAAATCATGGGCTACCGGTGGATCCTTCAGACGCTTCGCGTTAAAACCTCTTCTGAAGGCTTGTTGCCTTCGCCCTTTTGGGCGACGTGAAGTGAGAGATTGGCTCTGAAGACCCGATGAACAGTGTCACAGTGGTCTGAGCCATGCATTGCTCGGGTGATGAGGACATCTCGGTTATCTGTATCTCGGACAGTGATGTAGTCATTGAGATTTCAGCGTGTGGATAGTGGGTGTTGCCACGAATCCTTGAACTTCTCGACCTGCGATGTTCTTTTGTTTTAAATCTATATATATATATATATATATATATATATATATATATATATATTTTTTTTTTATTAACTAGCCATCATGGTTATCATTACCCCAAGCTGATGTGGCTGCATTTATATCGGGTAGTCCCTTCGTTGGGGAAATTTCAAAATTAAGTGCACATGAATTAAGATTAATTTGCGGGTATCATGGTATGGAAATTTCTAGCAGCGCCAGTAAGGTAAAAGTTTAACACGGGAAGTAGTCGGCTGTTAGGAGATAGTGTTGATGTTGGTTTAAGAGAAGACCACGGTGAAGCTAGTCGAGTTAACGTAGTTGAGTCACGGTCAGTGACTGATGAATTACGCCTTCTCGAGTCCCAAATAAAATTGAAAGAGGCTGAAGCTAAGGCGAAAGAGGCTGAAGCTATAGCGAGAAGAGTTGGAATACGTCCGGCGGAGGCTGAAGCTAAGGCGAAAGAGGTTGGGATACGTCAGGCTGAAGCTAAAGTTCAAGCAAAAGAATCAGATTCGGAAAACTTGCGACTGCTTATACAGCTCGGTCAGAGTAACCCTTCTAGCACCGATGGCCTCACCCCCAGATCTAGTTTTCCTCATTTCGATCCAGCACGTGCTGCTAGGCTAATGCCCACGTTTTCAGAGGAAACAGTTGATGAGTTTTTCATTGCTTTCGAGAGACTTGCTACTACTTTAAAGTGGCCTATAGAGTTTTGGCCCATTTTGCTTCCGCAGGCGTTTACAGGTAAGGCCTCTGTGTTTTTTCGTCTCTTACAGACAGTGACGCTAAGGATTACTTGTGTATTAAGGAGGAAGTTTTAAAGGCTTATGCCTTTGTTCCTGAAACGTACAGACAACGCTTTCGTGGCCTCCGTAAGAAGACAGAGCAGACCCACCTTGAATTTGCTAGGCGTAAAAGAGAGGTATTCTCAAAGTGGTTACACTCCAAGGAAGTGAGTGATTTTGACTCCCTGATTGAGTTAATGCTCAGAGGAATTTGAGAACCATCGACGAAGAGGTTACCTTATACTTATTAGATTGGGAATTTAGTACTATTGAGGCTGCTAAGCATGCTGATGGATATGTTTTGAGGCATGGTAGGACTAACAAAGATGTTATTCCCCCACAGGTTCAAAGGACTTTTAATCCCTCTCTCCACAGAGCGAGACAAGGGAATACTAATAATAGTAATTTTGTGCGTGACAGGAGGAGCTGGACTCCTTCGCCACCTAATGGGGCGTCCAAATTTTCTACGTACCCTTGTAGTTACTGTGGAAAGCCAGGTCACAAGGCAAAGGATTGTTGGACAAGGCTGCAGCTAAATACGGGCAAACCAGCTATGATTGTGACTGAAGAGACTAATACGTCACCAGTCGGAGTGATGGCTGATTAGAGTAAGGCTGACAGCATGCCAATTGGGTTGGTTTTCACAGAAGGTGTAGTACGAGAGTGCAGTTTCAGTTCTGGCCTCACGAGACTTTGATCTTTTCCAGGAGTTTTGCGAAGGACCCAGACGTTGGTACCTTTAGTCCCTTTTTGTCACAAGGCACGGTAGAAGTTGGTGTCGAAACACCAGTCACTATTTTGAGAGACTCGGGTTGTCTCCAAACTCTCAGAGTGTTGTTGCGGCGAGGAAGACTGACAAATACGTCGTTTTGGGATCCCTTTGCGGTCAAGGTGTAGCTCCTTTGGTTTTAGTTCGTGTCCAGTCTTCTTGTTTTTCAGGGATAGCTAACGTAGCCTGCATGCACGAGCTGCCTGTTGCTGGAGTGGACCTCATATTCGGTAACGATTTGGCGGGAGGTCAAATGGGGAACGTAACCCCACCTCCTGTGCTGCGGGAAAAACCAGTCTACCGCAGAGCTGCAACAACTTGAAGATGATATGCCCGGTGGTTCCCCTTTGTGTGCTGTAACTCGTTCTATGTCAATGACTAAGGATCATAATGCGACTCCTATTGTAGACGATTCCCTTTCCTTAGAAGGACTTTTTGCTAACCCAATTGCTACCCAAGACATTTCTTCTGCAGTTAATGCTGTGACCGGGAGAGTTGCTTTAATAGCTGAGCAAGACGATTCATTGCGGCTCTTGTTTGATTCAGGCCATACCACGAGATATTTCAGTCAAGACGGTGTTTTGTTCCGCCGCTGGCTCCCACCGACTATGACCGAGGAAGACGCGGACTGGGCGTCTGTCACTCAAATAGTTATCCCACACACTTACAGACAACATGCTCTGGCCCATGACGGTCGCTTTTCTGGACATCTAGGTGTCCGAAAGACGTTCAACAGGCTGGCCAGAAAGTTCTATTGGCCAGGTATGAGGAGAGATGTCAATAAATATTGTAAGTACTGTCATTTTTGTCAAGAGGTAGGCAAAGCCAATGGGGCTATTCCACCTTTTCCACTTGTAAGAGTACCTTACGTACCTGAGCCCTTTACAACAGTACAGTGTGACATGGTAGGCCCTCTGCATAAAACTTCTAGTGGGTTTAAATATTTATTTACAGTCATTGATTCCTCCACTAGGTACTTGCATGCTGTACCTCTTAGGAAAGTTACTGCTAGGGCCCTAATATCATCCATTTTGTTTCTCTTACTTCTACTGTTCGCTCATCCAGTAAGAGGTCCTTTGCACATAGCTAGATAATTGTTAGGTATTAGTGAAGAGAGCGTTAATGTATTAAGTTTAGTTGGAGATGTTAAAGAGGAGTTTCTAAGTTGTTGGAGCCTTGCCGCAGACCATTTACAGCAGTCGCAGACCAAGACATGGTACGACAAGCATGCCAGACACAGTTCCAGATAGATCAAGTACTCAATCTCTTGCCGAGACATGGACAGCCGCTCCATGCGAAGTTCAGTGGGCCATATAGTGGTGAAGAAGGTAAGCCCCACGAATTATACTATCTCTACCCCTGACAGGCGCCGACTACAGTGCTTATGTCACGTCAACACCAAGCTGTACCACACACGCCCAGCACCCCCATTTGTTGCTGATGATCCAGTTCCCGTGTGTGCCGTTGACACTTTCTTGGTAGGTGGTGAGAAAGAGGAAATAAAAGGGGCAAGTCTACTCGCCCTGTCATCAGTCAGGATTTGGTAGCCCAACTCCGTGGAATTGCAGGGCAAGCTACAGCGTCTACCGGGACACCAGAGGGCTGACGTGCTGGCCGCCATCCAACAACATCCTCTTGTCTTCCTAGACAGGCCTGGCTGTACCACTGCCGTGGTGCATGATGTTGTTGGTTCTGCTAAGCCTCTCGAGCAGGCTCCCTACCAGCGATTGGTGCTCACCAGTCACTCTAGTACCAAAGAAGGACGGCACTCTTCGATTCTGCATCGACTTCCGCATGGTCAACGCCGTCACCAGCAAGGACCGCTTCCCTCTACCAAGAGTCGACGACTGCATCGAAGCAATCGGGAACGCAAAGTTCCTCTCTAAGATTGATTGCCTTCGAGGGTTTTGGCAAGTACCATTGACCTGTCGTGTTAAAAGCATCTCCAGTTTTGTGACATTAGGTAAAACCTATAAATTTAATGTTATGCCTTTTGGGCTTTGCAATGCCCCTGCTACCTTACAAAGGCTGATGTCACGGCCAATTGGCTTGGTTGTGTAGTATATTTAGATGTAATTTATTTTTTCTGACACTTGGTCAGACCATTTACAGTATGTCGGCTAGACGCTCTCTTCACTGAGCTAGGAAATGTAGGACTTGTTTGTTATAAACTTTGCTCAGTCAGAATTTGTTTGTGCCAAACTTTTGTATCCGAGACATGTAATTGGGTTGGAAACTTGCTCCTCCCACAGCAAGGTGTGACACTATTTCTTAGATGCCTGTTTTATGTAACAAACGACAAGTCCGCAGATTTTTGGGTTGTGTGGGTTATTACTAGAGATATATTTGTATTTTTGCCGAGTTGGCACTACCCCTTACTGATTTGTTGAAGAAGGGTAATATTTTTTGTTGGACTTCAAGGTGTCGGAACACTTGTCATATCAAAATTTGTGCAAGCAAAATTTTATTTTATGGGGGGGAAGTGTTACGACCGTGTCGTATTTTTTTTATATATATAACCTGCTCCCATGTTCCATATTATTCCTGTAATGAGGTGTTAAATTTACTATTATATATTCTAGTCACCATACCCTGTGCTGTTAAGGTTTTAACTGTCATTATTTGTTCCAAGCCCATCTTATTTCTTTATTTTGTATTGTAACCAGCATTCTTTTTTCTCTAACGACCATCTGCATCGTTAAACGACCCACCGGCGGGTCGCGTGGCGGGAGCCGACCTTGTATATAGGACCCACCAACTGACTTGAGTTAGTTCAGTCCTCCTGTCATACAGTTCACATCCTTTGAGTGACACTCGTCACCTGTTATTTCTACTTAATTTATTTGTGTTGTTCCTGTCGCCACCAATGTGGTATATCTATGCGAGTACCTATTTATGTCTCTGTTTGTGTCCATAAGTATTTGCTTAGTTGTATCCAAGGAATTCAGTGTTGTTTCACGTTAGTTAATTTCAGTGATAGTTTTTATATGTTTATGCAGTGTTAACGTAATCCAATGCTTTATTTTTATTCTTTTGATGTTTCGATGTTTTGTATCACTTGTGTCTTCAAAGTTTCGATGGTGAATCAATTTGTTGTGACAGCCTACGAGGCTTTTTATTGTGTAAATGCTTAATTAATTAAATTCTTAAAGGTTTACTTTATTTATTTTTATTCCCTTTTAATTTACTTCACTTTTTTGTTTGGTTACGCCTAGAACCTGGATATTTAAGTAAATTAAGAGACGGCGTAACAACACACACACTACTACTACGATTACTTTGCTGTCACCAAGGCTGGCTTTACGGTACCGTACGGTACGGTTGATATTTAGTCGGAATGTACGGTACGGAATTACGGTACGATAATTTCCTTGAAGTACGGTACGATACGATTTAGGTACGGAAAATGAGCAAAATTTCGTACCGTACCCCAGGCTTTAAAACCTGATCATGCAGTTATTAACCCCTTGAGGATTGTGATCTCCTTTTGACAGTTTATTCTGGCTATCATTAGACAATTTTATGCACATTAGGAAGGATTTATGAGAAACATTATAGACGAGCTGAATTGGTCATCTGCCTATTGTCTTTCATATACCCTTCCGAAGTTGATTAAACTCCTCTAATAATAGTCAGAAATGAGAAAAGAAATGTCCTCGATCTTCAAAGGGTTAATGCGTTGGTGACTTCAGTGAGTGCACTTACGTGATCAGTACCGTCCGCCAGCTGGTAGTCTGGTACTGTCAGTACTGATCACGCTGCGTCACGCGAACTATTCACGTATGAATTGAGAGTAGTGTTTCCAGCTCTCCTTCCATTGTCGGGAGCAGTCATCCGAGGCAGGCAGGGGCACTTTATCTATTATTGCACGTTATTGGTAAGATGACTCATATTTTTGCTTCATTGTAAATTTGGTAGACTAAGAAATAAAACTCCGTTATAAGGCAACAATATTATGTGGGCACATTTACATCTATAGTCACTTCGCAAATGTTCCTTTTCAAATCCACATGTAATCTAATAAATTGTTCACAAATAGAGAATTATTTTGATGTAAATATATTTTGCCAATGGCACTATAAAAGTACAGAATTACGGTGATGTATTTTTTCCGTAATGTACGGTACGGAAAAATAATTGGGGTACTGTACTAAATTACGGTACGATATTTTAGCCAGGTACGGAGTACGGAAAAATATTACGTACCGTACCTTACCACCAGACTTGGCTGTCAATCGGAATCAAGTAAGACGATCATCCAACTATGATACAATGATATGAGTTATTAATGTCACCTAGGTTGGTGAGTTTTAAAGTGACTAAAGAGGCCGATACGGGGCCGGCAGAGTCGTTCACAGATGTTGCACATGTGGATGGCTCCATCTAGAGCGGCAGCGTTATTCCGGCGTTGGCGCTTGTCTGTCTCGGTTTGCAGTCGGGCTAATTTTAAAGTATTGACACCTTCTCGCGTGGTGCTCCTCCAAGCGTTACGGTGTGGAGTGATCGTCTCCCAGGTGAGGGGGTCGATTTGGCACTTTTTCAGGTTTGTCTTAAGACTATCCTTATACCTTTTCAGTTGCCCGATAGTGCCACGTTCACTATTCGATAGCTAACTGTGAAGAAGCTGTTATGGCAGCCAAGTGTCGTCCATGTGGGCAACAAGTCCAGTGCAACGTATTTATTCATGGATAATGGTAGCCTTCATACCCCTACAGTTGGTGTCCGTGGGAATACTGGCATTTGTTCTCTTGTCTTCCCAGCGAACTCGGACGATGGAACGTAGACTACGTTGGTGAAAGTTTTCAAGTGCCTTGAGATGCCTCCTGTATGTAACCCATGTCTCACTGCCATATAGCAGGGTGGGGAGGACCACTGCTCGATATATCTGATCTGATGTTGAATCTCTTCGTCGATATCCGCGGTGGTGGACAGGTGAGAGCCGAGATACTGAAAGTGGGTAACATTAGAGAGGGTAGTACCGATAAGCTGAATGGATGGTGGAGGTGTGGCTGAAATAGGGGAAGGCGGAAAGATAATCTGAATCTTACGCACATTCACCTCAAGGCTGAAGTTGCGCATATGCAACCTACATAAGTATTCAGGTTCTCCTGCAGGTCGTGTTCAGGGTGAGGTCGTCTGCATACTGAAGTTCAATAATGGAAGATGCCGACAGCTTTGTTTCTGCGTGAAGTTGTCTTATTTTGAAAAGATCCTTCATCTGGTACTCGATGTCCACCCCACAGGCTAAATTGGAACTGGCACGAGTAACGACGCAGTGAAGAAAATGGAAAAGAGGCTTGGTGCAGTACACATCATTGTTTTACCCCCGTTTGGATGCAAAAAGAACTCGTACTGGGTGCCTTTGTGCAGGACACTGCCGTTCATTCCATCGTGGAGTTTCCTCACGATGGCGATTAATTTTGGTGGGCAGCCAAAACGGCTGCCACATCGAGATTCTGGGAGGAAGTTTTGTGCCTAAGGAAGAAGTCTGTTTATGAGGACTTGGGCGATAATCTTGCCAGGCTACGGACAGCAGCGAGATCCCGTGGTAGTTGCCACAGTCTGACAGGTCTCCCGTGTTCTTATAAATATTGACGATGGAGGCGTCTTTAAGAGCTTGAGGGATTTCCTCATTTTCCCATATATTCTCCAGGAGAGAGTGGAGACGGCTAGTAAGCAGAGGTGGTCCTGCTCTATACACCCCGGCTGGGACTTCATCAGGCTCTGAGCCTTTGTTATTTTTCATCTGTTTGATGGCAGTAGCTGCCTCATGCAGGGATGGAGGATAGCTGAGGTGGGTGAGCTCTGGATGCTGAGGGACCTGCTAGGTAGTCAGGACTTCCACATCGGTGTTTTGGTTGAGCAGGGAATGGTAATGCTCTTTCCAGTGCTGAATGATGCCTTATTCGTCTTTAATTAGAGAGTTACCGTCGGATGAGCGGAGTGGGCTGTGCCGTGAGTAATTGACCCATAAAATGTTTTAATGGAATTGAAACATTCGTGCATCTTGTGTTGATCTGCAAGTTTTTTGCGTTGCACATGCTTCATTTTTAAACACGTCGTTCTTCAGGTTGCGAAATTCGCGCTGGGCCGCCTCTTTTTTCTTGCGGAAGGTATCAGCTTTGGTCCAAGATTGAGGGTTGTTCTACCAGTCAGTTAAAACTGCACGTTTATATTGATTTTCGGGTCAATTTCATCAAATCAGTCCTGCAGTATTCTTTCGACCTGGCCGAAGGTCTCTCTGCAGGTTTTTGTCGTGATATTGTCGAGAATACTCCATTCGGCACTGGGATTCGAATTGTTTGTTGATGGGTTGTTTATCAGCCCATGTTCGAGCTGCTCTCTGAAATCATGGGCTACCGGTGGATCCTCCAGACGCTTAGTTTTAAAACCTCTTCTGAAGGCTTGTTGCCTTCGCCGTTTTGGGCGACCTGAAGTGAGAGCTTGGCTCTGAAGACCCGATGAACAGTGTCACAGTGGTCTGAGCCATGCGTGTGGATAGTGGGTGTTGCCACGACCCCTTGAGCTTGTCGACGTGCCTAAACAAGGTATTGATGATAGTGAGGTTGTGTGCAGCGCACTTTCTGAGGAGGAGTAGGCCGTTGGAATTACACTTGCCTAATCCATTTCTTACTATGGTTCCCTGCCAAATGTCAGCATCTCTGCCAACTCTGGCATTGAAGTCACCATGGAGCATAACCTTATCTTCTCTGGGGATAGAGGTTAGCATTCTGTCAAGGTTGGCATAAAAGGCCTTCTTGATGTCATCCTCAGCATCTAGTGTTGGGGCGTATGCACTGATGAAAAAGTCATGACGTGAGTGATTCAGTGGGACTTTGAGCATCATGAGGCGCTCGTTGATCCCAACAGGCATTTCAGTCTGCATGTGTAGGATGCATTGGCGGATGGCAAAGTCAATTCCATAAATGCGGTTTCTCTCCGCAACAGGCTTACTATTCCAGAAAAAGGTATAGCCAGACCCCGTTCTGTGAGTCGACCCTCATCTGGGAGCCGGGACTCACTAATTGCTGCTATGTCAATGTTATATCTAGCCAGCTCTTTTGCCACCATGGCGTTTCTTCTTTTGGGACGTTGTACTTGTGCCAATTTCAGGAAGGGTCCTAACATTCCATGCAGCGACCATAGGAGGTTGTATAGTTTGTTTTGTTTTGATCTGTGATTATAATTGTGTTTTCGACCAAATGGGGATGACCTTGCTGGGTGTGGTTGCCCAGTCAGGTTAGTTCTTTAGCCAGGCTATGTTTAGGGCAAAATTTTCTAGCCCCCTCCCCATGTGGGGTGAGCAGAGTGGCTCCTCGAAAGAGCTGCTCAGTTGCACAGACAGGACCGGATTGTTTGCCTGTCCCCGTCGACACTCGCCAGTCGCCATAGGACTTTTCGGGGTATAGGTGTTTGATGATGAGGAGGAGTATGATGAACAGGATGATGGCTGCGACTGAGTTGATTTATGCGGTGAGGCAGGAGCGCAGACTGCAATCTCACATCTTGGTTCTCCTTTTTCCAGATCCAGTGGTGCAAGTGTTGCAACGACTGGGGAGAGGGCTATCGGCCCACACACGCACACAAATACATACATACACCCACATGCATAGAATTTAATCCTGCTTTATTTGTGTGATGAGTTAAAGGCATTATGCAAACACCATTGTTCTGGTGCTAAGGTCTCTCTCTCTCTCTCTCTCGCTGTCTCTCACATACTTTCTCTCTTTCTCACTCCCCATCCCTCTCTTTCATTTTCCCTTTTCTCTCTCCTTTTAAATCTCTTTCACCCACCTCTCTCTCTAACTCTCCCTCCTCTCTCTCTCTCTCTCTCTCTCTTTGTCACTGTCTCTCTCATTTCTCTATCACCGTTCCATGACCTTTCACCTACACCTACTCAAAAGTCTATATCTACGAGGCAAATTTCACCACCCAACGTAAATCTACTGCTCTCTCTCTCTCCTCTCTCTCCTCTCTCTCTCTCTCTCTCTCCACAAATCATAAAGAAAGTTATGAAACAAGTAGTGATAAATAAATCTTGAAAACATGAATATAAATGAATAACAGAAAATTACATGATGAATAAATGATAATAAAAGAAACGGTATAAAATTTGACGTATATGAAATAAATAATAATGACGAATAAGTAAAGACCAGATAATTATTCATAGTATTGTAACAAATAATAATAGACATAGTGAGAAATAAATAGGGAATCAATGCATAATGATGAATAACAAATAAACACAGAGATATTGACGGATAAACAAGGAAATAAATGACAGGAAATAAATAAAATACGGATAAAATTATTCATAAAGAAAATAAAAGAATAACAGGAAATGATGTAATAAGAGGAAATAAATAAAAGAGACAGATTATAACAAAAGAAAGTGAATGATTAGCAAAGAATAAATGAATAATCAGCGAAAAACAAGTAAGTAAACACATTTAAGAAGAGAAGAGAAGAGATGGTCTGATGTTTAAAGTGACGAGGATAAACAGATGACAGTCCGGGATGAAGCAAGTTAAATAAGATAATCTCTCTCTCTCTCTCTGTTTATTACTTGTTTATCTGTCTGTTTATATCCGGGATTTCTTTGTCTGTCTATCTATCTATCTATCTGTCTGTCTGTCTGTCTGTCTATCTATCTATCTATCCCTTCCTTTCCGCCTCTTCTTTTCTCCCTCCTCTACCGTCCCTTCTTTCTCCTCTTCCTTCTATATCTTCCCTTCTCTCCCTCTTCCCCTTTCTCACTCTTCTCTTTCCCCTTCTTTTCCCCCCTCTCTCTTCCCTTCCCTATCCTCTCCTCTTCCCTCCTTTCTTCTCTCCCCAACCCTCTCCTCTTCGATCCTCTTTCTTTCCCTCTCTCTCCTTCTCCTCTTCTCTCTCTCCTTCCTATCCCGCTCCCTCACCTCTCACACAAATTTTTATGGAGGAGAAAATCAGCCCACATGCAGGAGGAAGGAGCCAGTAACATGCATGAGGCCACACACCCATCCAGGTCATGCCTGCGTGCACTCCAGGCAACTTCTCCCGCCCGACAAAATAATGAGACGAGAGACCAGGGTAAGGTGGCGAGGAGGTCCCTGAACACTTCCGTATCGTGTGTCAGGGGCGGGGAAGCTGAGGTGACGATGTGTGTGTGTGTGGGAGGGATGGCGTAGAGATAATGAAGACAGGAAGAATTGTGTTGTGTTGTGTACAATATGTATTTATAAGATGAGAGAGAGAGAGAGAGAGAGAGAGAGACATTTACACCTCGTGACGCGCCATGGCCCCAAGGAGGGAGGCGTGGTGTGGGACTAGGCCTAGCGGGGCAGTCTGGTTTAGTTTGGTTTAACAAATTTATTGACAAAGGTGTCGCGTGCACCAGGGTGTTGGCAGTAACAGGCGCTATGTTAGGTTGGCATGGGATTGCTTGCAATGGCTGCGTCGCAGTGCCTGCCAACGCCACCTCAGCCGGCTCTTCACCTAGTCTAATGCCCGCGGCCCACCCTTTAGAGCGCATTAGAGCTTAGGGGTAGCGTGGATTAAATGATGAGAAAATTCCTAAGTGACTCCCACCTCCCATGACACTGGTGTAGAGCACCACGGGCGCTGTCTCGCTGGGGAAAAGCTGGAGTCAGAGGCTGGGCAATAGTGTACATAGTGGGATCTACGTTGGGGCATAAGCGATCATCCGTGAGTGCAGATATTGTTTCACTGACTATAGAAAATTTATCGTCTCGTCAAATTTGCTTCTCGTAAGTAACACAATGTAACAGTATGCCACAGTAATGGGGAGAACATAATATCTCTACCTTTACCTACTGTTTATCGGTTGAGGTGACTGTTACCGTGAATATAATAGTTACTGTACTTGTTAAACTGTCATATATGTAACAACCTCCCTGGGTTGTTACCACTTGTAACAATCATTTGTGAAGCACGTTACCTTATATTTTAGACATACTTAAATATAGAGCAAAGTTCATTGGATCTTCTGTAGTGAAATCCAATATGTTCCTTTGTTTGTATTTGTTATAAAAGGTTTCTCTGCACTATTTCAAAAAGGATTATCACCGTAACTTAACCACTGTAGCTATGAGTGTTAAATGAGGGCGGATGCTATGTTAAATAACTCTGCTAAGTACGTCCTGTCGATGTAAAAGTGAGTAGGGATGAGTAGGGACCCATCGAGGGAAGAACGGGAATATATCCGACGTCCTCCCTCGAGGGAAAACAGAACCATCAACGATGGCTCTCAATCACGCCTTCCTCCAGTAAGGGTTAACAAGCTACTGCCCGCAATAGGTGGCCAGAGAGCCAGTGACGCGACTTCCCGTGGGCACACCTTATCACGTGCTCTGAACATGCTACCTCATAGCTAGTGGAAAGTTACAGGAGGTGATAGAGTATATAAGTCTAATGTAATTAATCCATTTTTATAAATACTTCTGCCTATAAGACAGGGGCAAATACATTTGAACGCGTGTGTGAAATATTATTGTCAGAATTACGTCTCTCTCCTCTTGTTAAGTCGTCGACCACAAGTTCCTTCTTCACGAGTATCATATCTGTGACTAATCCCATCTCTGTTAGACCACGCCTGTTGTTCCCTATACATAACTATTTGTGTGGCTGTTGTACATCTGAGTTTCCTTCTCCCAGCGGGAGAGATCCTCTGATAGAACTATACTAACATCTCTCGTGTATCCACTATTATAAAGTAATCATAAGTGTACACCTACAACTAATTACTTATACGTAATTACTTACTTATAAACATACAAATACATCAGAATCATCCTTAACTCACTACACCTAATATTACCTGAAATGAATATGCAAATTAGATCATCAACCTGGATGGTAAAAGCACGCAATCAAAGGTGCAAATAATATTAATTATTTTGGTATATAATATATTTAGTCTATTAAGTGAACTGATATTTAAGACTAATAGAACACAGTAGTTTGAGAAAAAATTTTTCGGATACAGAATGTATACATATATAATATTTAAGTCATTGATATAACCCTTTCACCTGGTTACAAATCTTGTTAATCACAAAATTGTCCAGTTTGCACATGCCTTTACTCAAATTCATGTTGACAGGTTCGGTATGTTTGATGAGACTAGATTCTATAATGTTCCTACTGATGATTGAATTACAAGGTAATATTGAGGAAGCATTATCTCAGTCAGTGCAATGCTTATTATCTCTCATATGAATGAACAGAGCATTGGACCCCTGACCTGTCCTACCACTATATTTATGCTGTTCAAGTCTAGGTATAAGATCTTTACCCGTCTGGCCTAAGTTGAACATATTACATTCCTTGCAAGGAACCTTGTGAATGCAGCCGCCTGCATTGCTGGGGGAGTTCTTAATTGACATTTGTTTTACAGTGCATGAATTACTAAATGTTACATTCAGTTGTAGAAAAATATGAAATAAATTTTTGTTAAATGGTAATACTAAGAGAGTATTACTGTCATGAGGAGGTTTAAGATCAGTTCTATAAAAAATATTTCTTAGCGGGGTTAAGGCATTTGTCTATAAATGAACTTGGGTGTTTTAAGTTCAATCCAATATAATAGATATATTTATATTCTTCATCAATGAATTCCGGAGTGCTATTCGTAGAACACGTAAAAACATTGATGGGGATACTGACTGTTTGACTCTATTATGGTGGGCAGAATAATAATGAATATATGAACGCACATTAGTAGGTTTCCTAAAAATACTGAACTGAAAGGTGTTACCTACTCTGTGGATCAGACAGTCTAGGAATGACACGAGCCGTAACTTCTATAGATTTCCACACTGGTAGCCACCGAGCGAGGGATGCATTACAATGAGGTGAATGTCAAAATAAGTTGCCCTGGCTGAGATTTGAAATTCCGCCATATCGACGAATGGTTAGAACAAGGAGAGTTGGCAGTGAATGGTTGTCAAGGGTAGTTGGTGTCAACGACCGTCTTGACAGATATTGCAAATCAATATCAGTCCCATTCATTGACAACTGGGACAACTTCTACGGCAGGAGGGACCTTTATGCTAGGGATGGGGTGCACCTGTCTCGGGATGGGGTGGCAACCCTGGCGGGGTCTCTAGAGGGAGCAGTTCAAAAGATATGAAAGTCTTTAAGCTACTAGGGGAACATATGGGCACGGGGGTGGAGGAGACTGCAGTGGGAGCGGGTAAACAAAGTAAAAGGTTACAGGGAAATAGTGTTAGGAATGATGACCAAGCTAAATTAGACAGTGAGTTAAGTCCTAAACTCGGTAAAGGGAGGACTCAGAACACGACTAACCTAAATGTCTACTATGTGAACAGTAGAAGTATGAGAAACAAAATGGATGATATTAGGGCCTCGGTATGTACCGAAAAAATCGATATAATAGCATTCACTGAAACATGGATCGACCTAGACTCATGTGAGTTACCTGTCGAATACCAAATTGCGGATTACAAATTGTTCCATACCGATAGGCCGTCCAGGAAAGGAGGGATAATTTGGATAGAATTAATCGAATGTAGGGAAAAATGAATCATAGGAGTAATATATAGACCTCCCAATCTTGATAGAGTTAATGGGCGACTTATCTGGGATGAAATGCGCAGGGCTTACATACACAACAAAGTCTGTATAGTAGGCGATTTTAACCTTGGCCAAATAGATTGGACTGACCTTACGGGTAACTCAGTATCATAGGATTTCCTCGAAACGATGCAGGACTGTTTCCTAAGTCAACATATAACCGAACCAACCCGGGGTAATAATATACTCGATTTAGTTCTGTCGAACAGAGAAAACCTCATTAGCAATGTCGAGGTAGGGAACGAACTTGAAAACAGCGATCACAAAGAAATTGATTCCAGTTAGATTTTCAGGTCAGACGTAAGGAAAATTCCATTAAAGTCCCAGATTTCAGAAAGGCAAACTTTGAAAGTTTAAAGAGGCAGCTGAGAGAGGGGGTGTCACACTTGGGCGTGAACCTGACAGATGACACTGACCTGATAACGAGATCTGAGATTGCCGAGTTCCACGACAATTTAAATAACGAGTCACTTAATGCACAAGGCAGAACATACCATACAAAAAACTCAGATCAGACAACAATGACCCTAAATGGATAAATAATTAGTTAAAGAACATTATTGGTTAAAGGAAGGCTATAGGTAGAAGGATAAATTGTGGCGAAATTTACCTCCTGGAGTATTATAAGGTATTGGCCGGTAGGGTTAAGACCTAGATAAGAAAAGCAAAGAGAAATAATGAACTGAAGATAGCAAGGAAGGCGAAGACAAACCCCAAAGGATTCTACCAAATGTATCAAACTAAAACACGAGATAAGATTGGACCAATACGTTCAGATACCGGCGAGCTAACTGATAACGACGGAGAAATGAGCAATAATCAGAATAAATATTTTTCAACAGTTTTCACTACCGAAAATTTAAACATGATATCCGAGGCACCGACTCTATTCAGAGATAGTGAAGAAAACAAATTAAGAGAGATAGTTGTGACTAGTAACGATGTTAATAAGCAAATAGACAAACTGAAGCCTAATAAGTCACCTGGCCCCGATGAGATATTTGCCAGAGTATTAAAGGAATGTAAGGAAGAGCTTAGTATGCCCTTAGCAAAGTTGTTTAACATGTCATTAAAAACAGGTGTAGTACCAGAATCCTGGAGGATAGCTAATGTAATACCGATTTTCAAGATGGGGGATGGATCGCTATCCTCTAACTACCGCCCAATCATTCTAACATCAATAGTAGGCAAATTACTGGAAGCAATCATTTCAAACTCTATTCAAAACCACCTGGAGAAGCACAGGTTGATCAATGATTCCCAACATGGCTTCACAAGCGGGCGTTCATGTCTAACTAATCTGTTAACATTCTTTCCATCAGTTTTCGAATCGGTGGACGAGGGGCACAATTATGATGTGGTATATCTCGACTTTAGCAAAGCCTTCGACAGAGTCCCCCACGAAAGACTAATAAGAAAGGTAGAAGCACATGGCATTAAAGGTAGTATTCTAAAATGGATTAGGGCGTGGTTACAGGACAGGAAACAGCGAGTGAGCATTAACGGCACTAAATTCCGTTGTAGCAACGTCACTAGTGGAGTTCCCCAAGGCTCAGTACTTGAACCATTATTATTTATTATATACATAAACGACATACCTGTAGATATCGGCATAGACAGCAACATAAGTAAATTTACTGATGACACTAAAATAGGACGTGTATTTAAATCTGACGAGGACTCCGGAAAACTACAGGAAGAACTAAAAAAATTTTTCGAATGGTCTGAAAAATGGCAAATGAAATTCAATGTGGACAAATGTAAAGTACTCAGTATAGGAGATGTAAACAGGGAAACCAGATACCAGATGAATAACGATGCCATTGTAAAATCCGACTGCGAGAGATTTAGGAGTAATGATAAGTAGGAATCTTAAGCCAAGTAAACAATGTGTTTTTGCTCGTAACAAGGCTAATAAAGTACTTGGGTTCATACAAAGGAATGTTAGTTACAAGACTAGCGAGGTCATCTTAAAATTATATCTAGCGCTTGTAAAACCTCACCTGGATTACGCAGTTCAGTTCTGGTCACCATATTACAGAATGGATATAGAATCATTGGAAAGAATCCAGAGGAGAATGACAAGACTAATCCCGGGCATTAGGAACCTTGAGTACAGACACAGGTTAAAGCATCTTAATTTGCGCTCCCTCGAGAGACATAGAGTGAGGGGCGACATGATAGATGTGTATAAATGGAAGTCAGGGTTAAACACAGGGAACATTACAAAGGTACTCAAACTATCCAACCAGGAGCGAACGCATACAATGGTTTTGAATTAGTCAAATTTAGATTTCGGCGTGAAATAGGTAAACACTGGTTTGGAAACAGAGTAGTGGATGAATGGAACAAGTTACCAAATATCATCATTAACTCGAATACGCTGGATAGCTTCAAACATAGGTTGGATGCTTATATGAGCAATAGGGGTTGGGTATAAACGGGACTGCCCAGTATGGGTCAATAGGCCTGCTGCAGCTTCCTCCATTCTTATGTTCTTATGTCAACGCACCGGTGCACCCAAGCACTTTACTCAAATCAGGTATCTACTCTGCCATGATGTTACCTGCCAAATGCGATCCCATAACTTCTGAGTGTACACTGTAATCACATAATCCTATACAAAATTGTTATGTGTTTACGTTTCCTCGAATATAGAGATGTTCCATTTCTCTTGCTTGAAACTAGTCTGTACCACAGCAATTATGTATTTATTGCAAACATTCAGATCAAACTTAAAACAATGACATGTGGAAAGAGCTGACTAGAATGGTGGTGTCCATTGTTGTAACATTCATCACAAATTAAACGTTATCATACACTCTTCACTATTCAGTTTGGTACAATGTTCTCCATATTTGTGGAAATCGTTGCCGGTGTTACTGTATATATTATACGTTCGATGAAGATTCCCTTTTACAGGGAAGTTACCTAATATCCGCTGCCAATATTCTGTTCAGTAACATAGTATATTGTCGCAATATTTACGGTAGATTCTTAGCATGAAGGAACATTTCGTATCTTCATGAATTAATTACCAACACTGGATCAGGTTTGTATGTGTAGTCAACGTAAATACTGTTCATGGGTATGTTGTTATTATCATGTCTCCATGACGCTTCACCTACCTTAACTTGATGTTATGTAATTACACAGCCAACATCAACATTATATTCTAAGATATACAAGTAAATGGACACACACACACACACACTACTACTGCTACGACTACTACTACTACTTTGCTGTTACTCGGAATCGAGTATGACGATCATCCAACTATGATGCAATGATATGTGTTATTAAGGGTGAGCTCTGAGGTGACTAGAGAGGCCGATATGGGACCGCCAGGGTCGTCCACAGATGTTGCACGCATGAAGGGCTACATCTATTGCAGAAGGGGAGGCGGCAGCGTCTTTCCAGGGTTGGCGCTTGTCTGCCTTGGTATGCAGTCGAGCTAACTCGAAAGTATTGACACCTTCTCGTGTGGTGCTCCTCCAAGCATTATGGTGTTGAGTAATCGTCTCCCAGGTGAGGTGGTTGAATTGGCACTTTTTCAGATTTGTCTTAAAACTTTCCTTCTACTTTTTCAGTTGCCCGCCAGCGTTAAGTATACTATTCGTTAGGTGACTGTAAAGTAGCTGCTTTGACAGTCTACTGTCGTCCATGCGGGCAACATGGCCAGTCCAACGTAGTTGTTCATGGATAATGGTAGCCTCGATGCTCCTACAGTTCGTGTCAGCGAGAATACTGGCATTTGTTCTCTTGTCTTCCCAGCGAACTGGGATGATGGAACGTAGACTAAGTTGGTGAAAGTTTTCAAATGCCTTGAGGTGCCTCCTGTATGTGACCCATGTCTCGCTGCCATATAGCAGGGTAGGAGGACCACTGCTCGATATTCGTGCAACTTTATAGATAATTTCAGCTCTCTACAGCTGGAGACACGTTAAGGAGTCTGCCAAAGGCTTGAAATTCACATCTGATCCGATGTTGAATCTCAACATCGATGTCTGCGGTGGTGAAAAGGTGGGAGCAGAGATACTCAAAGTGGGTAACATTAGAGAGGGTAGTGTCGTTAAGCTAGATGGATGGTGAAGGTGTGGCTGAACCAGGGGCAGGCCGAAGTGTGCATACGCATCTGTTCAGGATCTCCTGTAGGTCGCATTCAGTGTGAGCAACAAGGGTGAGGTCGTCCGCTTACTGAAGTTCAGTAATGGAAGCTGCCAACACATTTGTTCCTGCCTGGAGTAGTCTTGTGTTGAAAAGACTCTTCATCCGGTATTGGATGTCCACCCCACCGGCTAAATTGGCACTGGAACGAGTAAGGAAGGCAGCCAAGAAAATGGAAAAGACAGTTGGTGCCAGTACACATCCTTGTTTTACCCCCTTTTGGATGGGGAAGAACTCAGACTGGGTGCCATTGTGCAGGACACAGCAGTTTATGCCATCGTGGAGTTTCCTCATAATAGCAATGAATTTTGGTGGACAATCAAAGCATTTGAAAGTCGGCCATAGAGCTTCCCTGTTGACTGAGTCGAAGGCGTTGGTTAGGTCGATGAAGGCCATGTAAAGGTCTTGACGCTGTTTTGTGCACTTTTCCTGTATCTGGCGGGCAGTAAAGATCATGCCAGTGGTGCCACGTGATGGTCTAAAGCCACATTGAGATTTTGGGAGGAAGTTTTCCCTCTCAGGAAGAAGTCTGTTTAGGAGGACACAGGCGATAATCTTGCCAGCCATGGACAGCAGGGAGATCCCACGTTAGTTGTCACAATCTGACCGGCCTCCCCTGTTCTTATAAATATTGATGATGGAGGCGTCTTTAAGAGCTTGGGGGATTTCCTCCTTTTCCCATATATTCTCCAGGAGAGTGGAGACGGCTGGTAAGCAGAGGTCCTCCTGCTTTATACACCTCGGCTTGGATTCCATCAGTTCCTGAGGCTTTGTTATTTTTCATCTGGTTGATGGCAGTAGCTACCTTATCCAGGGATGGAAGATAGTTGAGGTGGGTCAGCGCTGGATACTGAGGGACCTGTTAGGTAGTCAGGACATCCACATCGGGGTGTAGGTTGAGCAGCGAGTGGTAGTGCTCTAGCGCTGAAGGATGCCTTTTTCGTTGTTGTATGGGCTGGCTCATCTGGCATTGTTGTTACCTGTTTGAATATGAAAATTACAAATTAAAATTTACAATAATAATCACGCAGACACAAAATATAATAAAATTAAAAGAAGCACACAAAAATAAAGGTGACTTAAAATATGGTGAATTATAGTTGTGCGGTGTCAGAAAATAAAAATTCGAGTTGTATTTTTATATTTTTTATAGGGGGGGGGGGGGGGGCAAGTAGGAGGCAATTCAGAAATTAATGCAAGAGGGAAAAGGAAGGAAACCACAAATCATTTTTTTGATCCCTATATAGTCTTATCATATGCTAGTTCGATCACGGGAATTAATAAATACATATAAAATTTCTGTATACTGTACTTCTTGTTTTTCAATTATGATATGCAGCCATACAACAAGCCAAAGACCACGTCTTGATTGGGTTAACAAACATGAGGCAAAGAATTTTTTTACAGGTGGAGAAGTGTTTGACATCCCATGTTCATGAGGATCCTCTGGCATGAAGTCCTGGGAGTCGGCTGTCTGTACGTCGGTCATCTCAGGTAGCGGCTCCCAGCTCGCAGACGTTGTCTTCAAGAAGGCGTTCAAGTTCACCTTCTTCAATCCGTGTTCCAATTCCCGTGAGAAATTCAGCTGGTAGATTTGATTTTAGACAGCATTGTGGTTTATTTCCAGTTAGAGCTTGGACAGGTGCCATTTTGTTCATTTCATGGTAGCTGCTGTTCCTTATATGAACGAACAGTGCACTGCTTTCAGATGCTGTTCTAATATTGTACTTGTGCTATTTAATTTTGAGTTGCAATGTTTTTCCAATCTGACCTACATAATTTCCATTACAATTGCTACATGGAATACAGTAAACACTTCCATTTACATTCAAGGTTGGGTTATTCTTAATTAATATATTAGTAATAGTTGAGTCATACTTAAAAACAACATTAATGTTTAATAATTTAAGGGACTGAACTAACTGGACAAATTCATTGCGATAAGGTAGAGTCAAAATATTCTTAAATGTTGGAACTTGCCTAGTGTGCAACTCAGAATTAAACAGCACAAGTACAATATTAGAACAGCATCTGAAAGCAGTGCACTGTTCGTTCATATAAGGAACAATAATCATCCCATAGATTGGGAAAACAGCTTAGGAGTGTATATATCATCATGTGTCACAGAAAGACTTCTAGTTGAGGCAAGTTTGATTAGAGAAATGAATTCTTAAACCTTAGTGATGGTCAGCTCAAAACTGATAATATGTTACCCAAATTTATTAGTCAGTGGCCCAAGGTTAAAAATGCTTTGAAAGCATTTAAGGTAGATGTAGGATAGATGATTAGTGGGTCTCATATTGTTTACATGACGTGACATGACTAATTATGTCGCCCGTTCTTATAAGCTCTTCTTATGTTTGCTGTGGTGGTTGGTGGCACTCGTCGTCAAGGATACATTATAATGTTGTATTAATAATTCAATAAAGGGTGAAATAGGAACAGAGTCTGTATGGGTAGAAATCACGGAAGGAAGAGAAAAACTAATTATGGGAGTGATTTACAGGCCCCCAAGTCTTGGGAAAGAAGCAGCTCAACCTATATGGCAGGAAATGAGTAGGGCAGCAAAATATAACAACCTGTGCATTATGGGGGATTTCAACTTCAGAAATATTGACTGGGACAACATTGTAGGTGACTATGAATCTGAAGA
Source organism: Homarus gammarus (assembly GCA_958450375.1). Lineage (NCBI taxonomy): Eukaryota > Metazoa > Arthropoda > Malacostraca > Decapoda > Nephropidae > Homarus > Homarus gammarus. Next base: position 779,276 of record CAUDMG010000421.1, on the reverse strand, counting down.
CTTCCTAGACGCAGTACAGGACAATTTTTTGAAACAACTAATTACAGAACCTACTAGAAGTGACAATATATTAGACCTAGTATTAACAAATAAAGAAAATATTATCAGAGATATCACAGTAGGGGAAGAACTGGGTAACAGTGATCACAGAGAAATCAGGTTCACCCTAAATTGGGAAACGAAAAACAATGACAATATGGTCAGAGTCCCAAATTTTTGGTTGGCGGATTACCAGGGGTTAAGAAGGTACCTAGGTGAGGTCACCTGGGAACAGTCACGTCAGTCCCCAGTAGGAAGGGGTGAGGTCATAGATGACACAACAATTGATCATGACTATAATATATTCACTAGTATACTACATAAAGCACAAGAACAAAATATACCATACAGAAAAATTAGGTCAAATAAGAATGAGCCAAGGTGGACAACCAGAAAACTTAAACATGACATAGGAATAAAGAAAGGAATATATATATATAAGAAATTAAAGGGAGGGGAGGAGCAGCTCAGAAATAGGTATAATGAACTATCTAGGAATGTTAAGAAAAATGTAAGGAAAGCAAAGAGAGACTATGAAATCAAAATAGCAAGAGAATCCAAGGCGAATCCCAAGGGATTTTTCCAGGTATATAGAACAAAGGTCAGATTTAATTACACGCACTATTTTAATGTCATCAGCAAATTTACTTATGTTGCTTCCTACACCGATATCGATGTCGTTTATATATATATATAATAAATAATATGGTCCAAGTACCGAGCCTTGGGGTACTCCACTAGTGACGTTGCTCCAATCGGATTTAGTGCCGTTAATGCTCACTCGCTGTTTCCTGTCCCATAACCATGCCCTAATCCATTTTCGAATATCTCCTCTAATGCCACGCGCCTCCACTTTTCTTATAGTCTTTCGTGCGGGACTCTGTCGAAGGCTTTGTGTGTATATATATATATATATACATATATATATATATATATATATATATATATATATATATATATATATATATATATATATATATATATATATATATATATATCACAAAATGTAAGACGTCATAATCTTCACCATATTTTTGAAGTTATAACAAATATTACATATAAAACAAAATTAAATTACTGGACTTCCTAAATTACACCCTTGAAATATTACAGTTTGTTTGATTACGAACGAGATCCACTGTAAGTAAATTTTTACACATTATTACATATTAAAAAACTTTCCAAGCATATACACACTTATGTATACTATTGTAATGTCTTTTTGTTTCATAAAATAATTATCACCATATATACGACGAAGAAAGACGAATTTTAGTACAAAGTTGTCACATTACAGCATAATATAACACGAAGCCTTTAACTACAGAGAAAGAAAATTGCCATACAGTCCTTACAATACAGCAAGAAATATTACAGAGTTCAGATGCAATTAACTGAAATTTGATACACTGCTTTCATGTTACAGCAAGAGATAATCACAAGTACCGGTATGGCCAGCATAAGGACAGAACCAGACAATGTGATGTAGTCGTGGCCAGAATTAGGCTAGGATACAGACACATCTGGCAAGTTAGTAACGCTGTACCCATACCGGAACACTCAGCATGTAAACTTTGTGATAAACCTTTAAAGCATACACTTAAACACTATATTATTGAATGTGACACTGTCTAAGACTTCAGGCCACCTGACTTATTGTATCTTGAACTATGTAATTACTTCATTGAATCAGGTGTGCTTGAGGACATTCTTGCTGTTTATCCCAAATTTGCTAGCCCACACTGATTAGTCTTCAATTAGAATATGACTCCAATGTATGTGATCCACTGATCTATATATGCTGCTGGTGAATGTGATGTATTTCCTTCTTTGTGTACGAACCTCTGTCCTGCGTGGCAATGAACATTGGCATTACCCACATGAATCTGATCTATATATAGTGTCAATGAATGTGATGCATTCTTTGTGTACGAACCTCTGTCCTGTATGGCAGTGGAAAGTGACATTACCCACATGAATCTGACCGACGTATATGTATGTATGTGTGCGTGTGTGTGTATATATATGTACATGTACATGTATATGTGTATGTATATATGTATATGTATGTATATGTGTGTGTATGTGTTTACATATATGTTTATGTACTGTCAATGAATATGATGCATCTCCTTGTGTACGAACCTCTGTCCTGCATGGCAGTGAACAGTGACATTACCCATATGAATCTGACCTCTATACATTTATAGTTGTTAATGAATATGATGTATTTCTTTGTGTATGAACCTCTGTCCTGCGTGGCAGTGAGAAGTGATACCACCCTCAGTGTCAAGACCTGACTGAATTACTCAGAATAGGCAAACTGTACTACAAGCTCTGCCAATAAATTTGTTAAACTAAAACTAAGCACTTTTTTACAGAGAAGTGAGATCAGTTACAGGAGAGCCACTGAACTATATCACCGGAGTACTGTACCCGCCCCCGATCTGCTGAGATAGACGTTTATGTAATCATACAGTAAGGCGTTTTTCCTGTCTGTCTGTGTCTGTCTGTCTGTCTTTTTCTCTCGCTTTTGTCTTAATCTTTCTTCTCTTTCTGCTTGTGTTTTTACGTTTTCTATTCCCTTTAACAAACTTGTTCTCTCTTCTTTTCTCACTCTCTCTCTTTCGCTTTTTTCTCCGTCTTTTACTCTTTGTCTTTCACTGTCTCTAATTCATGTTATTATCTCTCTCTCTTTCTCCCTCCCTAGCAGGCTTCCTCTATCTCTCTAAGTGCTTCATTTACCCTTTGTTCGCTTTTCTCTCTGTCTATCCATTTACCTCATTCTCTACCTCTCCCACTCCACCCCCTCCCTTTCTTCCCCTACCCCAGTCACCTCTCCCTCCCCAATCCCCTTTATCCTCTCCTTCCATCCCCCACTACATCCCCCCCCACCCTTCTTCCCCCTCCACAGTGCATTCCTCACCTCCTTCTACCCAACCTCCCCTTCCTGCCTCCACCTAGAACAACACAGCTGAGGGCGCCGCACTGAAGCAGCAAGTTTGGTAGCGGCATCGACACTCTCATTAGCCGAAGATACACGGATGTTGGATGTTACCTGGCAGAGAGAGAGAGAGAGAGAGAATTCAATACATATTATTATGCACCAATTTGTATCAACAGCACACACTAATATTCACACACACACACACACTTGTCAACCATCAGTGAGACAGGACGTGCCCCGAAGGCGCTCCCGGTTTTGGCAGCGAGGCCAAGTCTGTTTGGCCTTGCACCTCCCCCCCCCCTCTGCTATATCCCAACGCCCTACCAGCCTTACTATACCTGGATTTATTCAGCAAAACATGCAAGTGATCAGTGCAATGATTGATTACCAAACAGTGTTCCTATAGTGCACTCCAAGGAAAAGCACCAAAACACAGCAGTGTAATACCAAGCCATGGGCACTTTGTCAGTCACCTTCAAAGTGCCAGTGACAAGGACCACTGCGGTGTTTACATATATCGTGGATACTGTGTCGGCGACCCTAAGTGCCAGAGACAAGGACTCACGGTCTTTACGACTGACAAATATTAACAGATGTCCACCAGTGTCAGTGGCCCTCAAAGTGAGGCCAGTGAGTTTATGGCCACCGCGGACAAACACCTCCGTCTGCCCACAACAACAGATATCAACAGATGGCCACCAATTACTTACTCCCGACGCTCTCTGTACCCTCTAAAGCATAGGACCGGTTATCCTGATGGCAGTGTTATTGCGCGACTCAAGTCACTGAACATATTCCATGCGCTCAGCTGTAGACAAGGCCATCATAAACAAAAGCCCATTAGGACCATAATCTCCACTAGGAAACCAGAGTAAACCGCCCCTGACAGACCGTACCATTACACTGAAGTTCCACGGATATGGTATGATCTCCCGTCTCTACTGCTCTCCAACGTCACTTCCCTTGTTAATAAGTTTGACAAGCGGCAACCACAGTCAGGTCAGTCGCTGCCAACGTTGTTGCCACATATGAGGCTTGGAAAATTGTGCCTGAAACGTGTCATATTGAGGGATATGAACTCTTTCATCGCCATCGTTCACATGGAGGGGAGGGGGGGGGGGGCGTTGCCCTCTTCTGTCATGATGACTTACGCCCGTCACGCCTGGATATTCAAGTCCCAGCAGATGTGGAAGCATTATGGGTACGTGTTGTGCCACAAGCCCACCCCCGCCACACTGCTTCCATCATAATCTGTGTGGCATGCCATCCGCCTCGCTCACCCACCAGAGACACTCTTATCAATCACCTCACTACCACCTCGGACCACCTCAGAGTTAGGTACCCATGTGCCAAGTTAGTATTATGCGGGGATTATAATGAAATTGACACCACTGATATCCAGGACCAGCTGTCACTATCACAAGTTGTGAACTTCCCAACACACGGTCAAAATACCCTTGACCTAATCTTAACTGACTTAGCGGACCAGTACCAACCACCTCAACCAATGCCTCCTATCGGGTGTAGCACACACCTATCAGAGGTCTGGTCCCCAGCTGCCACTCCCACTCAAGTAGAGAGACCCTACATCAAGACCTACAGGCCGATTACTGACTCTGCAGTGCGTCTCTTCGGGCAGTGGATAGTTCACCATCCCTGGACTGAAATACTTAGTGTGGATGACGTATACACCAAATGGATAAATTATACCAATACCACCACGGAAGCTCACCACCCCTTCTTCCCCGAGAAGTCCGTCAGATCTCACCCAGATGACTTGTCCTAGATCACACCTCGGATCAAAAGACTTATGCAACAGGGAGACAGAGCCTTTTATCTCAATGACCACAACCACTACAATCCCTTCGCAACCGAGTCATCCGCGAAATACGCACTGCAAAGAAGTCTCACTACCCAACCAAGCTACAACACCTGAAGCAGACCAACATGAGTCAGTGGTATGGTAAGCTTAAAAAACTCTGTGGACTAAACAATAAGACACACCCCCTCCCCTTCCTTAGCCATCTCACTAATGTTGACGCAGCTGAGCAATCAAATAATTATTTCGCTACTATATTCCAGACGCTCCCCCGACTTGACACAACCAATCTTCCTACTTACCTGCCAGCCCCCTTTCCAACTGACTTAGTAGAAGAATTTGAAGTAGCAAAACGTCTGGACAAACTGAAGTTAAAACGCTCCATCACCCACATTGACTTACCAATGAAACTTTTCAAGAAGTTCTCCCCGGAACTAGCTAAACCCCTCTGCTCCATCATCAATGCTTCCTTCAGTCAAGCCAGATGCCCAACTGACTGGAAGACTTCATATGCGTCACCAGTGACCAAGTCAACCAGCCCACAATCCTTAAATCAGCTGCAACCAATTGCAATCACCCCCATTACCCAGCTTAATCTGTGAAAGTTTTGTGTTTGACTGGGTTTATGCTGATATTGCAGGCGCCGTAGATCTTCAGCAATTTGGTAATATGAAAACTTCCTCCACCACCCACTGTCTTGTCAGCTTTCTCGACTACATATACCGCCATCTGGAAAAACGAAAAACGTCTCTAGCTGTCGCCTTCATTGACTTCACCAAGGCATTTGACCTGGTCGACCACAATTTAATCATCAACAAAGCTATCGACCTCGAGTTTCGAAGTAGTCTTATACCATTAGGGTGTGTCATAGGAGGGAAGATCAGCTAAAACTAATGGCCCATCACTTTTTTGGTAGATTTTAGTGTATATAAACAGAAAATAATTTCAGTTTCAATATTTTGCAACCTTTTGCTAGGTAAATTTTAGCGTGAAATTTATCGAAAATCTAACGTACAGCTGCATTAGTGCATTACAATTAAATAGTGAACATTGCTTTCTGACTTCATTCTTTAACAACCCAACTAACAATATTTTTTCTGTTTCAGATTCTGATGCATTTATAAGTTGATAATATTTGCGATGGCTGCTTGTGTCAGGACGAGGAACCAAAAATCCAGCCATCTCAGTCACTATCTTGGGTCTGGGAGAGAGCTCCTGAAGTCGGAGTTGCCTACATTGAGAGATGCTTTGAGATACGGTGTTTTAATCAGGCAAATCAGTGAAAAGAACCAAAGAACTTACACAAACAAAGACATTGCCAGTGATATGACCAAAGCTGTCTTGGCACAGTACACTCTGGCTAACGCTCAGTTCAAGCCTCCAGTCATCACAAGTCAGAAGAAGATTAGTGAGAGACTGCTAGCCAGTTGGGAAAAGGCAAGAGATATCTCTCTTGGGAGAGGAAAACTTGCAGTTAAGGACAGCTTTGCCAAGCAACTGGACCAGTTATTTGACATAATTACTTGCAAGTGCCCAATTGTTCTCTGTCCTGAGTTTGGATGCGATCGTGACTGTAAATCCGAGGCCCACATCTCCTGTATTTGCAACCGTGAACTGAAGATTCCTGTGATCGAACTGGCATTTGTCAAAGCACAGAGAGAGAAGACTGGCAGTATAGGGGCTCTCATGATTTCTAGCCAAGATATTCCGGAGTCCAAGAGACAGGAGGCTGCCACAGAGAGACAGAAGAGGAGAAGAGTTGCCGAGGAAAAGAGACTTGAGAAGGCCCAGGGTGAGGTAAAAAAGGCCGATGATTGGAGTCAAGCTGATTCAGAGTTTAATGACTTCCCCATGGCTGATCCGAGTGCTGACCAGGAGAATGCTGACTTTGTCCCTAACCCAGAAAATAATGATCCCAAACCTTCCAGGCATAAGATTCGAAATAGGAAAGATATCCCGAGCATAGCTCTGGCCAGCATGCGACACCACACTGGTCTCAGAGAAACTGCAGAGATACCAACAGCTGCCTGGATTGACGGTGGTTTGATAACACCTGATGATGTTCACCTGGTGATAGATCATAACAAAGTAAGGAGAGCTCAGGAGAAACTTGTCAGTAACCTAGAAGAGGAGTTTGATAAGGGGATAAGAGAAAATGGAATCAATTGTTTGTTCTTTGATGGGAGAAGGGATGACACTAAAGAGTTCATGAAAGTTGGAGATTCTGACAAGTTGTTCCCTGCCATGATGAAGGAGGAACACTACTCCTGCTGCAGTGAACCAGGAGGGAAGTATTTGTGGCATTTCACTCCAGAGAAAGATGACATCAGGAAACCAGCTGAGATAGTGGCAGATAACATTGTGAACTGGCTCAGAGAGAGGAACGTAGACCAGACCCTGCAGGCCATTGGAGGGGACAGCACCAACACGAACACAGGGTGGCAAGGGGGGGTCATACAGTGGATAGAGCGGAAGATTGGGAGGAAGCTGGTCTGGATTGTTTGTGACCTCCACACCAACGAGTTGCCACTCAGACATCTGATCCAGGAGCTGGATGGCAAGACTCTTTCAAACAACAGATGGTCTGGTCCTCTTGGCAAGATGCTGGACTCTGCCACTGAGTTAGAAATAAATCCGAGCTTTGAAAAAATCACAGTTGGCCCTCCACTCGTTGAGCTTGCACATACTGTCATTGACGACCTGAGTACTGACCAGTACTATGGTTACATGATTTGCAGTGCCATCAAAACTGGGGTCATGCCTGATAGACTTGCTTACCTGCAGATAGGTCCAGTCTCACATTCTAGGTGGCTCACAACGGCTCTCAGGTTCTGCAGAATTTGGGTCGCTCATCATAAACTGAAAGGGAACCAGCTTCACAACCTGAGACTTATTGTCCAATTCATCGTGAGTGTCTACTTGCCAAATTGGTTCAACACCAAGGTCAAGTCATCGTTCTCCGAAGGTCCGAGGCATGTTCTCTTCCAGCTTGAGCTCCTGAGGAGTCAGCCAAGGAAGGTTGTTCAGATTGTGGAGCAGACTGTGAGGAGATCTTCCTGGTATGCTCATCCCGAGGCAGTTCTGCAGACAATGCTCTGCAGTAAGGATGAGGAGGAGAGAAGAGTGGCAGTCAAAAAGATCTTGGATATGAGACTTATGAGAGGATCTGGGCATGACGAATCAGTTGATGACGATTCCTTCAGGGTCAGGAAGACTCCTGAAGTCAATCTAGGTGCCAAGACCCTCACTGATCTCATAGATCTGGATGACATCCAGACTGGCAGTGAGCCCCCTCTTACCTGCAGCCTCCCAATGTTCAAGTCAGAGCTTTCCTGGACAACCCCATGCATGTCCCTGCCTGGCCCTCGCACACCCAGAGTATAGAGCGTTGTGTACAGCAAGTGAGCGAGGCCAGCAGTCACGTGTACAGCCAGGAGAGGAGGGAAGGCTACATCCGAGCTCAGGTGGTCAGCAGGGAGGTGATGAGTAGAAACAGAAGCAAGAAAGACATGTTCTCTATGGTGTGCAGCAACACCGGGTCGTAGTAGTAAAACCGGTTTTTGTATTTGATTTTCTAAAGGAATATTAAATTTAATAAATGTGTCAAGATCATTCGTTTCACTATTCTGGATCATTTTCATCCTAATAAATTAACCTGATACATTTACTTTACTTTAAATAAGCTATTTAGTGGTGTTGGTAAAAGGGTGGGAATACTGAATTTTCATAAGATTTCAAGTTAAAATTTACCTAGCAAAAAATGAAAACTTTTCAAATCTGAAGATATCACATGATTCTGCACATAGAACTACATCATTAATACCATGGGACCGATTTTTCAAACTCAAAAAAAAAAAATTCGCCTCCGTATGACACACCCTAATGGCCTACTCCTCCTTAGCAAGTGTGCTGCTCACAACCTCACTATCACCAATACCTTGTTTAGGCAGGCCGACAAGTTCAAGGGATCGTGGCAACACCCATGATCAAAACACTGGCACCTCATTGACTACACTAGTGTCAGAGAAAGAGATCGCCGAGAAGTCCTCATAACCCGTTCCATGCGTGGCTCAGACCACTGTGACACTGATCATCGACTTGTCAGATCCAAGCTCTCACTTCACGTTGCCCCAAAACGGAGAAGGCAGCAAGCCTCCAGAAAACGTTTTAATACTAAGCGTCTGGAGGATCCAGTGGCAGCACATGCTTTCAGAGAGCAGCAGAGCAGCTTATAAACAACCCAACAGCAAACAACGTGAATCCAAGTGCCGAATGGGATACTCCTCATACTGTTATGACAAAGACCTGCAGAGAGACCCTCGGCCAGTTCAAAAGAATACTTCAGGACTGGTTTGATGAAAATGACGCGGCAATCAAAGGACACATCGATGATAAAAGTGCTGCTTTTACTGACGGGCAGAACAACCTTCAGTCTCGGACCAAAGCTGATACCTTCCTCAAGAAGAAAGACTGCAGCCCAGCTGGATATTCACAATCTAAAGAACGACTGGCTTAAAAATAAAGCATGTTAAACACAAAAACTTGCAGAACAGCACAAGATGCGCGAATTTTTCATTTCCACTAAAACATTTTATGGGCCACTCACCCGTGGCACAGCCCCCCTTCGCGCATGTGGCGGTAACCACATAATTAAAGACGACGAAGGCCTATTACAGCACTGGAAAGAACACTACCATTCACTGCTCAACCGAAACACCGATGTGAATGTCCTGACTACCCAGAGCTAACCCACCTCACCTATCCTTCATCCCAGGTTGAGATAGCTACTGCCATTAAAAAGATGAAAATTAACAAAGCCTCAGGGCCTGATGGAATCCCAGCCGAGGTGTATAAAGCAGGAGGACCTCTACTCACCAGCCGTCTCCACTCTCTCTCGGAGAATATATGGGAAAAGGAGGAAATCCCCCAAGCTCTTAAAGATGCATCCATTGTTAATATTTATAAGAACAAGGGGCACCTGTCAGATTGTGGCAACTACCGTGGGATCTTCCTGCTCTCCGTAGCTGGCAAGATTATAGCCCGAGTCCTCCTAAACAGACGTCTTCCTAAGGTGGAAAACTTCCTCACAGAATCTCAATGTGGTTTTAGACCATCACGGGGCACAACTGGCATAATCTTTGCTGCCCGCCAGATACAGGAAAAGTGCAGAGAACAGCGTCGTGACCTGTACATGGCATTTATCGACCTAACCAAGGCCTTCAACTCAGTCAACAGGGAAGCCCTCTGGTGTACCCTCAGCCGTTTTGGCTGCCCACCAAAATTCATCGGCATTGTAAGGCAACTTCACGATGGCTTGAACGGCAGTGACCTGCAAAACAGCACCCAGTTCGAGTTCTTCCCTATCCAAACGGGGGTTAAATAAAGGTGTGTACTTTAACCAACTCTCATTTTCCATCGTCTTGGCTGCCTTCCTTACTCGTGCCAGTGCCAATTTAGCCAGCTGGGTGAACATCCAGTACCAGGTGAAGGGTCTTTTCAATATAAGACGACTCCAGGCAAGACCAAAGGTGTGGGCAGCTTCTATTACTGAACTTCAGTATGCAGACAACCTCACCCTTGTTGCTCACACTGAACACGACCTATAGGAGAACCTGTACACCTATGCAGACGCGTATGCACAATACGGCCTTGAGGTAAATGTACGTAAGACTCAGATTCTCTTTCAACCTGCCCCTGTTCAGACACACCTCCACTATCCATCCAGCTTAACGGTACTACACTCTCTAATGTTGCCCACTTTCGGTATCTCGGCTCCCACCTCTCCACCACTGCAGACATCGATAATGAAATACAGCATCGGATCAGATGTGCATCTCACGCCTTGGGCGGGCTCCGAAATCGTGTCTTCAGCTGTAGGGAGCTGAAATTATCCAGAAAGTGGTCCTGCCCACCCTACAATATGGCAGTTAGACATAGGTCACATACAAGAGGCACCTCAAGGCGCTTGAAAATTTTCACCAACGTAGTCTACGCTCCATCCTCCGAGATCTCTGGGAAGACAAGAGAACAAATGCCAGCATTCTTGCTGACATTAACTGCAAGAGCATAGAGGCTACCATTCATTATCCATGAACAACTACAATGGACTGGCTATGTTACCCGCATGGGCGACAGTAGGCTGCCAAAGCAGCTACTTTATAGTCACCTAACTAATATTAAACGTAACGCTGTAGGGCAATTGGAAAGGTATAAGGATAGTTTTAAGACAAACCTGAAAAGGTGCCAATTCGACCCCCTCACCTGTGAGTCGATTATTCCACTTCGTAATGCTTGGAGGAGCACCACACGGGAAGGTGCCGATACTTTCGAGTTAGCCCGACTGCAAACCGAGGCAGATAAGCGCCAACGTCGGAAAGACGCTGCCACCGCCCCTCCTGCAGTAGATGGAGCCCTCCACATGTGCAACAAATGTCGACGACGCTGTCGGTCCCGTATTGGGATCTTTAGTCACCTCAAACCTCACTAACCTATGTAACATCCCTAATAACCCATATTATTTTACCATAGCTGGATGATCGTCATACTCGACTCCGAGTGACAGCAAAGTAGTGGGAGAAGTGTTTGTGTGTGTGTGTAATAAAAATAATAATAATTAACGGTTTATTGAAAGAGCATGGCAGCCGGAAGGCTGAAAATATACAGTTACATAATTGGGGAATGGGTCTCTTGATTTACAAATAAACATGTGATATATAATAATTAGGTGGGGAGCTCAAACTACAGGGCATTTCAACATAGTGACAGTGCGAAAAGTAAGATTGACTGGGAGTGAATACACTGGTTGATTACAAGTTATTGATAATTTTTACAATGGTTGGGACTGGGCTGTTCTTATAGCGATCAGTTTCTGCTCGTATGGGCTGGATGCGGTTGTGGTGTCAAACAGGAATTCTCGGACGAGGGATCTCGGGTGGTAGTAGGAACCGGTGTCGAGGATGGTGCAGAAACTTCTCACGAAATTTGCAGATGAGGTCGTGGTGATGGTCAGAAAAAGTCGAGAGGGTCAGTGTGTTGAGCGCTTCTTAATATGTGGAGTAGGAAGGGGAGAGAATAATCTTGCATGCCCACTTTTGAACTGTTTCTTGGTGTTTACGTTGTGTGGCATTTAGGGAGGAAGACGAGGTAGGGGGGGGGGGAATACGTGAGCTTGGGAAGTATGAATGTTGAGTAAACACTGAGGAGCTCGGACGCAGGAACTCTGAAGGACTTGAGTCGGCGGAGGAGGTGGAGACGAAAACTGGAGGATTTGACAACTTCACTGATGAGTGGTTTCCAATTTAGTTTGTTGTCTATGGTCACGCCGAGGAGCTTAGTGGAATCAACAACCTGGAGTGTGTTGGGACCTAAAGTAATGGAAAGGGGTGGGACAACGTCGGAGGGGAGATTGATATGCATAACCATGGTCTTGGTATGGTTAATGGTGACGTGGTTGTTGGTGGCCCAGTTTTGGAGACTGTTCAATAAATCCTGAAGGGCGGTATAGTCGGGAGCAGAATTGTTGACACTGATCCCAATGGTGAAGTCGTCGACATATTTCCAGTGAGCAGGGGTTTCTTGAGCAGGGGTTTCTCTTAGGGCATCATTGATAAGCATAAGGTAGCATAGTGGTCCCATCTTGGTGCCTTGGGGGACGCCACAGGTGAGTGACTGAAAGGTGGAGACAGCCCCTTGGAAGCGTACGGCTTGGCGTCGGTTACTGAGGAAATCTGTAAGCCATGGTATAATAGGGTGTCATACGGAGGCGAATTTTTTTTTTTTGAGTTTGAAAAATCGGTCCCATGGTATTAATGATGTAGTTCTATGTGCAGAATCATGTGATATCTTCAGATTTGAAAAGTTTTCATTTTTTGCTAGGTAAATTTTAACTTGAAATCTTATGAAAATTCAGTATTCCCACCCTTTTACCAACACCACTAAATAGCTTATTTAAAGTAAAGTAAATGTATCAGGTTAATTTATTAGGATGAAAATGATCCAGAATAGTGAAACGAATGATCTTGACACATTTATTAAATTTAATATTCCTTTAGAAAATCAAATACAAAAACCGGTTTTACTACTACGACCCGGTGTTGCTGCACACCATAGAGAACATGTCTTTCTTGCTTCTGTTTCTACTCATCACCTCCCTGCTGACCACCTGAGCTCGGATGTAGCCTTCCCTCCTCTCCTGGCTGTACACGTGACTGCTGGCCTCGCTCACTTGCTGTACACAACGCTCTATACTCTGGGTGTGCGAGGGCCAGGCAGGGACATGCATGGGGTTGTCCAGGAAAGCTCTGACTTGAACATTGGGAGGCTGCAGGTAAGAGGGGGCTCACTGCCAGTCTGGATGTCATCCAGATCTATGAGATCAGTGAGGGTCTTGGCACCTAGATTGACTTCAGGAGTCTTCCTGACCCTGAAGGAATCGTCATCAACTGATTCGTCATGCCCAGATCCTCTCATAAGTCTCATATCCAAGATCTTTTTGACTGCCACTCTTCTCTCCTCCTCATCCTTACTGCAGAGCATTGTCTGCAGAACTGCCTCGGGATGAGCATACCAGGAAGATCTCCTCACAGTCTGCTCCACAATCTGAACAACCTTCCTTGGCTGACTCCTCAGGAGCTCAAGCTGGAAGAGAACATGCCTCGGACCTTCGGAGAACGATGACTTGACCTTGGTGTTGAACCAATTTGGCAAGTAGACACTCACGATGAATTGGACAATAAGTCTCAGGTTGTGAAGCTGGTTCCCTTTCAGTTTATGATGAGCGACCCAAATTCTGCAGAACCTGAGAGCCGTTGTGAGCCACCTAGAATGTGAGACTGGACCTATCTGCAGGTAAGCAAGTCTATCAGGCATGACCCCAGTTTTGATGGCACTGCAAATCATGTAACCATAGTACTGGTCAGTACTCAGGTCGTCAATGACAGTATGTGCAAGCTCAACGAGTGGAGGGCCAACTGTGATTTTTTCAAAGCTCGGATTTATTTCTAACTCAGTGGCAGAGTCCAGCATCTTGCCAAGAGGACCAGACCATCTGTTGTTTGAAAGAGTCTTGCCATCCAGCTCCTGGATCAGATGTCTGAGTGGCAACTCGTTGGTGTGGAGGTCACAAACAATCCAGACCAGCTTCCTCCCAATCTTCCGCTCTATCCACTGTATGACCCCCCCTTGCCACCCTGTGTTCGTGTTGGTGCTGTCCCCTCCAATGGCCTGCAGGGTCTGGTCTACGTTCCTCTCTCTGAGCCAGTTCACAATGTTATCTGCCACTATCTCAGCTGGTTTCCTGATGTCATCTTTCTCTGGAGTGAAATGCCACAAATACTTCCCTCCTGGTTCACTGCAGCAGGAGTAGTGTTCCTCCTTCATCATGGCAGGGAACAACTTGTCAGAATCTCCAACTTTCATGAACTCTTTAGTGTCATCCCTTCTCCCATCAAAGAACAAACAATTGATTCCATTTTCTCTTATCCCCTTATCAAACTCCTCTTCTAGGTTACTGACAAGTTTCTCCTGAGCTCTCCTTACTTTGTTATGATCTATCACCAGGTGAACATCATCAGGTGTTATCAAACCACCGTCAATCCAGGCAGCTGTTGGTATCTCTGCAGTTTCTCTGAGACCAGTGTGGTGTCGCATGCTGGCCAGAGCTATGCTCGGGATATCTTTCCTATTTCGAATCTTATGCCTGGAAGGTTTGGGATCATTATTTTCTGGGTTAGGGACAAAGTCAGCATTCTCCTGGTCAGCACTCGGATCAGCCATGGGGAAGTCATTAAACTCTGAATCAGCTTGACTCCAATCATCGGCCTTTTTTACCTCACCCTGGGCCTTCTCAAGTCTCTTTTCCTCGGCAACTCTTCTCCTCTTCTGTCTCTCTGTGGCAGCCTCCTGTCTCTTGGACTCCGGAATATCTTGGCTAGAAATCATGAGAGCCCCTATACTGCCAGTCTTCTCTCTCTGTGCTTTGACAAATGCCAGTTCGATCACAGGAATCTTCAGTTCACGGTTGCAAATACAGGAGATGTGGGCCTCGGATTTACAGTCACGATCGCATCCAAACTCAGGACAGAGAACAATTGGGCACTTGCAAGTAATTATGTCAAATAACTGGTCCAGTTGCTTGGCAAAGCTGTCCTTAACTGCAAGTTTTCCTCTCCCAAGAGAGATATCTCTTGCCTTTTCCCAACTGGCTAGCAGTCTCTCACTAATCTTCTTCTGACTTGTGATGACTGGAGGCTTGAACTGAGCGTTAGCCAGAGTGTACTGTGCCAAGACAGCTTTGGTCATATCACTGGCAATGTCTTTGTTTGTGTAAGTTCTTTGGTTCTTTTCACTGATTTGCCTGATTAAAACACCGTATCTCAAAGCATCTCTCAATGTAGGCAACTCCGACTTCAGGAGCTCTCTCCCAGACCCAAGATAGTGACTGAGATGGCTGGATTTTTGGTTCCTCGTCCTGACACAAGCAGCCATCGCAAATATTATCAACTTATAAATGCATCAGAATCTGAAACAGAAAAAAATATTGTTAGTTGGGTTGTTAAAGAATGAAGTCAGAAAGCAATGTTCACTATTTAATTGTAATGCACTAATGCAGCTGTACGTTAGATTTTCGATAAATTTCACGCTAAAATTTACCTAGCAAAAGGTTGCAAAATATTGAAACTGAAATTATTTTCTGTTTATATACACTAAAATCTACCAAAAAAGTGATGGGCCATTAGTTTTAGCTGATCTTCCCTCCTATGACACACCCTAGTAGGCCATTGGGATTACACTTACCTAGTCCATTTCTCCCTATTGTTCCCTGCCCCTATGTTAACATCTCTGCTAACTCTAGCATTGAAGTCCCCAAGGAGCACATCCTTGTCTTCTTTGGGGATAGAATTTAGCACTCTGTCGAGGTCGGCATAAAAGGTTTCCCTGATGTCATCCTCTGCATCCAATGTTGGGGCGTATGCACTGATGAAGAAGGCATGACGTGAGTGATTCAGTGGGACTCGAAGTGTCATGAGGCGTTCGGTGATCGCAATAGGCATTTCAGTTAGCCTGCGTTGGCGGATGGCAAAGCCAACCCCATAAATGAGGTTTCTCTCTGCAGCAGGCTTACCCTTCCAGAAGAAGGAGTAGCCAGACCCCCGTTCTGTGAGTTGGCCCTTATCTGGGAGCCGGGACTCACTGATGTTTGCTATGTCGATGTTATACCTACCCAGCTCTTTTTTCGCAAGGGCAGTTCTTCTTTCAAGATGAGCATTTGCGCCAGTATCCAGAAGAATCCTGACATTCCATGCAGCGACCATAAGAGGTTGTGTGGTTTGTTTTTGTTTGGGTCTGTGATTTTGATTGTGTTCTCGACAGCATAAGGATGACCTTACTGGGTGCGGTTGCCCAGTCAGGTTGGGGTTTAGGCAGGCTATGTTTAGGACACCTTATCTAGTCCCCTCCCCATGTGGGGGGAGCAGAATGGTTCGTCGTAAGCGCTGCTCAGTCGCACAGACAGGACCGGATTGCACTGTTATCTAGATTTCAGTGCATATCTGTGCGGCCCATGTGCAGAGATGTGACTAGAGATTCCGGGAAGTCATCTCTGCCTGTCGCCATCGCTACTCGTCCGTTGCCATAGGAATTTTTAGAGGGTATAAGGGGTTTGATGATGATGAGTGGTATGATGAGCTGGGTGATGGCTGTGCGTGAGTTAATTTATGTGGTGAGGCAGGAGCGCAGGCTGAAACCACACATCTTGGCTCTCCCTTTTCCTGATCCAGTGGTGCAAGTGTTGCAACGAATGGGGAGAGGACGAGTTGCAATGAACTGCCGATAGCCCAGTTTATTGGGTTTCGCCTTAGTAGCCTCTCCATCAGGAATTGCCATCGTCCACCGGTGTAGTCGTTGGGTTTCCATGGTGGTCACCTCTTCTGCCTATACTGCCCTTGGGTTCTTGTCGGAGCTCTGTTAGCATGTCTGCCTGATGTGGGGCTCCTCCGCAGATTTTTTGTTCGGGGCTTACTCTCGTAGCCTTATACCTGCCAAGGTTAATCGGCAAGGCAGCGGGGCGGTGGTTGGTAGGCGCCAGGACGTGTCCACATGTCAGTGAGCCTATGCGCCATCCCTCTGGGGCCCATTGCTACTCCGAGATCCTCTGCTGATCTTCCCTGGGCCCACGAGGCACCCTGTTACCTTTTGGTGCCTCGAGGAGACACAGTAGGAGTCTTGATGGTGAGAAGGCTGTGTACTGGCAGGGGAAGACTTATGCAAGTTGCTTCCATGTTCGCCACGAGGGCTAGCCAGCGATGGCAGTTGAAAGCGAGAGGGAGCAAGCAGTGCTTGCACCTTAACACTAACATAATGCTGCCACACCAGACGCAATAAACCACCCTGTGTACTATGCGCACGCACACACACACACACACACACACATACTGACCCCAGTAAACAACTTATTTTGGATTTATGAGAGGTATCCGGTTCAGGCTTCCTTAAGTGGCTTCAACTGCTGCTCGAAGGCTTCAAGATTGTTAGTCAAGTTTTTTAATACAGTATAAGCGCTTTCTTGAGAAAGAAATAGGTGCGGGGATAGGAAGTTCCTCCTCCTCTTCCTCGCTCTCCTCTTCCACGTCCTTACCTGTTAATTAAATACCCCAAACTTTGAAGGTATAATTAGAGTTAGGGGGAAAAATATTACCTGGCCGTTTTGGTGGGCTACGGTGTGGGTTATGTGATACGTGAGGAGGCGTCATATAACAAACAAACATACAGTTGATAAAACATGCATAAGCAAACACACACAGCCATGATATCATAAACAAACACACAGAATCAACGGGCACTAATGATGATGATTAGCACTTTAGGAGATATAAGGTATAAAGGTGTGTCGGTCAACTGTGGGTCACCCCGAGGAGCTGCCACCACACCTGTCTGGTCTGTTCTGTGTACTAGAACAGATGTTTGTAGCACCTGTGTAGAAGCGGGACTTACAGAGAAGTTGAAGAGTTGACACAATTTCTTCTGCAAGCTCCTATTGGTAGTATAATCTACCCAAGAGGCATCCCACCACATGAACGCCGGTCACACTGCACAATAGTTGGTTGAATGTTAATAATGTTATTGTGTTACCTGTAGAATCCATAATGATTTGCAAGACACTGGAGAGGGTTAAGGTAAACATATAGTTATACTGTAAGGACAAACTATAATCACAACAGTTACTGTAACACACACAGAGGAACATAGTCCTGATAAGAGTAGCTGCCACCACAACTAGCCACACCAAAGGCTCAAACTTCAACTGCCATGGAGAGCACACTAGAGTACTGACTAAGGGTGTCTTGATGTAGTGTGGTGTGATTAAAGTAATACAAAGGTGTACACCTACTAAAAAATTATTCGGCTCCCTTACGGCGTGATACAATATGACACGGGTGCCGATTAATTATTTTGTGGGTGTACAATTTGGACCTGTGTAATATGTGTGTGTAAAAGCCCCTTTGTAATGACTTGTCACAGAACGAGCTCCCAGACGAACACTGCTTCTCTCTCTCTCTCTTTTCTCATTCACTCCTTTACTATACACTCTATCTCTTTCTCTCTCACAAGATGTGTTATTGACTCCTGAGGAGCAGAGCATGTAGTTGGGTACGGTAAGATTGATTTATCGTAATTCGTACCGTACCTCAGATATTCCAACGTACCGTACTCGTACGATACAATATAGTACCGTACTTTCGTACATGATTTCGTACCGCGCAAACAAAATGTAGCCTAACTCAAGGTGCAACAAAACAAGAATAAATATATTATTAACTTTAGTATTTTATTCTTAAATTTATAATATTTAATATTCGAACATATTAATGCTATGTTACACATTTTATTTAATGAAAATAATATTAATAATAATGATCATGATAATTATCATTATTATTCATTATCAATATTAATATTGTTATTGCTGTTTATGATATTATTACACCGATAAGAATATATAAACAAAGAAAAACTTTCGTTGCCTTATCTTTAAAAACAGAAGCCTTGAACACTGCAAGAGTCAGCCTGACTGACTGTGCATCGTACGACGTCATATTCAGGAATGAGAGAGAGAGAGTGTGTGTGTGTGTGTGTGTGTGTGTGTGTGCAATACTACTACTACTAATAATAATTAACGGTTTACTTAAAAAGTTCTGCATCCCGAAGGCTGAAAATATACATTGGACATAAATAACTTACTACATACATTAACATGGGGGAGTTAACAAAAGCCTTCATTAGAGAAAGGAAAAGAAACATACAGTGAACATACAGATTAATGTATACAGTGGAGGTCACGTAGGTCATGTGCACTGAAGAGTTGAACAGCAAACACATAGTGTAGTAACTCCCTCACAGATGGCGTGTGTGTGTGTGTGTGTGTGTTTTGTGCACACAGGGTGGTGAAATGCGTCTAGTGTGATAGCATTATGTTAGTGTTAAGGTGCAAGCACTGCTTGCTCCTTCTCGCTTTCAGCTGCCATCGCTGGCTAGCCCTCGTGGCGAACAGGGAAGCAACTTGCATAGGTCCTCCCCTGCCAGTACACAGCCTCTTCACCATCAAGACTCTTGCTGTGCCTCCTCGTAGCAACACACGGTAACTGGGTGCCTCGTGGGCCCAGGCTACACCAGCGTCGGATCACGGAGCAGCAGTGGGCCCCAGAGGGACGGCTCATAGGCCCACTGGCAAGTGGACACGTTCTGGCGCCTACCAACCATTGACCCCGTTGCCTTGCGGATTATCGTTGGTACAATGTTAAAAAAATCTTGTAAAATTTACATAATATTCACTGGTTATATTGTTGCCAAACATTTTCTGTATAATTTACAGAGATTCTGTATATATTTTTACATAAAATATCTGTTGAATTAACAGATTGTTGGAAGTTATTGGAAGCTCCAACAACTTGTCCCTCAATAAGAATTCGCAACTTTCGATTTACAGCAGGTACCTACATTACTGCTAGGTGAACAGGGACCAAGGGGACTAGGAAGAGTGTCCAAACAACTTCCGCCGGCCCGGGAATCGAACCCGTGACATCTTGCTTGGGAGGCAAGAGCTGTACCACTCCACCAGCGACACCCCCCACTCTATGTGATGATGTGGCGCTCTTTGAAATAATGTAAACAAACACGGACATACGATAAACGTGAAGCACAAACAACCGCCAACCGCATATTCAGTAATTACATATTGAAATAACAGCATTAATATGCAATTTTAAATGTTCTTTGCATCATGAAGTGTATATAGTATGATAAAATGTCAGTTTATATTGATAATTAAACAAATTGAAACAGAGAAAGAGAGTGTCTGAAATATTTTACAGAACAAAAAAAGTAATTCAAATTACTACGTTTTCCTGATAGGAAATACAGAAGAAACATATAAAAAATACTGAATTTTCTAACAGTGTAGGTATAAGGCTATGGGAGTAAACCCGGAACGAAAATCTGCGGTGGAGCCCTGCATCAGGCAGACATGCTTACAGAGCTCCTACAAGACCCCAACGGCAGTATAGTCGGAAGAGGTTGACCACCATGGGAACCCAACGACTACACCAGCGGACGAAGGCAATTCATGATGGACAGGCTGCTAAGGCGAAATCCAACAAACTGGGCTATCGGCAGTCTATTGCAACTTTCCCTCTCCTCAGTCGTTGCAACACTTAGACCACTGGATCAGAAAAAGGGAGATCCACGATGTGTGGTTACAGCCTTCGCTTCTGCCTCACCAAATAAATCAACTCACGCGCAATGGACGAGTGGCCAGGGGACAGGCAGAGATGACTGCCTGGAGTCTCTAGTCACAACTCTGCGCATGGGCGGCACAGATAAGATGGTCATTTATACACTGGGATCTAGGCAGCAGTGCAGTCCGGTCTTGTCTGTGCGACTGAGCATCCCTTTCGAGGAGCCACTCTGCTCACCCCACATGGGGGGGGGGGGGGGACTAGAAAAGGTGCCCTAAACATAGCCTGCCTAAAAAAAACAACCTGACTGGGCAACCACTCCCAGTAAGGTCATCCTAATGCGGTCGAAAACACAATCAAAATCACAGATCCAAACAAAAACAAGCTATACAGCCTCTTATGGTCGCTGCATGGAATGTCAGGACCCTTCTGGATACTAGCACTAATGAGCATCCTGAAAGAAGAAGCACCTTGTGGCAAAAGACCTGGCTAGGTATAACATCGACATAGCAGCCATTAATGAGTCCCTGCTCCCAGATGAGGGTCGACTCACAGAACGGGGGTCTGGGTCTACCTTCTTCTGGAAGGATGAGCCTGCTGCATAGAGAAATCGCATTTATGGAGTCGGCTTTGCCAATGCCTCCTACACAGGCTAACTGAAATGCCTATTGGGATCAAGGAGCACCTCATAATGCTTCGAGTCCCACTGAATCACTCAAGTCATGCCTTTTTCATCAGTGCATACACCCCAACACTGGATGCAGAGGGTGACATCAAGGAGGCCTTTTATGCCGACCTGACAGAGTGATAACCTCTATCCCCAGAGAAGATAAGGTTGTGCTCTTTTGTGACTTCAATGCCAGAGTTGGCAGAGATGCTGACATTTGGCAGGGAACCATAGGGAGAAATGGACTAGGCAAGTGTAATCCCAACGACTTACTCCTGCTCAACAAGTGTGCTGCACACAACCTTCAGGAAGTAGGTAGTAGGCAGCTACCAAACAGGGTGGTACTAACGCCTGGGAAATTATTGGAAGCATAATGTCTTGTCTAATGGTAGATGCTGCTGCCATATGGCAGAAAGACAGATCAGGTTGCTGATGTGTCTTTCTGCCACATTTACACACAATTGCTGGGTCTCAATTGTCTCTCTTAGTATTGACAACACAACATATAAAACCGTACTCACTCTTGATCTTCTATTCTTTTTATTCTTTTATTCTCCTTTGATGTCAGTTGACAATAATATTGAAGCGGGGCCTTCTCGGATGGGTCCCACTGTCCGGGAAGGTTGTGGACCCCAGGGCCGACCTGATCATCATCAAACTCCTGGGGTGTCATCTATTAACCTCTTCCCCGACCTCTTACTACTATCTGAACATAAACTGACCAAAGCAGCTTCACCCAAACCTTTTGAAGTCTCCAACTACAACCTTCATACCTCTTTCCGTTGTAAGGGAGCAGTGTGCACCCTGCAACACACGTACACCAAATGCTCTCATCTCATTAACTGCATCATTGTCAGAGAAAGAGACTGCCTAGATGTCATCAACACCCGTGCCATGCGTGGCTCCGACCACTCCGACACTGATCATCGGCTCGTCAGAGCCAAACTCTCACTTCACGTCGCCAAAAACGGCTAAAGTAGCAAGCCTCCAGAAGAAGTTTTAACACTAAGCCTCTGGAGGATCCAGCGGTAGCACATGCTTTCAGAGAGCAGCTCGAACATGGGCTGATACAGAACCCAACAGCAAACAACGCAAATGCCAGTGCCAAATGGGATATTCTGAACATTGTGATAACAAAAACCTATAGAGAGACCCTCGGCAAGATCGAAAGAATACACCAGGACTGGTTTGATGAAAATGCCCCGGCAATCAATGTACTCATCGATAATAAACGTGCTGCTTTAACAGACTGGCAAAACAACCCTCAGTCTCGAACCAAAGCTGATACCTTCCGCAAGAAGAAAGCGGCGGCCCAGCAGGAACTTCGCAATCTAAAGAACGCCTGGTTTAAAAATAAAGCATGTGACACAAAAATTTGCAGATCAGCACAAGATGAGTGAATTTTTTAATTCCACTAAAACGTTTCATGGGCCAATCACTCGTGGCGCAGCCCCTCTCCACTCATCCGACGGTAACTCCATAATTAAAGATGATGAAAGCCTCCTTCAATGCTGGAAACAGCACTACCATTCACTTCTGAACCGAAACACTAATGTGGATGCCCTGACTACCCAGAAGGTTCCTCAGCATCCGGAGCTGACCCACCTCAGCTGTCCTCCATCTCTGAATGAGGTTGCTACTGCCATCAAATAGATGAAAAATAACAAAGCCTCAGGGCCTGATGGAATCGCAGCGGAGGTGTATAGAGCAGGAGGACCGCTGCTTTTCAACCGTCTCCACTCTCTCCTGGAGAATATATGGGAAAGGAGGAAATCCTCCAGGTGCTTAAAGATGCCTTCATTGTCAATATTCATAAGGTCAAGGGAGATGAATCAGACTGTTGCAACTACCGTAGGATCTCGCTGCTATCCGTAACTGGCAGGATTATCGCCCGAGTCCTCCTAAACTGACTTCTTCCTGGGCAAACTGTACTCCAAGCTTTGTCAATAAATTTGTTAAACAAAAAATCTTCCTGAGGCGGAAAACTTCCTCCCAGAATCCCAATGTGGCTTTAGACCATCACGTGGCACCACTGACATGATCTTTGCTGCCCGCCAGATACAGGAAAAGTGCAGAGAACAGCGTCTTGACCTGTACATGGCCTTCATCGACCTAACCAAGGCCTTTGACTCGGTCAACAGGGAAGCCCTCTGGTTGGACCCTCAGCTGTTTTGGTTGCCCACCAAGATTCATCGCCATTGTGAGGCAACTCCACGATGGCATGAACGGCAGTGTCCTGCACAATGGCACCCAGTCTTTTCCATTTTCTTGGTTACTTTCCTTACTCATTCCAGTGCCAATTTAGCAGGTGGGGTGGACATCGAGTACTGGATGAAGGGTTTGTTCAACAAAAGACGACTCCAAGTAAGAACAGAGGTGTCGGCAGCTTCCATTACTGAACTTCAGTATGCAGACGACCTCACCCTTGTTGCTCACATTGAACACGACCTACAGGTGATCCTGAACACCTACGCAGATGCGTATGCACACTTCGGTCTTGAGTTGAATGTACGAAAGACTCAGATTCTCTTTCAACCTGCCCTTGGTTCAGACAGACCTCCACCATCCATCCAGGTACTACCCTCTATAATGTTACCCACTTTCGGCATCTCGGCTCCCACCTGTCCTCCACCACGGACATCGATGAAGAGATTCTGGCATCGGATCAGATGTGCATCTCAAGCCTTTGGCAGACTCCGAAACCGTGCCTTCACCTGTAATGGAGCTGAAACTATCTACAAAGTTGCACGTATATCGAGCAGTGGTCCTCCCCACCCTGCTATATGGCAGCGAGACATGGATCACATATAGGAGGCACCTCAAGGCACTTATAAACTTTCACCCGTGTAGTCTGTGTTCCATCCTCTGTGTTCGCTGGGAAGATAAGAGAACAAATGCCAGTATTCTTGCCGACACCAATTGTAGGAGCATCAAGGCTACCATTATCCATGAACACCTATGCTAGACTGGCCATGTTACCCACAAGGACGACAGTAGACTGTCAAAGCAGGTACTTTACAGTCACCTAACGAATAGTAAATGTAACGCCGGCGGGCAACTGAAAAGGTATAAGGATAGTCTTAAGACAAACCTGAAAACGTGCCAAATCGATCCCCTCACCTGGGAGTTGATTATTCCACATGTTAACGCTTGGAGGAGCCCCACACGAGAAAGTGTCAATACTTTCGAGTTAGCCCGACTGCAAACCGAGGCAGATAAGCGCCAATGCCGAAAGATGCTGCCATTGCCCCTCCTGCACAGCTAATTTCATTGTATTATAAGAACATAAGAACATAAGAATGGAGGAAACTGCAGCCGGCCTATTGGCCCATACTAGGCAGTCTCATTTACACCCAACCCGCATTGCTCATATAAACATCCAACCTATGTTTGAAGCTATGCAGCATATTTAAGTTAATTATGATATTTGGTAACTTGTTCCATTCATCCACTACTCATTTTCCAAACCAGTGTTTACCTATTTCACGCCTAAATCTAAATTTGTCTAATTTAAAACCATTGCTACGAGTTTGCTCCTGGTTGGATAGTTTGAGTACCTTTGTAATGTCCCCTTTGTTTAGCCCTGACTTCCACTTATACACCTCCAACATGTCGCCCCTCGCTCTATGTCTCTCGAGGGAGTGCAAATTAAGATGCTTTAACTTGTTTCTGTACTCAAGGTTCCTAATGCCCGGGATTAGTCTTGTCATTCTCCTCTGGATTCTTTCCAAGGATTCTATATCCATTCTGTAATACGGTGACCAGAACTGAACTGCGTAATCCAGGTGAGGTCTCACAAGCGCAAGATATAATCTTAAGATGACCTCGCTAGTCTTGAAACTAACACTCCTTTATATGAACCCAAGTACTGTATTAGCCTTGTTACGAGCAAAAACACATTGTTTACTTGGCTTAAGGTTCCTACTTATCATTACTCCTAAATCTCTCTTGCAGTCGGATTTCTCTATGGCATCGTTGTTCATCTGGTATCTGGTTCCCTGTTTACATCTCCTATACTGAGTACTTTACATTTGTCCACGTTGAATTTCATCTGCCATTTTTCAGACCATTCGAAAAATTTGTATAAATCTTCCTGTAGTTTTGCTGAGTCCTCCGCAGATTTAATAACACGCCCATTTTAGTGTCATCAGCAAATTTACTTATGTTGCTGTCTATGCAGATATCTATGTCGTTTATGTATATAATAAATAATAATGGTCCAAGTACTAAACCATGGGGAACTCCACTTGTGACGTTGCTCCAATGGGACTTAGTGCGGTTAATGCTCACTCGCTGTTTCCTGTCCTGTAACCACGCCCTAATCCATTTAAGGATGTTACCTTTGATGCCATGTGCTTCTACCTTTCTAATTAGTCTTTCATGGGGGACTCTGTCGAAGGCTTTGCTAAAGTCGAGATATACCACATCATAATTGTGCCCCTCGTCCACCTATTCGAAAACTGATGAAAAGAATGTTTATATTTTAGTTAGACAAGAACGTCCGCTTGTGAAGCCATGCTGGGAATCATTGATCAATCGGTGCTTCTCCAGGTGATTTCGTATAGAGTTTGAAATGATTGCTTCCAGTAATTTGCCTACTATTGATGTTAGACTGATTGGGCGGTAGTTAGAGGATAGTTATCTATCCCCCTTCTTGAAAATCGGTATTACATTCGCTATCCTCCAGGATTCTGGTACTACACCTGTTTTTAAGGACATGTTAAACAACTTTGCTAAGGGCATACTAAGCTCTTCCTTACATTCCTTTAATACTCTGGTAAATATCTCATCGGGACCAGGCGACTTATTAGGCTTTAGTTTGTCTATTTGCTTACTAACATCGTTACTAGTCACTACTATCTCGCTTAATTTGTTTTCTTCACTATCTCTGAATAGAGTCGGTGCCTCGGGTATCATGTTTAAATTTTCGGTGGTGAAAACTGTTGAAAAATATTTATTCAAATTATTGCTCATTTCTCCATCGTTATCACTGAGCTCGCCGGTATCTGACCGTATTGGTCCAATGTTTTCTCGTGTTTTAGTTTGATACATTTGGTAGAATCCTTTGGGGTTTGTGTTCGCCTCCCTTGCTATCCTTACCTCATTATTCCTCTTGGCTTTCCTTATCTCGGTTTTAACCCTACTCGCCAATATCTTATAATAATCCTGGAGGTAAATTTCGCCACGCTTTATCCTTCTACCTATAGCCTTCCTTTGGCCAATGATGTTCTTTAAATAATTATTTATCCATTTAGGGTCATTGTTGTCTGATCTGAGTTTTTTGTATGGTATGTTCTGCCTTTGTGCATTAAGTAACTCATTATTTAAATTGTCGTGGAACTCGGCAATCTCAGATCTCGTTATCAGGTCAGAGTCATCTGTCAAGTTTATTGTCAAGCGCGACACCCCCTCTCTCAGCTGCCTCTTTAAACTGTGAAAGTTTGCCCTTCTGAAATCTGGTACTTCAGTGGAATTTTCCTTACGTCTTCCCTGAAAATCTAACTGGAATCTAATTTCTTTGTGATCGCTGTTTACAAGTTCGTTCCCTACCTCGACATTGCTAATGACGTTTTCTCTGTTCGACAGAACTAAATCGAGTATATTATTACCCCGTGTGGGTTCGGTTATATGTTGACTTAGGAAACAGTCGTGGATCGCCTCGAGAAAATCCTCTGATTCTGAGTTACCCGTAATGTCAGTCCAATCTATTTGGCCAAGGTTAAAGTCGCCTACTATACAGACTTTGTTGTGTATGGAAGCCCTGCGCATTTCATCCCAGATAAGTCGCTCATTGACTCTATCAAGATTGGGAGGTCTATATATATTACTCCTGTGATTAATTTTTCCCTACCGTCGCTTAATTCTATCCAAATTGTTTCTGTATTCCGCTCAGTTTTTATTTCCTTATTTATTTCACACTTCAGATTGTCCCTAAATTAGATTGCTACTCCGCCTCCTTTCCTGGTCTGCCTATCTGTATGGAACAATTTGTAACCCGCAATTTGGTATTCGACCGGCAACTCACGTGAGTCTAGGTTGATCCATGTTTCAGTGAATGCTATTATATCGATTTTTTCGGTACATACCAAGGCTCTAATATCATCCATTTTGTTTCTCATACTTCTACTGTTCGCGTAGTAGACATTTAAGTTAGTCGTGTTCTGAGTCCTCCCTTTACCGCGTTTAGTTTTAAACTCCCTGTTTAATTTAGTTTTGTCATCATTCCTAACACTATTTCCCTGTAATCTTTTACTTTGTTTACCCACTACCACTGCAGTTTCCCCCACCCCCGTGCCCGTATATTCCCCTAGCAGTTTAAAGACTTCGATATCCTTTGAACTGCCCCCTGTAGAGACCTAGCCAGTGTTGCCACCCCATCCCGAGACAGGTGCACCCCATCCCTAGCATAAGGGTCCCTTCTGCCGTAGTAGTTTTCCCAGTTGTCAATGAATGGGACAGATATTGACTTGCAATATCTGTCAAGACGGTCGTTGACACCAATCGCCCTTGACAACCATTCACTGCCAACTCTCCTTCTAGGCAGGACACAGCTTATGATAGGGATCCCTCCCTTAGACCTAATACGATCTATAGCTGCCTTGAACTTATCAAGAAGCTCCTCGCTCCTACACCGGCCAATATCATTGCCTCCTGCACTGAGGTAGATAATGGGTTTGTTCCCATTACCAGACAAGATATTGTCCATCTTGTCAATTATATCCCCCACCCCAGCTCCTGGCAAACACACCCTCATCCTATTTTTGTTTTTACCACAAAAGGCCCTGTCCATGTACCTTACCTGTGAGCCCTGGCTGCTCGTAGATGTGGAGGAAGTCGGAGGAGGTGAACATGATGAGGTGCTCTGCCCCGTGTGTCTTTTCTTGGGTCTTCGTCTCTTGATTTTTCTTTTTTTTTTCTTGTTTCTTGGTGTCTTGTTTTTTCTTGTCTTGGGCGTGTACTGCAAGAAGGGCCTCCTTCTAACTCAGTTTCTTGTCGAGTCGAACTTTGTCTATCCTGCATTCCTCCTTCCATTTGGGGCAGGTCCGGTCGGCAGAGGAGTGTGGGCCGCCACAGGCAGCGCATTTTTTCTCTGTATTGGGGCAGGCGGTGTAGCGTTGTCCGGGGATACCGCACAGGGAGCAGAAGTCCTCCTGTGCCTCACACTTGTTGACAGCGTGACCGTAGTGCTGGCATTTGTAGCAGCGTTTAGGTCTGCAGTAGGGCTTGACTGGCACGGTTACCCATGCCAGTTGAGCCTCTTTGGGTAGGGTTTTGTGGTGTCCGACGAGAGCAGTGGTGTCGGACAGCTTCTTGACGCAGATCTGAACTAACCTGACCTGATTTGACCTGACCTCACGGCTGCACCTGACCTGACCTTAAGGCTGTAGCACACCTGCACCGGCCCAAGCTAATTGTCCTGGCTATGCGCCCTGCCAACATTTCGAAATGGTACTATAAAGGTACGAGAGATTAATCGTACTTTTGTACCGTACCGAACTTTAGAAAAATATCGAACCGAACTTTTATCAGCCGCATAACCGTACTGTAGCGTAACTTCGTGTAAATTAGAAATACTGTGTTTTCTTTCTATTGATTTTGACCAAATTTCTACCTTCCCATTCGAAGATGCTGTACAGATCCGCATTGATAGAAGAAACGATATCAGCTCTAGAAACAGATCTAGTACGAGAGTCAGGGGGAAGGGAAAAATAAACATTACAAACGTCATTCCAAATATTGAGTAATAAATAAAATACTAATTAAAACTACAATTTAGATATTTAAATATACGATAAAGCATAAATAAATATAGGAATATAAAAATAAGTTGCTTTTGAAGAAAGTGTACAGTATACTGAATATGAAAACAAAATATACGTATCGTCCATTATTTTATGTTATTTAATATTCAATGTTTCTTTGATGTCGCTCGATCAACGTTTAGCTGAAAACACTAAAATGAAACACTCACTCATACTGTTAACAACCATTTTCTATGATATCGCAAACATTTTTTTAAAAAGATTCTCATTCAATACCAAAACGTTCCTTATAATGCCACACACTTCTTAGATGGCGCGTCAATCGGAGGCCACGATGGAAATAATAAGAACATAAGAACATAAGAAAATACCGAGTCTGCAATAGGCCGGTTGGACTGTGCAGTGTGCATGGCAGCTCCTGTCGAGAGTTACTACCACTCTCTATCAACCATGAATCTATCTAGCCTCCTTTTGAAACTTTCCAGAGTTCCCGCACTTACTACAAAGTTGCTAAGCTTGTTCCACTCGTCCACCACCCTATTTGTGAACCAGTTTCTTCCTATCGCCCTCCTAAACCTAAACTTATCCAACTTGAATCCGTTGCTCCGAGTCCTATCCTGCTCGGATATTATAAGAACTTTATCTATATCCCCTTTAATGATTCCTTTCACCCACTTAAATACTTCTATCATATCTCCCCGCACTCTTCGTCTTTCTAGGGAATGCAAGTTAAGTTTCTTTAACCTATCCTGATATGAAAGGTTTCTAAGTCCCGGAATCATTTTTGTCATTCTTTGCTGCACCGACTCTAGTGAATTTATATCCATTCTATAACAGGGGCACCAGAACTGAATCGCATAATAGAGGTGCGGCCTAACTAGCGCAAGATATAGTTGCAATAAGACCTCTGCACTCTTGTTACTTACACTTCTAGATATAAAACCCAATACTCTGTTTGCCTTATTTCGAACATTAACGCACTGTATATTTCTTGGTTGAGATGACTGTATATTAGGTAGTTCCAGTGAATCGGGTATTGGTAGTTTAATTGAACCTCATATAAATTCAGACATATTATATATATTATGTCGTCGTTTATATTATTTGAACTATTTTGTTATAGTGTGACATATATATTGCATATTTAGGTAAGACATTTCATCTAGCTTGAGTGGTCATAACAGCCATCAGACTATTACTGTTGTTCCAGTACTACCATCAGAGGACCCCAGTTTCCCGCCATCCACCTGTCTGGTAGGGCAAAACCCGACTGGTGGTCAGATTATACCTCTGATTCGACTACTGTGTGTTGGAGCTGCTTCTTTAATACTCTTGGTGATGTTTGGATATTTTTCTCTTACTTATGTGGCTGACTTGTAATACACCTTAACAGATAATTTATTATTGTTAGGTTTATTATTTAGGATTTTTAGTAGGGATATAACCTAAGCTTATCATTCTCTTTTGTCTTTTGTTTTTCTTTATACCTGGAAATATATTTGTTTGTTTAAACATATTTTTTCGGCTTGGTAATTGCTCCTTCACGATTAAACAACAAGTGAGCTATTAAAGTTTCTTTAAATCCCTTGGTAATATTAATAAATGCACTTTCATGCTATGCGACCAAGACCTTTAAGAATATTTATATATATATATATATATATATATATATATATATATATATATATATATATATATATCGTCTTCATGTCCCTCTCTCTCTCTCTCCATTCCTCTGCATATCTTTCCCTCTTTACCTCTCTCACACTCATTAATTTCCCCTTTCACTGCCCTGCCCCTCACCCCTTACAGCCCATCAACATAGAGGTACCTAACATGAATCGTATTTTTTTTCAATTCCGGGTTGTGTGGTGTAAAATTACGGTGATTTATGGTCCTCAACTTTCCTCTTTATCATTTCTCGTGATTTATGTTCGAGTTCTCTGACACTTCCTGCCATGAAAATTAAAGGCGTTCACTTTTCTTGAACCCGTGAACCCGAAGGATTAAGGGTTCTTCTCTTGACTGTAACGCATTTATAAAGGTTCTGTTTTGGTTCTGTGGGGATGTGTTATTACCGGTGTTCTATTCGTAGATTATAGATGGTACCGGTGTTCTATTCTTGGCTTATAGATGGTACCGATGTTCTATTCTTGGGTTATAGATGGCACAGATGTTCTATTCTTGGGTTATAGATGGTACCGGTGTTCTATTCTTGGGTTATAGATGGCACCGATGTTCTATTCTTGGGTTTTAGATGGTACCGATGTTCTATTCTTGGGTTATAGATGGCACCGGTGTTCTAGCCTTGGGTTATAGATGGTAACGGTGTTCTATTCTTGGGCTATAGATGGTACCGATGTTCTATTCTTAGGTTATAGATGGTACCGATGTTCTATTCTTGGGTTATAGATGGCACCGGTGTTCTAGCCTTGGGTTATAGATGGTAACGGTGTTCTATTCTTGGGTTATAGATGGTACCGATGTTCTATTCTTGGGTTATAGATGGTACCGATGTTCTATTCTTGGGTTATAGATGGAACCGGTGTTCTATTCTTGGGTTATAGATGGTAACGGTGTTCTATTCTTGTGTTATAGATGGTCCCGATGTTCTATTCTTGGGTTATAGATGGTACCGGTGTTGTATTCTTGGGTTATAGATGGTACTGGTGTTCTATTCTTGGGTTATAAATGGTACCGGAGTTCTATTCTTGGGTTATAGATGGTACCGATGTTCTATTCTTGGGTTATAGATGGTACCGATGTTCTATTCTTGTGTTATAGATGGTCCCGATGTTCTATTCTTGGGTTATAGATGGCACCGATGTTCTAGTCTTGGGTTATAGATGGTAACGGTGTTCTATTCTTGGGTTATAAATGGTACCGGAGTTCTATTCTTGGGTTATAGATGGTACCGATGTTCTATTCTTGGGTTATAGATGGTACCGGTGTTCTATTCTTGGGTTATAGATGGTACCGGTGTTCTATTCTTGGGTTATAGATGGTACCGATGTTCTATTCTTGGGTTATAGATGGTACCGGTGTTCTATTCTTGGGTTATAGATGGTACCGATGTTCTATTCTTGGGAGTAATATATAGACCCCCCAATCTTGACAGAGTCAATGAGCGACTTATCTGGGATGAAATGCGCAGGGCTTCCATACACAACAAAGTCTGTATAGTAGGCGACTTTAACCTTGGCCAAATAGATTGGACCGACCTTACGGGAAACTCAGAATCAGAGGATTTTCTCGAGACGATCCAGGACTGTTTCCTAAGTCAACATATAACCGAACCCACACGGGGTAACAATATATTGGATTTAGTTTTGTCAAACAGAGAAAACCTCATTAGCAATGTCGAGGTAGGGAACGAACTTGCAAACAGCGATCACAAAGAAATTCGATTCCTGGTAGATTTTCAGGGCAAACGTAAGGAAAATTCCACTAAAGTACCAGATTTCAGAAGGGCAAACTTTGACAGTTTAAAGAGGCAGCTGAGAGAGGGGGTGTCGCGCTTGGCCGTGAACCTGACAGATGACACCGACCTGATAACGAGATCTGAGATTGCCGAGTTCCACGACAATTTAAATAGTGAGTTACTTAATGCACAAAGGCAGAACATACCATACACAAAACTCAGATCAAACAACAATGACCCTAAATGGATAAATAATTATTTAAAGAACATCATTGGCCAAAGGAAGGCTATAGGTAGAAGGATAAATCGTGGCGAAATTCACCTCCGGGACTATTATAGGGTATTGGCGAGTAGGGTTAAAACCGAGATAAGGAAAGCAAAGAGGAATAATGAGGTAAGGATAGCAAGGGAGGCAAAGACAAACCCCAAAGGATTCTACCAAATGTACCAAACTAAAACACGAGAGCTCACTGATAACGACGGAGAAATGAGCAATAATTTGAATAAATATTTTTCAACAGTTTTCACCAGCGAAAATTTAAACATGATACCCGAGGCACCGACTCTATTCAGAGATAGTGAAGAAAACAAATTAAGTAAGATAGTAGTGACTAGTAACGATGTTAGTAAGCAAATAGACAAACTAAAGCCTAATAAGTCACCTGGTCCCGATGAGATATTTGCCAGAGTATTAAAGGAATGTAAGGAAGAGCTTAGTATGCCCTTAGCAAAGTTGTTTAACATGTCCTTAAAAACAGGTGTAGTACCAGAATCCTGGAGGATAGCGAATGTAATACCGATCTTCAAGAAGGGGGATAGATCACTATCCTCTAACTACCGCCCAATCAGTCTAACATCAATAGTAGGCAAATTACTGGAAGCAATCATTTTAAACTCTATTCGAAATCACCTGGAGAAGCACAGATTGATCAATGATTCCCAGCATGGCTTCACAAGCGGACGTTCTTGCCTAACTAATCTATTAACATTCTTTTCATCAGTTTTCGAATCAGTGGACGAGGGGCACAATTATGATGTGGTATATCTCGACTTTAGCAAAGCCTTCGACAGAGTACCCCACGAAAGACTAATTAGAAAGGTAGAAGCTCATGGCATCAAAGGTGACATCCTTAAATGGATTAGGGCGTGGTTACAGGACAGGAAACAGTGAGTGAGCATTAACGGCACTAAGTCCCAATGGAGCAACGTCACAAGTGGAGTTCCCCAAGGCTCAGTACTTGGACCATTATTGTTTATTATATACATAAACGACATAGATATCGGCATAGACAGCAACATAAGCAAATTTGCTGATGATACTAAAATAGGACGTGTTATCAAATCTGACGAGGACTCGGCAAAACTATAGGAGGATCTAAACAAATTTTTCGAATGGTCTGAAAAATGGCAGATGAAATTCAACATTGACAAATGTAAAGTACTCAGTATAGGAAATGTAAACAGGGAAACCAGATACCAGATGAACAACGATGCCATAGAGAAATCCGACTGCGAGAGAGATTTAGGAGTAATGATAAGTAGGAACCTTAAGCCAAGTAAACAATGTGTTTTTGCTCGTAACAAGGCTAATAAAGTACTTGGGTTCATACAAAGGTGTGTTAGTTACAAGACTAGCGAGGTCATCCTAAAACTGTATCTTGCTCTTGTGAGACCACACCTGGATTACGCAGTCCAGTTCTGGTCACCGTATTACAGAATGGATATAGAATCCTTGGAAAGAATTCAGAGGAGAATGACAAGACTAATCCCGGGTATCAGGAACCTTGAGTATAGAGACAGGTTAAAGCATCTTAATTTGCACTCCCTTGAGAGACGTAGAGCGAGGGGCGACCTGATAGAGGTGTATAAATGGAAGTCAGGGCTAAACAAAGGGGACATTACAAAGGTACTCAAATTATCCAACCAGGAGCGAACTCGTAACAATGGTTTTAAATTGGACAAATTTAGATTTAGGCGTGAAATAGGTAAACACTGGTTTGGAAACAGAGTAGTGGATGAATGGAACAAGTTACCAAATATCATCATTAACTCGAATACGCTGAATTGCTTCAAACATAGGTTGGATGCTCATATGAGCAATAGGGGTTGGGTGTGAACGGGACTGCCCAGTATGGGCCAATAGGCCCGCTGCAGTTTCCTCCATTCTTATGTTCTTATGTTCTTATGTTATAGATGTCACCGGTGTTTCTAAGTGAATAGTGAGAGGAAAATATGGATAAGAGATCTATTCGTGATTAAGTATTAGTATTGTCGTTCCTTTTGGGAGTGAAAGCAACTACTGGTTCATTCTATTGAGTAAAAGTCAAATATGGCGGGTTTTTTCTTCTAGGTCACCCATCGGGTATGGCGGGCAGGGGGGTACTGGGGTATGGCGGGCAGGGGGGTGCTGGGGTATGACGGGCTGGGGGTACTGGGGTATGACGGGCAGGGGGGTACTGGGGTATAACGGGTAGGGGGGTACTGGGGTATAACGGGTAGGGGGGTACTGGGGTATGACGGGCTGGGGGGTACTGGGGTATGGCGGGCTGGGGGAGGGAGAGGGGGGACATGGGTGACCTTACCTATTATACCGTTGGGGATTAATTTTCGTCCCATGAATGTAAATGTATTTTTTTTTTATTTTTTTTTTGCTCTTATGTACACGCTGGAGTTCTCTTTATTCCCCATCACGTAATGCATTGACGTTCTGTTTCTGTGTGAACTCCAACTGGCGTTCCAATGTTGTTGTGGAGGAAGGAAAGAACGCCTTATACACCAACTCAGAGACGTAAGAAGTGTATTTCTATTTGTAGCAATTAGTTTTATAGGCCTACGCGCAAATGATAGGCCTACTCCGTGGTCACAGGAAAGGCCTACAAATAACTCTGAACTGTCTATCTAGTCAATAGTCTTTCCCCGTCACAAGTTAGATTCCCACTACAATTTATATAGTTTATTTGTTTCTTGTTTTGTTATCCACGATGCAATTTATATAAACATAAGGTCCCAAGTTAATATCCCCAGATTATGTAGCCATTTAATTCCTAGTTATTCTCCCCGCACAATAAATAACTACCCCTACAGTAATCTTCCCCTCCCCCTCTAGAAACATGAGGCCACAATTTAATCTTATCACACACTATGTAATGCCTGACCCAGCTTTAGTCGTTAACAGACAAATCATTTTTTTATGCAGGAGAAAAATCATTCAATGGCGGCCTCAAATGCTCCACAATTAATAGGTAAATATAACTGAAAATACAAATGCAAAAGAAAAAAGAATAGATGTATATGAATAAGTAAGTATATATGTACACACACACACACACATATATATATATATATATATATATATATATATATATATATATATATATATATATATATATATATATATATATATATATATATATTATTGAGAAATTTTAATGTAATATTCAGAAACGTTACAACAGAAAGGACAACCTGCCGAACAGGAAAACATAAGTAGACCAGGCTGAAACACCCATGCCTCATGGCGAGTTAAAACAAGACCTGCAAGCAACGCCATGAAGCGGGGTGTGGAAGCATTTTGAACTAGGCCTATAGAAAACTAAATGTACTTTATCGAATTAATGTAGACACGATTCATGAAGTTAAGGGACAACTACAAAATTTAAAGTTTTTGTGGATAGTTTCCCAGTCTAAATATGTTACGTGTGTCCCAAAGAAACTATTAGTAATACGCAAAAGATGACTTCATTGGGGGGGGGGGGGGGCGGGGGGGTAGGCGAGCGCCCTGAAGGACGCGACACTGACCGGGCCCTGACGTCTACCATGCGGTCTGCCAAGGAAAACGACCACGTGGCCTCGTCCCTTCCCGTGCACGTTTCATCAGTGATGCAAGGTTACGAAAACCCACTTAGTTTGTGGTGGTTTGGAAGATATAGCTGGTAACGCACGAGGCGAACAGATGTCTCTGACGACTAACTAAGTGGGATCAGCATCCGCACTTTGGTCGGTGGTCGATCTGGTTCATCAAATCTCCCCACCTTGGTTCATACAACACCACATCTCTTCAGTCAGTCAGTGAAAAATCTTACTAACGGGAAAGTAGAATCCCTCCCTCAGCTGGACAGGGTTCACCGGGTTGTACTCTGAACTGGCCTAACTCGGCGGGCTTCCTGTCCATGAAGTACTGGGAGTAAACTGAGTGCAGACTGAGTGACTGAAAGGTCACATGATGGGACAGGGATTCTACTGGTTACATAGAGACATTCATCTCCCCAGTATTGGGTGTATGTGATTGAAATAACCAAGTCCAGGTATGTAATCAAAGCTCCTCATGGTTGATTGCACACGTGGGACGTAGGGGTTCCTCTTCAAAGTTGGTGAAAGGCTGTAACACCTTAAAGTATGGGTGTATTCTGGACATATGTGTGAAGCATGTTACGGGTGTTGGTGGTGAAATATGATTAGAATAGCCAAGTCCAGGTGTGAGATCAATGTTCCTCATGGTTGATTGCACACGTGGGACGTAGGAGTTCCTCTCCAAAAGTTTGTGAAAGGCTGTTAGTACCTTGAAAGTACGGGTGCATTCTGAACCTATGGGTGAAGCATGTTATGGGTGTTGGTGGAGAAATACACTCATGACTCCTGAAACCTAAAGAGAGTAATGCCAAAAACAGCGGAGCACCCGCCTGCCTGATGGGTAATGAGTGATTTTCTCGGTTTCTTGTAAATGCCTGCTAGTTAGCAGGTTAGTAGTTATAACCTTCGGGTTCTGGGTAGTTAGGACATTTAGGATTATAGTATTTTGTGGGTCATCTCAGACAGACTATGAGTGATCCACGTTCTTGTGTAGTATGACTAAATCGGGATTTCTATTCCTCAGTGATTGTTATAATTTTGTCGGATGCCCTTAAGGCATGTTCATCGGTGCAAGTAATATTTTTTAATGTTTTATGTGCCACTAAGTGATGTAGGATGTACGAAGGAATTGTTTCAGATGAGTTCCACGTTCTGGTGTCTGTTCTGGTGTATGTAGTAATGCTGCATTAGTAGTCCTCTTCAGATGCAATTGATAGCTTTTAATATTTTTTTTTGATACCATGTACAACTTTTGTTTCCCAGTGTAGTGTTTTAAGTGTCACGTGCCTATAGCGCTCGGGAACTCACATGGCGTGAGGCATATGTTCACGCCTCCATTCCACACAAGCTATTAACCACTTGTTAATTGTACTTATTATATTATTGTTGTTTTTAGTTACTTAGGTTAATTGTATATTTATATATGTTATTAATATGCATCATTGTGTTACTCTGTTAAGTTAAATCAAGGGTAGTATTAATTAATTATATAAATTATCTAGCAAATGTCCTGGATCACGTGATATGAGATGCGCTCCTCCACCCGTGGGGACGCTTCCCTTCCCTTGTAGAGAAAAACCGTGGCATAGGGTAGACGTGTCCATTCTTTCTCTAGCCTTGACCCTTGTTTAGTGCTTTGTCCAGTCTTTTGCAATGCCCTAGTGGTATCAGGTATTAGTGACACGTTCAGTTAGGCCTAGGAAGGGATCCTGGTGGTAAGGAATCTCCTGTTTGGTAGGAAATAATCATTTTGTAGCGATTGTTGTATATATATTGTATGTCTGTGTAATATAGTTATGTTAAGTAGTATTCGTTTGGTCTAACTCCTTAACTGTATATTTTCACCCTTCCGGCATCACTCTTATTTTAATATACAATCAGTTATTCCCTTAAATTCTTGTTTGCTAGTCAGTACTCCCTTTAGAACATAAATTGAATTAATTAATTATCTTCCCTTTTGTGACTTACTTACTTCAATTTGTTCTTACTTGTTCAAGTACATTTAGCTGAGTAGGTTTTTGGTGGGGATAATTATTGCCGTGTTCCCTATTTGTTCCTTTATTTGTTAATAACTTGGGGTAGGTTTCACTCCCCAGGTATAAAGGATATTGGGATCGTGACAAGTGGGGGCCTGTGTCCGGGAGTTAACCATTGTTGTCATATCAAGTGTTGTTGCTCGCCAGGTGTTGTTTCATCGCTAAGTATTTTTGGATGCAAGTTGCTGTGTTCACAGTGTTCATTTATATTGCTCCTGTTATTGCTTAAGCTACTGGTGAGTTAACCCTTATCTTGTGTACCAGGTGTTTGGTTAATCCCTTGCTGTGTTTCACAGTTGATTGCATTTTAATATTTTTAATTAGCTAGCTAGTTAGCTTAGCTGCCACGGTTACTTTTTTTTTCGTTACTCGATTTTGAGTTCAACATGTTTGACCGGGAAAGCTTTGTGGCTTCACCTTCAGTCGAAGTACTGAAGGGGCTTACTAAGGCAGAGTGGCAATCCCTCGCTGCTTATTATGAAGTAGAAGGCCGCTCTTCCATGAATAAGGCTAGGTTAGAAGAGGCTGTCCTCAACTACCTTATTGACAATGAAATCATAGCCCAACCGTCGGGAAATTCAGAGGTGGAGCTGGAAACTCTCAAACAACGAGGTTTGGCTCAGGGTAGTAATACTTCAACATTCAGTGGAGACAAATGTCTCAACAGTGTTCCTAAATTTAATGAGGAAGAACCAGACAAGTTCTTCTCTCTTTTTGAGAAAATTGCCCGACTTAACAAGTGGCCTGTTTCTCAATGGTCTCAACTTATTTATAGATCTTTCACTGGTAAAGCATTAGATGTGTTTTCTGCCCTCTCTGAGGATCAATGTCTAGACTATGCCCTTGTTAAGTCCGCGGTTTTGAGCGCTTATAAACTTGTTCCTGAAGCCTACCGGCAACAGTTCCGTAACTGCCGGAAGACTGACAAACAAACATTTGTGGAGTTCTTCAGGCAGAAACAGGTCCTTTGTCGGAGGTGGATTGAAAGTGAGTCTGCCCATGTAGAACATGACAAGCTTGTTGAACTAATCCTGCTAGAGGAGGTTAGAAAGTGTATCCCAGGCGACATTCGAGCACACTTGGATCAGAGAGGTATCTGTACCCTGGCTGATGCTGGTCCAGTGGCTGACCATTATTCCTTAACTAATAGAAATGTAAATTCCAGGTCTTATGCTCCCATGTCCCAGTCCTTCACTTCCTTCAAGCGGCCCACACCAACATCTACACCGGGGTCCCTGCCTCTTGTCATACCGACCCGACCCTCAGGTTCTGCATCATCTACCCCGGGTGAGCCCATGGTCCATGGGACAGGTGGATCTACCCCTACGGGTGAGAGAAACTTTGGTTGTAGGTACTGTAAGAAGCCAGGATATGTCATCAGCGACTGTCTCAAGTTAAAGAAAAGAAATTCCTCTCACCAAGGATCCCCCGCTCTTTTGGTCAGGGTGGCCGAGCAATCGGAGAAATTATTGGAGCCCTGTGTCACTGCCCTCAGTCAGACTGTTGCCCTGGATGCTTCCCCCTCTTCTATGATATCAACCTTTGAACCATTTTGTTCTCCTGGTTCCTTAGCTTTGGATCAATTCAGGCAACCCACTTCTGTTAAACTCTTGAGAGACACAGGCTCAGCCTTATCTCTTGTTACTAAAGAAGCTGCTCCATTCCTGGATTCATGCTATACTGGTAGCTGGGTGCTTGTGAACGGTTTGACCGGTGGGTCACGTATTCCCCTTTGTCAAGTGTACCTGCGGTCATCCATAAAGTCAGGCTATGTCACGTTAGGAGTAGTAGATAGCTTACCTGTAGAAGGGGTCTCTCTATTGATAGGAAATGACCTCGTTGGCGACATGATGTTCCCTAATGTTGTGATCTCATCTTGTCCCACTGCCGAGAATAATACTGTGCAGTTAGAAGTAGACTTTCCAGGGTTGTTCCCTGCGTGTGCTGTGACCCGTAGCATGAGCCGCAGTACAGAGGTAGAAGAGACTAGTGAAGTTGATGAAGTTTCCCTCCAGGACTGTGAGAAGCCCGAGGATGATCTTATCCAGCCGGACCATACTGATCTTGGTCTCCAGATTAGTTCTGATGGAGATAGGAACCCAGATGTCACTAGTTTTGGTTCCTCTCCCTTCACTAGGAGTAAGTCTATTGAGCTACAAGCAGGGGATCCTGAGCTAGTAGGTTTTCTCAATAGGTCAGTTACTGAGACAGAAGCTGAGCAAGAATCAAATTGCTACTACACTAGGTCTGGGGTATTAATGCGGAAGTTCCGTCCCTCCAATTCTCCTGCCAATCACCCTTGGTTAGTTCATCATCAAGTTGTTATTCCCAAACCTTTGCGGCAGGACGTACTTAGTATAGCTCATGATGGGGTGGGTGGTCATTTAGGAGTTAGGAAGACCAATGCAAAAATTTTATCCCAGTTCTTTTGGCCTCGGATGAAGAAAGACGTCAGTTCTTACTGTCGCACTTGCCATGATTGTCAGGTAGCGGGGAAACCGAACCCCAGTGTTAAACCATTCCCTCTGCAGCCTATCCCAGTCATTGAAGAGCCCTTTAGTAAGGTGGTCATAGATTGTGTCGGTCCCTTACCTAAGACCCCTCGTGGTCATCAGTTCTTGCTAACCATTATTGATTGTGCAACCCGTTATCCTGAAGCCATTCCCTTGCGCCGCATCACAGCGAAGAATGTTATCAAAGCCTTAACCCACTTCTTCACTCAAGTAGGCCTTCCTACAGTGGTGCAGTCAGATCAGGGTTCCAATTTTACTTCCCGGTTGTTTAATCAGGTAATGCAAACCCTGGGAGTCCGGCAGTTGAGGTCTTCGGCCTATCACCCTCAGTCACAGGGGGTGGTAGAGAGATTTCACCAGACACTAAAACTCATGTTGCGCACCTTCTGTCTGGAGACTGGGAAGGATTGGGACGAGGGAGTTGACCTGCTTTTGTTTGCTGTTCGGGACAGTAAACAAGAGTCGCTAGGATTCTCACCCTTCCAGCTCGTCTATGGACATGAGGCGCGAGGGCCTCTTAAGGTGTTAAAAGAGTGTTGGTTGAGTGATCAGAGCGCGACGCCCTTAGCTTCATATGTGGTCCAATTCAAGGAGAAGTTGCGTCTGGCTGTAGAACTTGCCCAGTCCAACTTAAGGTGTGCTCAGGTGAAAATGAAACTGCATTTTGATAAGGCCCATCAGGCAAAACCTAGAGAATTCCAAGTGGGGGAGCAGGTGTTGGCCTTCCTGCCCTTACATGATCACCCTTTTAAATCCAAATACAGTGGTCCATATGAAGTACTAGAAAAACAGGGGTCCGTGAATTATGTGATTAGCACCCCTGAACGGCGTAAGAAAAAACGCCTTATCCATGTCAATCTTTTAAAGTCATATCATGTTCGTAACGAAACCCTGGGAAAAGCAGTTGCTTGTGTTGATCAATCCTTGCCAACTTGTATCATTGTGCCAGAGTGTAAGGATGATAAAGATCAGTGTTTTTCTGAAATAATGAATGGGTCTAGTGTAAAAGTTGAAAACTCGACTATCTTGGAGGACCCCAGTGCTAAGTTGTGCCATCTCTCTAGTGACCAAGCCAATAATATAAAGTCTCTATTACAGGAGTATCTTATTATAGTTGGTGATTACCCACTCTCCTGTTCAGTGCTGGAGCATGACGTTGAGACCAGGGGAGCCAAGCCAATCCGACAGCGTCCCTACCGTCTTAATGCCTTCAAGCGGGAGTGTGTGCGAGCCGAGGTACAGCGTCTTCAAGAGCTAGGCCTCGTCGAACCCAGCATCAGTCCATGGGCATCCCCTGTTGTTCTAGTTCCAAAGCCGAATGGGTCAATGCGGCTGTGTGTGGATTATCGCAAGGTGAATGCTGTCACTGAACCCGATGGTTATCCCTTGCCACGCATCGACGACGTGATCGACGATCTTGGACAGGCAAGGTACGTGACCAAGTTGGATCTCCTCCAGGGCTACTACCAGATAAGACTGACTGAACGCTCCAGGGCCATCTCTGCTTTTGTCACTCCTGAGGGGTTGTACCAATTCACAGTCCTTCCGTTTGGTATGCGGAACGCCCCTGCAACCTTTCAACGCCTCATGAATTTCATCACGTCTGGTCTGGAAGGTGTCCGCTGTTACCTAGACGACCTTATCGTCTTCAGCAGTTCCTGGGAAGATCACATGAGTCGTCTACAAGCCCTCTTCTCCGTACTGGCTGCAAGCAAGCTGACGGTGAACCTCGTCAAAACTGAGTTCGGCCATGCCCACGTCACTTTCTTGGGGCATGTGGTCGGACAAGGGGAAGTCCAGCCTATAGCAGCCAAAATTGAGGCAATTCAACAGTATCCAGTGCCAGGCGATAAGAAGAGTGTGATGAGGTTGCTGGGTATGGCGGGGTACTACCGCCGTTTTTGTCCAAACTTCTCCTCCGTTGCCTCTCCCATGACTGACCTGCTGAGTGGCAAGAAAACCTTCAAGTGGACTACGGCTTGCCAGGAATCTTTTGAGAATCTTAAATCCCTGCTGGCAAATGCTCCTGTACTACTTGCACCTGACCTCCAGAAACAGTTCACTCTCCATGTCGACGCCAGTGAA
Source organism: Homarus gammarus (assembly GCA_958450375.1). Classification (NCBI taxonomy): domain Eukaryota; kingdom Metazoa; phylum Arthropoda; class Malacostraca; order Decapoda; family Nephropidae; genus Homarus; species Homarus gammarus. The sequence goes on along the minus strand of CAUDMG010000421.1, from coordinate 736,406 downwards.
ATTGGCGCCGGTGCTGTGCTTCTGCAAGAGGGTGAGAGTGATCAAGTGCTTCATCCGCTGTACTATTTTTCTAGAAAATTTAACAAATATCAAAGAAACTATGCCACCATTGAAAAGGAGGCTTTATCACTGATCATGGCACTAGAAAACTTCAAAGTATATATTGGCAGCACTGCTTATCCCGTTCAAGTGTTCACTGATCATAACCCACTTACTTTTGTTGACAAGATGAAACATATTAACCAAAGACTTTTGAGGTGGGCTCTATCACTTCAGCCCTATAACTTGAACATTTCCCATATCCGCGGAAAAGAGAACGTGTTGGCTGATGCACTTTCTCGAGTCTGATTATTTAGAAACTATGTCTATGTGCAAATTATTTTTTTTGTTTTATTGTCATTGAGTACCTTGTGTTTATATTATGAATTATTTTGCTTCATATTGATTTAAACTGATTGTGTTAGTTATTACTTTCACTGTGTAGCTGTATATCCATTTTCGCTTCCAGTTAATTGTAAGCTCACTTTTTGGGGGGAGGTGTCACGTGCCTATTGCGCTCGGGAACTCCCATGGCGTGAGGCATATGTTCACGCCTCCATTCCACACAAGCTATTAATAACTTGTTAATTGTACTTATTATATTATTGTTGTTCTTAGTTACTTAGGTTAATTGTATATTTATGTATGTTATTAATATGCATCATTGTGTTACTCTGTTAAGTTAAATCAAGAGTAGTATTAATTAATTATATAAATTATCTAGCAAATGTCCTGGATCACGTGATATGAGATGCGCTCCTCCACCGCGTGGGGACGCTTCCCCAGTAGCGAAAAACCGTGGCATAGGGTAGACGTGTCCATTCTTTCTCTAGCCTTGACCCTTGTCTAGTGCTTTGTCCAGTCTTCTGCAATGCCCTAGTGGTATCAGGTATTAGTGACACGTTCAGTTAGGCCTAGGAAGGGATCCTGGTGGTAAGGAATCTCCTGTTTGGTAGGAAATAATCATTTTGTAGCGATTGTTGTATATATATTGTATGTCTGTGTAATATAGTTATGTTAAGTAGTATTCGTTTGGTCTAACTCCTTAACCGTATATTTTCACCCTTCCGGCATCACTCTTATTTTAATATACAATCAGTTATTCCCTTAAATTCTTGTTTGCTAGTCAGTAATCCCTTTAGAACATAAATTGAATTAATTAATTATCTTCCCTTTTGTGACTTACTTACTTCAATTTGTTCTTACTTGTTCAAGTACATTTAGTTGAGTAGGTTTTTGGTGGGGATAATTATTGCCGTGTTCCCTATTTGTTCCTTTATTTGATAATAACTTTGGGTAGGTTTCACTCCCCAAGTATAAAGGATATTGGGATCGCGACATAAGCCACGCTAAGAAGTACTGTAGTGCTTGTATACAATTATTGATTCCGTCTGTCGTGTTGGAAGGAATAGAAGTGTCATCTTTTACCAGTGCGTCACATTAACCCCAATCACAGGTACTAGCTATTCCACGGTCACGGAGAATAATTTTATTTAATTGTGTTTGTGCTGGTTCGGTATTTTCTCTGAGGGGCGCTTCCACTGCATTACCATCCACTATAACTCAAAAACCCCCTATAACTAGTAGTGAGATATTCCGACCGGTTTTATATATATATATATATATATATAAATATATATATATTGGTGGTGTGAGTGTGTGAGTGCTGTGAAAACTGACGCTGTTAGATATTTGGAAAAAAATAGATTTTTGTTGACAATTTTAATTTCCTGGTTTACAAGGTGAAGGGGGGGGTTACTAGTATTGACAGGCAGGGGGGTACTGGGGGATGGCGGGCTGGGGGGTACTGGGGTATGACGTGGTGGCAGGTACTGGGGTATGACGGGCTGGGGGGTACTGGGGTATGATGAGCAGGGGAGTACTGGGGTATGACGGGCTGGAAAGGGGGTACTGGTATTGACGACTGGGGGTACTGGGGTATGACGGGCTGGAGGGTACTGGGGTATGACGAGATGGGGGATATTGGGGTATGACAGGCAGGGATGGTACTAGGGGGTATGACGGGCTGGGGGGTACTGGGGTATGACGGGTATGGGGTACTGGGGAATGACGGACTGGGGGAGTACGAGAGTATAACGGGCTGGGGGTACTGGGGAATGACGGGCATGGGGGCACTGGGGTATGACGGGCTGGGGGGTACTGGGGTATGACGGGCTGGGGGGTACTGCGGTATGACGGGCTGTGGGGTACTGGGGTATGACGGGCTAGGGCAGGGGTGGGCAAAGTGCGGCCCGCGGGCCACATTTGGCCCGCCAAATTATTTCTGTGGCCTGCCACTGCATTTGGCAATCAGAAAAAAAAAATTCTTATTAATTACAGAAAGGACAATTTTGGAAGTTGGGTGGACACAGCAGCAATACTGGCTCGTCGCTGTTAACCTGTGGCCCGCGAAGTGTGCCACCATTCATGAAGTGGCCCTCCATCAAAAATAATTGCCCACCCCTGGGCTAGGGGGTACTGAGGTATGACGAACTGGGGAATGACGGGCATGGGGGTACTGGGATTATGACGGGCTGGGGGAGAGAGAGAGGGGGAACAAGGGTGTACCTTACCTAATATACCGTAAATAATGTATTAAACGAGGTGACAATATAGCTATAACAAGCTCAAACTTCTGCTATATTGTCTATCGTCATATATCTTAAGTCATATCCTTCTATACAAATCCAACCATTTATATTCATCGTCTTAAATTTAATGTACAGGATTAGATATTGATTAAAATGTATCATAATACTTCTAAACCTTTTATGGAATATATCGGAATAAATTTCAACCCTGGCTGTAAGTATTATGTAAACATTACTATGGTAACTCTAAACCAAATCTGTAATATATATATATATATATATATATATATATATATATATATATATATATATATATATATACATATATAAACACACATAGTATGTATACACAGTAGAGGTGATAATTGTATATATACAGACATACACACACACATACCCGTACTACACTCCCACACACACCCACACACGTAAACAAAACGCCTCCCTTCATCAAACATATACTCTCACGACACGCATTTCAATATTCCCTCACACACACACACACACACACACACACACACACACACACACCATCACTCCCAAACAACAGTAAAGGGACGAGACTGGGGCGCTGTGAATTATAGAAGAACCTTCATCAGCCTCCACCAGATTATAGGAGACAGAGAGAACGCCCCAGATGATACCTATAATCGTTAGTCTTCTGAAGAGGTGAGGAGTGTGTGTAGGGGGAGTGAGAGAAGTGAGGAGAGAGTGAGAGAAGTGAGGAGAGAATGAGAGAGGTGTGGAGAGAGTGAGAGAAGTGAGGATAGTGAGAGAAGTGAGGAGAGAGTGAGAGAGATGAGGAGAGAATGAGAGAGGTGTGGAGAGAGTGAGAGAAGTGAGGATAGTGAGAGAAGTGAGGAGAGAGTGAGAGAGATGAGGAGAGAATGAGAGAGGTGTGGAGAGAGTGAGAGAAGTGAGGATAGGGAGAGAGTGAGAGAGATGAGGAGAGGATGAGAGAGGTGTGGAGAGAGTGAGAGAAGTGAGGATAGTGAGAGAAGTGAGGAGAGAGTGAGAGAGATGAGGAGAGAATGAGAGAGGTGTGGAGAGAGTGAGAGAAGTGAGGATAGTGAGAGAAGTGAGGAGAGAGTAAGAGAGATGAGTGAGAGAGGTGAGGAGAGAGTGAGAGAGATGAGTGAGAGAGGTGAGGAGTGAGTGAGAGAGGTGAGGAGAGAGTGAGAGAGGTGAGGAGAGAGTGAGAGAGAGAGAGAGTGGGTACCGAATTTATGACAGCGTACAGGAAGAGGAGGAGAGGCTGATAAATGTGGCGAAGGGCGAGAGTGAGAATGATTAACGGGAGGGGGAAGGAAGGGAAGGTGAGAGCGAAATATGAGGGTGAGGGGAGGATGAGGTGAAAGGTAGATGTTTGTGAGGAGAAGGAAGTGAAAGTAATGAGAGAGGGGAAGAAAGAGGGAGGAGAGGAGTACGGAAGAAAGGGACGAAGATGAGAGGAGAATAAGTGAGAGGAGAGGCTAAGCAAGCGACACGAGTTGGGAAGGAGGGAAGGAAAATGGAAAAAAAAATAAGGAGAAAAGGAATATGGGAACAAACATTCAGGGAGTGGAGGAAGATTTGAGAAAGAGTATCTGTCGAGGGAGGAAGGTAAGACGGGAGGAAGGAAGGTAAGAGGGGAGGGAGGAAGGTAAGAGGGGAGGGAGGAAGGTAAGAGGGAGGGAGGAAGGTAAGAGGGGAGGGAGGAAGGTAAGAGGGGAGGGAGGAAGGTAAGAGGGGAGGGAGGAAGGTAAGAGGGGAGGGAGGAAGGTAAGAGGGAGGGAGGAAGGTAAGAGGGGAGGGAGGAAGGTAAGAGGGGAGGGAGGAAGGTAAGAGGGGAGGGAGGAAGGTAAGAGTGGAGGGAGGAAGGTAAGAGGGGAGGGAGGAAGGTAAGAGGGGAGGGAGGAAGGTAAGAGGGGAGGGAGGAAGGTAAGAGGGGAGGGAGGAAGGTAAGAGGGGAGGGAGGAAGGTAAGAGGGGAGGGAGGAAGGTAAGAGGGGAGGGAGGAAGGTAAGAGGGGAGGGAGGAAGGTAAGAGGGGAGGGAGGAAGGTAAGAGGGGAGGGAGGAAGGTAAGAGGGGAGGGAGGAAGGTAAGAGGGGAGGGAGGAAGGTAAGAGGGGAGGGAGGAAGGTAAGAGGGGAGGGAGGAAGGTAAGAGGGGAGGGAGGAAGGTAAGAGGGGAGGGAGGAAGGTAAGAGGGGAGGGAGGAAGGTAAGAGGGGAGGGAGGAAGGTAAGAGGGGAGGGAGGAAGGTAAGAGGGGAGGGAGGAAGGTAAGAGGGGAGGGAGGAAGGTAAGAGGGGAGGGAGGAAGGTAAGAGGGGAGGGAGGAAGGTAAGAGGGGAGGGAGGAAGGTAAGAGGGGAGGGAGGAAGGTAAGAGGGGAGGGAGGAAGGTAAGAGGGGAGGGAGGAAGGTAAGAGTGGAGGGAGGAAGGTAAGAGGGGAGGGAGGAAGGTAAGAGGGGAGGGAGGAAGGTAAGAGGGGAGGGAGGAAGGTAAGAGGGGAGGGAGGAAGGTAAGAGGGGAGGGAGGAAGGTAAGAGGGGAGGGAGGAAGGTAAGAGGGGAGGGAGGAAGGTAAGAGGGGAGGGAGGAAGGTAAGAGGGGAGGGAGGAAGGTAAGAGTGGAGGGAGGAAGGTAAGAGGGGAGGGAGGAAGGTAAGAGGGGAGGGAGGAAGGTAAGAGGGGAGGGAGGAAGGTAAGAGGGGAGGGAGGAAGGTAAGAGTGGAGGGAGGAAGGTAAGAGGGGAGGGAGGAAGGTAAGAGTGGAGGGAGGAAGGTAAGAGGGGAGGGAGGAAGGTAAGAGGGGAGGGAGGAAGGTAAGAGGGGAGGGAGGAAGGTAAGAGGGGAGGGAGGAAGGTAAGAGTGGAGGGAGGAAGGTAAGAGGGGAGGGAGGAAGGTAAGAGTGGAGGGAGGAAGGTAAGAGGGGAGGGAGGAAGGTAAGAGGGGAGGGAGGAAGGTAAGAGGGGAGGGAGGAAGGTAAGAGTGGAGGGAGGAAGGTAAGAGTGGAGGGAGGAAGGTAAGAGGGGAGGGAGGAAGGTAAGAGGGGAGGGAGGAAGGTAAGAGGGGAGGGAGGAAGGTAAGAGTGGAGGGAGGAAGGTAAGAGGGGAGGGAGGAAGGTAAGAGTGGAGGGAGGAAGGTAAGGGTCGAGGGAGGAAGATAAGAGGGGAGGGAGGAAGGTAAGAGTGGAGGGAGGAAGGTAAGAGGGGAGGGAGGAAGGTAAGAGGGGAGGGAGGAAGGTAAGAGTCGAGGGAGGAAGGTAAGAGGGGAAGGAGGAAGGTAAGAGGGGAGGGAGGAAGGTAAGAGTCGAGGAAGGAAGGTAAGAGGGGAAGGAGGAAGGTAAGACGGGAGGGAGGAAGGTAAGAGTCGAGGAACGAAGGTAAGAGGGGAGGGAGGAAGGTAAGAGTCGAGGGAGGAAGGTAAGAGTCGATGGAGGAAGGTAAGAGAGGAGGGAGGAAGGTAAGAGTCGAGGAGGAAGGTAAGAGTCGATGGAGGAAGGTAAGAGGGGAGGGAGGAAGGTAAAAGTCGAGGAGGAAGGTAAGAGGGGAAGGAGGAAGGTAAGTGGGGAAGGAGGAAGGTAAGAGGGGAGGTAGTAAGGTACATTTTTATTCATAATATATTATTATTCATTATACATTATCATAAGCGTTGTGTTTTACTGTGTTCTCCTCTATATTATATAAAACAAACAAATCTTTTACCAAATATCAGAATAGCTGTGTTTTATTCTGGTGAACGACACGGGGACAAGCAGACCGACTGTAAATCTCTTACTTTCTACGATTTGGCTACCAGATTTTTTTCCATACCGATGAAGGATTTGCCAATCACTTCCCCCTCACCTGGCAACACAGGGGGCAGGTCAACACCAGAGGTCTGCCACCTCCTGATAGTTTGCCCCAGAAACGAGAGGAATGTAAAACTATTTTGATTCGTTTGTTTCTTTCTTATATAGCGTCAGTCTTATATATATGGAGGCACCTTTACATGTACAATGAAAGATAAAAGTCGTGTCGTGAAATTTGGTGAGAACATTTGCCGAAGGGCTAAACTTTCGGTACGCTCTGCCTTGTGGTATGGGGCTCTGATAATGTTTCACGAGTTATATTTAATCTTCGGACAAAACCGCGGCACGACTTTTGTCTTTGATTGTACACATGCATGTGTGTGTGTGCGTGTGTGTACTTGGGTTAATAAAAAATCAGGTAAATATTTCATTCTGAATATAACAAAAGTTTTTTAAATACGCACATATACATACTGTATAAACATATATATATATATACATAATTATACACACAAATATGCACATACAAACACATACCTAATGACACACACACGCACACAAACTGATACAAATAGAGTTGGTGTTTAACAAACAAGTAGAGAAAGGACGTGCGTGTATGTATGTGTGTGTGTGCGTGTTTGTGTGTAATAATAACAAATAATAAAAGTAATTAACGCTTTATTGAAAGAGCATGGCAGCCGGAAGGCAGAAAATATACAGTTGCATACTTGGGGAATGGGTCTCTTGATTTACAAATAATATACAAGTAACATAAGTGATACATATATGATATGTAATGACTAGGCGGGGAGAAGGTCATACTACAGGACATTTCAACATAGTGACGGTGCAAAAAGGTAAGATTGACTGGGAGTGAATACACTGGTTGATTACAAGTTATTGATAATTTTTACAATGGTTGGAACTTGGCTGTTCTTATAGCGATCAGTACGTGCTCGTATGGGCTGGATGCGGTTGTGGTGTTGAACAGCAATTCTCGGACGAGGGATCTCGGGTGGTAGTAGTAGCCGGTGTCGAAGATGGTGTAGAAGCTTCTCATCAAATTTGTAGATGAGGTCGTGGTGATGGTCAGAGAGAGCCGAGAGGGTCAGTGTGTTGAGCCCTTCTTGCATACCCTCTTTTTAACTTTTTCTAGGTATTTAAGTTGTGTGGCATTTAATAATAATAATAATAATAATAAAAATTGACGGTTTATTGAAAAAGTTCTGCAGCCCGAAGGCTGAAAATATACAATGAACATAAATAACATATTACATACATTGGTGGTTTAGCAAAAGCCTTCATTAGAGAAAGGTAAAGGAACATACAGTGGACATACAGATTATTGTAGGTGTTGAACAGCAAAAACGTAGTGTAGTAACTCCCTCCCAGATGGTGTTAGGAGGGACCTCACGTGGTGTAGTAGTTCCCTCACAGATGGTGTTATGAGGGGCCTCACGTGGTGTAATAATTCCCTCACAGATGGTGTTATGAGGGGCCTCACGTGGTGTAGTAATTCCTTCACAGATGGTGTTATGAGGGGCCTCACGTGGTGTTGTAATTCCCTCACAGATGGTGTTATGAGGGGCCTCACGTGGTGTAGTAATTCCCTCACAGATGGTGTTATGAGGGGCCTCACGTGGTGTAGTAATTCCCTCACAGATGGTGTTATGAGGGGCCTCACATGGTCTAGTAATTCCCTCACAGATGGTGTTATGAGGGACCTCACGTGGTGTAGTAATTCCCTCACAGATGGTGTTATGAGGGGCCTCACGTGGTCTAGTAATTCCCTCACAGATGGTGCTATGAGGGGTCTCACGTGGTGTAGAAATTCCCTCACAGATGGTGTTATGAGGGGCCTCACATGGTGTAGTAATTCCCTCACAGATGGTGTTATGAGGGGCCTCATGTGGTGTAGTAATTCCCTCACAGATGGTGTTATGAGGGGCCTCACGTGGTGTAGTAACTCCTTCACATATGGTGTTATGAGGGGCCTGACGTGGTGTAGTAATTCCCTCACAGATGGTGTTATATGAGTGAGGTGTGGTCCCAGGCCTTTCCTATCGTAGACGGATTAACACATCGCTGGTTGTTGGGTCTCACGGGCCGTTGTCACTGGGTACCTGGGACCTCACTGTGTGAAGGTTAACTTGGGTGCGACTGTTACTGTTGAGTTGTTCTCACTGACTTAAGCTCTGTTCACCACTGTTCACCTCTGTTTAACACTGGTTCCATTCCTTTCCTAAATGAAATAGTAACTTCTGGCGAGAAGATGTTGATATTCCAGTGGGGAGGAGGGTTTAGGGGAGGGAGTTGGTATGGGCCAACATAACAGTTGACCTGGCTGCTCCGAGAGGAGCACTAGGTACGTCTTGACCCTTCGGTGGTCAAGGAGGCAGACCAGGTAGGGGAGGAATAGGTAAGCTTAGGAAGTATGAATGTTGAGTTAACACTGAGGAGCTCGGGCGCAGGAACTCCGAGGGGCTTGAGTCGGCAGAGGAGGTGGAGACGGAAACTGGAGGATGTGACAACTTCATTGACGTGTGGGTTTCCAATTTAGTTTGCTGTCTGTGGTGACGCCGAGGAGCTTAGTGGAGTCTACAACCTTGAGTGTGTTGGGGCCTAAAGTAATGGAAAGGTGTGGGACAACGTCGAAGGAGAGGTTGATGTGCATAACCATGGTCTTGGAATGGTTGACGGTGACGTGGTTGTTGGTGGCCAATTTTGGAGACTGCTCAATAAATCCTGGAGGGCAGTGTAGACGGGAGCCGAATTGTTGACACTGATCCCAATGGTGGAGTCGTCGACATATTTCCAGCGAGCAGAGGTTTTTTTTAGGGCATCATTGATAAGCATAAGGAAGCAGAGAGGTCCCATCTTGGTGTCTTGGGGGACGCCTAAGGTGAGTAACTGAAAAGTGGAGAAAGCCCCTCGGAAGCGTACGACTTGGCATGGTATAAGACTTCTTCGAAACCCGAGGTCGATAGCTTTGTTGATGATTAAATTGTGGTAGACCAGGTCAAATGCTTTGGTGAAGTCAATGAAGGCGACAGCCACAGACGTTTCTCGTTTTTCCAGATGGCGGTATATGTAGTCGAGAAAGCTGACAAGACAGTGAGTGGTGGAGGAACTTTTCATATTAGCAAACTGCTGAGATCTATGGTGCTTGCAATATCAGAATAAGCCCAGTCAAACACGAAACTTTCACAGATTAAGCTGGGTATTGGGGGTGATTGCAAAGGGTCGTAGCCCATTTAATGATTGTGAACTGGTTGCCTTGGGCACTGGTGACATATATGAAGTCTTCCAGTCAGCTGGGCATCTTGCTTGACTGACGGAGGCATTAATGATGGAGCAGAGGGGTTTAGGTAATTCCGGGGAGAACTCCTTGTAGAGTTTTATTGGTAGGTCAATGAGGGTGGTGGAACGCTTTAACTTTAGTTTGTCCAGACGTTTTGCTACTTCAAATTCTTCTATTAAGTCAGTGGGAAAGGGGGCTGGTAGGTAAGCTGGGAGACTGGTTGTGACAAGCCGGGGGAGCGTCTGGCATATAGTTGCGAAATGGTTGTTTGACTGCTCAACTACGTCAACATTAGTGGGATGGCTAAGGACGGGGAGGGGGTGGGGGTGTGCATTATTGTTTAGTCCACAGAGTTCTTTAAGCTTACCATACCACTGACTGTTGTTGGTCTGCTTCAGGTGTTGCAACTTGGTTGGATAGTGAGACTTCTTTGCAGTGCGTATTTCGCGGATGACTCGGTTGCGAAGGGACCTGTAGCGGTTGTGGTCATTGAGATAAAAAGCGCTGTCTCTTTGTTGCATAAGTCTTTTGATCCGAGGTGTGATCCAGGGCAAATCAGCTGGGTGTGATCTGGCGAACTTCTAGGGGGAAGAAGTGGTGGTAAGCTTCTGTGGTGGTGTTGGTATAATTTATCCATTTGGTATTCACGTTACCCTCACTAAGTACTTCAGTCCAGGGATGGTGAACTATCTATTGCCCGAAGAGACGCACTGCAGAATCAGTAATCGGCCTCTAGGTCTTGATGTATGATCTCTGCACTCGGGTGGCAGTGCCAGCTGGAGACCAGAGCACTGATAGGTGTGTGCTACACCCGATAGGAGGCATTGGTTGAGGTGGTTGGTACTGGTCCGCTAAGTCAGTTAAGATAAGGTCAAGGGTATTTTGACCGTGTGTGGGGACGTTCACAACTTGTGATAGTGACAGCTGGTCCTGGATATCAGTGGTGTCAATTTCGTTATAATCCCCACATAATAATAGGTTGTCAGATGGGTACCTAACGCTGAGGTGGTCTGAGGTGGTAATTAGTGTCTCTGGTGGGTGAGCGAGGTGGGTGGTATGCCACACAGATAGAAGCAGTGTAGTGTAGGTGGGCCTATGGCACAACACGCACCCACAATGCCTCCACATCTGCTGGGACTTGAACATGCAGGCGTGACGGGCGCAGTACATCTTGACAGAAGAGGGCAACGCCCCCCCCCCCCCCCCCACATCCATGTAAAAGAAGGTGATGAAAGAGTTGATATCCCTCAATATGGCACGTTTCAGGAACAATTTGTCAAGCCTCACATATGGCAACGACGTTGGCAGCGACTCATTGGACTGTGCTTGCCAGTTCGTCAAATTTTTAGCTAAGGAAGTGACGTTGGAGAGTAGTAGAGACGGGAGATCATACCATATCCGCGGAACTTCAGTGTAGTGGTACGGTCTGTCAGGGGTGGCTTACTCTGGTTTCCTAGTGGAGTTTATGGTCCTAATGGGCTTTTGTTTATGATGGCCTTGTCTACAGCTGCGCGCATGGAATATGTTCAGCGACTTGAATCGCGCGACAACACTGCCATCAGGATAACCGTTCGCATGCTTTAAAAGGTACAGAGAGCGTCGGGAGAAAGTAATTGGTGGACATCTGTTGATATCTGTTGTTGTCGGCAGACGGAAGTGTTTGTCAGCGGTGGCCATTAACTCGCTGGTGGCACTTTGAGGGCCACTGACAATGGTAGACATGTATTAATATTTGTCGAGTCTTAAAGACCGAGGGTCCTTGTCTCTGGCACTTAAGGGTCGCCGCCACAGTATCCACGATATATGTAAATTCCGCGGTGGTCCTTGTCACTGGCACTTTGAAGGTGACCGACAAAGTGCACACGGCCTGGTGTTACACTGCTGTGTTTTGGTGCTTTTCCTTGGAATACACTATCGGGTCACTGTTTGATAACCAATCATTGCACTGACCACTCGAATGTTTTGCTGACAGATCCCGGTGCAGTGAGGCTGGTAGGGAGTTGAGATACAGCCTGGCAGGGCCAAACAGACTCGACCTGGCTGCCCAAACCAAGAGCGCCTTCAGGGCATGTCTTGTCTAACTGACGGCTGACTGACGTTTGTAATAATAATAATAATAATTAACGGCTTATTGAAAGAGCATAGCAGCCAGAAGACTGAAAATATACAGTTACATAATTGGGGAATGGGTTTCGATTTTAAAATAATATACAAGTAACATAAGTGATACAAATAAGACATATATGTGTGTGTGTGTGTGTGTGTGTGTGTGTGTGTGTAAGTATGTGTGTGTGTATGTGTGTGTGTATGTATGTGAGTGTGAGGGAGGAAAGCACCAGGTGTGGACAGGTAAGAGCCACGTTGATTGGTGCTGTACACCTGTCAGGGGAGGTAATGAGCGCGGTCTCCGGATGATTTTAATGAGGTGCGTCTCTCTGTTATTATTGAGATAATCTTGCAATGACAGTTCTTGCTTCCGGTCCACACCCAACCACCAGATTATTTCACATTAAGATAAACTCTAACGCTAACGTAACGTAACGTAACCTAACGTAACCTAACGTAACGTAACCTAACTTAACCTAACTTAACCTATGCATCATAACTTAATCAACAGTATCCGAACCTGCATTACGTTAGGTTATATTATTGTAGGCTGGGTTAGGTTAGGTTAAGGAAGGTAAAACCAGTCCCACTAAATATTCTACACCAACAACACACCACAACACAACACCACAACACAACGACACTACGACACACCACAAATCCAGGACACACCACAACACCACAACACCACGACACACCAAAACACCACGACACACCACGGCACCACGACACACCACAACACCACGACACACCACAACACCACGACACACTACAACACCACGACACCACGACACACCACAACACCACGACACACCACAACAGCACAACACCACGACACACCACAACACCACGACACACCACAATACCACAACAGACCACAACACCACGACACACCACAACACCACAACACACCACAACACCACGACACACCACAACACCACGACACACCACAACAACACGGAACAGAATTACTACCATATACCCAGGAAGTCTACATCCAGATTTTACACCCAAAAATCTATGACAACACCCACACAGGCTTGATATACACCTTCTCTCTCCCCTTCCTACACGACCGTTACACAACCCGGAGAGAGTATGGGAGAGGTGACAAGGGATACATTTTCCGGGTCATGAAATCGGCAGGGTGATAGAGATTACTCCAATGACTGGCTAATGGAGGAGGAGGAGGAGGTTAGGAGATAAGGATAAGAAGAATAGGAGGAGGTGGATGGATGTAGGAGCAAGATGACAGGGTGGAAAAGAGAAGTGTGTATGTGTGTGTGTGTGTGTGTGTGTGTGTGTGTGCACTCAGATTAATACAAGATAAGGGAAATATTTTATTTTCATTAGACCAAAAGTTTTGTAAATATGAAACTTAACTTTTCGACCCATTAATCTACTAATATTTATTTACTGACAGTTACCACATTCCTCAGGGCGTTGGTGCTTTGTATTGTAATGATAATAATAATAATAATAATAATAATAATAATAATAATAATGAAGTAAAGAATATTTATATAAAAAGGGAGATGCATACTACATAATATTTCCGTACCGTCAACCGCCAGCAGTAATATAAATGTCAGACCGCCAACTCTTAATGTTAGCGACACATGTCCGACACACACATTTAAAAACAAAATCAAATAACATATTGTGTGGTATTAGTTTGGCTTCATTGTCCTCTCTTCGTTAAATGGCATTGAACTTTGGAAATGAATAAAAAACAAGTTACACTAGTAATAGAGGAGAGAGAGAGAGAGAAAGAGAGCAGAATTCCATCAGCAATAATTGCTCTCTCTCTCTCTCTCTCTCTCTCTCTCTCTCTCTCTCTCCTTTATTATATCATAAAGGTCAGCCATAAATTCTTTTCTTCTGCGATTCGCCCGCTGGTGCTGCCACCTGGTGTCGAGCGCGTAGTTCAGTAGAAATACCTCTTAGATGGCAGCCTGTCCTGTGCCTCAATAAACTGGTATAGTTACCGTATAAGGATAACTTAATAAAGCCGTTTTCTTTCATCCTTTCGAGGAAGAAGTTGCTGGAGTCCTGACATGAAAATTGCTTTTAACATCCTTTTCTTACAGGTGCTGCCCATAGGTACTGCCCCCAGTGTTGCCCAGAGGTACTGCTTTCAGTGCTGCCCACAGATACTTCCCTCCGTTCAGCCTACAGGTACTGCACGCAAGTACTGCCCACAGGCATTGCACTAAGTACTGAGCACAGGTACTGCCCACAGGAATTACACTGAGTACTGCCCACAGGTACTGCTCACAGGCATTGCAAACAGTACTGCCCACAGGTACTGCCATACATCTGGGTTGTTATCTATGAAGTGTTATTGAAATGTTTCGGGATGAGAGCCGTCCTGAACACGACTGTGTGTGTGTTGTGTTAGTTATGGCCAGGTGAGTTTGTTAATTACCTGTAATAACTCATTTTGTATCTTTATTAGTCGCCACTTGTACTTTTTCGATTGTGAATTTTGGTGTTATTTTTTGTTTATATTCATTATCTATTAAAGTTCTTCAACACATTAATTTCTATTTCCTCCCCCCCAAATTTTGAAACATTAGTCTTAAGATATTCAATATTGCTGCCCGTGAACACACTGAGCATGATGATCTTAATAAATGTTCAAGATGAACTTAGCAGCCAACCCTTGCGTTCTTAGTGGGGTTACTCATATAGTGTTACGACGAGATAGAATGTGTTTGGATGCTGAAGGCAGCCATTTTGAACATTTATTGTAGACTAAACCCTACAGCTATAGCGCCTTAATAGGTAAAACAAATGAAATAATCCTTAACTTTAAATGTCCATAGTTATTGAGTACAACCTTTGAGAATCGAACCCAAGTTCTCAGAAATTATTTGACTAAAGTATTGGAACACCCTAGCAATCAATCAATCTATATATATATATATATATATATATATATATATATATATATATATATATATATATATATATATATATATATATATATATATATGTAACCGGTCGGAATTACTGGACTTTAATTTCTCACTTGACTTGGGGTTTATTAAAGATTATTAGATGGTAATTGCAGTGGAAGCGCCCCTTAGTGAGAAATCCCGAACCAGCACAAGAACACTTAAATTTACTAACCAAAATGAATTGTCCGTGACCCGTGGAAGGATAGCGTCTGTGACTGGGATGAATGAGACACACTGTAAAATTTACACTTTTATTCCCTCCAACACTACAAACACAATCAAATAGTGGTACACCAATACGCACACCTCTTAACCTGAACTTAAAATACTACTCTGGGGAATAAAAGTTATACACGATGTGGAAATTATTAGAAACTCAGGCAATGCCTCATTAGAGGATAATAAGTTTAAAGTATTAAGAAATGTTACTTGCACACATGAACCAGGCCTCAAGGGCTTTCAACAAAATATCAATCACTGAGAAAATGGTATTAAAAAAATAAGAAATTAATAACTCTACAATGAATAGGCCTTAAGGGCACTCACCAAACTTATATCCAGCACTGAGAAAATGGTATAAAAATCAGAGCTTATTAACTCCACCCTGAATAGGCCTTCAGGGAGCTCAACAAAATTATATTACCCCAACAGATACACACCTCCTAGCTTAACTGAAACACTACTCTGGGGAACAAGGGTTATACCTGAGATTGAGATTATAAAGAAATATTAAATGCACACAGCATACATTAGTAACTGAAAAAATAGTATTAACTACACACAAAAATATTGTCACTATTATTAAGAAGTTACTGAGTCCACCAATCCCCGTGAACCATGCTTCCTAACCTAACACACACACAGATTCCACCTGCACTCCATAGTCGTTTAAGGCACAACCAACAGGCACCCGTAGTTTAAGGCCCAAATCAGCCTTTCTCCACCTTGGAAAGTGTACCTCTGTAAGATTGTACCATCGTACGATATGTTTTCCCATGTTGAGATGGGGGCTTGTCTTTGGCAGCACCAGGTTGCCAGTCACCAGCTGACGCTGTTAGAATAAAGTCTACAAAGAACGTGGTCTATGACTCCAACATCTCACATGGCGCAGTGAGCAGGATATGTCGGGGCCCGACACGCCATTACAGCCCTAACAAGAACGCTGACATGGCCCCTACACGTCCACGATTCTCGACGCCCTCAAGGGGACGCCAGGGCTTCTCTACACCGGCGGGGAACACCACACGCGCCCAGCAGCAGGCCATGAGTGCATTGATGGCTCAGATGGCGTCTTTAGTTGCTGGCGGTGGTCATGCTTCTATGCCGGTCATGAAGCCCTCAGCAGCTGTCGCACCAGAGAAGTGTGAGGCAGAAATGCCAGCAGCTGCGTTTAGGACATGGAGGCGGTCCATGGAGTCATGGGTGCTGTTGAACGGGTGGTCACAACTGGTGGCCACACTCCACATTCACCTGAACTGCGTCCCTGCACTCCAAAGGGTGATTGACTCGAGATACCCCAGCGGTCAGTGGGAGCAGCTCTCGCCCAAAGAAGCCCTGGACGCCATCAGTGGAATGGTTCTTCAATCTTCAAACCAAGCTGTGAAATGGAACAAGTTTTTCAACAGCAAACAAGGTGAAGAGGAGCCCATGAAAAGGTATTTTCAACGATGCTGCGCAGAGGCAGTGGAGTGTGAATTCAAATGTCCCACCTGTGATAACGACCTCTCTGAGTACATGCTATACGTAAAGTTATGGTGGGCCTGAGTAACCCAGTGTTGAAAAGGGAAATTTTCCAGGGGTACTCTAGTTATAATAGTGTTGAAGTGCTTAGAAACAAATGCATGTTATTTGAGGCAGCAGTGAGAGATGCTGGTGTATTGTGTCGTACGTCTGGCCAGGCAGTGGCGGGAACAGCCGCGGAGGCAGTGGCGGTTGGTGATGACGTCACCGGTGAGTCCGAGGTAGCTGCCGCCCGACCTGGACACCCCAATCGCGCGCACTGTGGTAACTGCGGCATGTCACATGCCTCTGGTAAAAGTAACTGCCCTGCAAGTGGGGCTACATGTCGCAATTGCTGTAAGGTTGGTCACTTCAAAAGGTGTTGTAGGAGTAAGTCAGCCCTAAGTGCTCCTGTGGATGTGTCAGGCGCTGTTACAGTGGCAACAGCCCAGCTATCCCGCCACCCCAGGTTACAAGTGTTCGTGTCCCAGGCCGGGGGCAATTCCCCCGCCACCCTTGTGCTGGCTATAGCTGACACGGGTGCTATGGTGTGTGTGGCAGGCTCATCCCTGCTCCGGGACATCGGTTTGTGTCCGGGGCAACTTCGGGCCCGTAATGGCCTAAGGGACGTGGCAAACAAACAGCTCAAGTGTCTGGGGTCCGCCCCCTGCCGCCTCGGTGTGGACGAGGGGTCCACCGTCCAGGAGGTCTACTTCGTGCAGACAGCCAAGGCCCTCTATCTGTCATTGGAGGCCTGCAAGTGCCTCAACTTGGTGCCTGTCGACTTCCCGCTCCATAGACGTGCTGTGGCTGCCGTGAGCGATGGAGGGGAGCGGCACACTGCCAACGATCTACCTCCGAACCCTTTACCTGAGAGCAGCCGTTTCCCGCCGAGGCCAGTTGAGATACCCTTGCCTCCTTTGGAGGAGAATGTGGCCAGGCTGGAGGTATGGCTACTCACGCACTTTTCGTCTACCGCGTTCAACACCAGCAGGTCCCCACTGCCAGTCATGACTGGTCCCCCTCACCGTATCCACCTGACGCCCGGCACGACCCCCTACGCCTGTCACACACCCGCTCCCGTTCCGAAACACTGGGAAGCGGAGGTGAAGGCCCAGTTGGAGGAGGACGTCAGGAGAGGCGTCATCCAGCCAGTGCCTGCTGGTGAGGCTACGGAGTGGTGCGCCATGATGGTCGTGGTGGCCAAGAAAAACGGTCAGCCCAGGCGCACTGTGGACTTCCAACGCCTCAATGCAAGCTGTCTAAGGGAGACGCACCACACACCTGCACCATTCGACATGGTGTCTGGGGTGCCAGTGCACTCGTTCAAAACCGTCGCCGACGCCTTTTGGGGATTTCATCAAGTGGAGTTGGAGGAGGAGAGTAGACGTCTGACCACATTCATCACGCCGTGGGGCCGTTTTCGATACTGCAGGACGCCCATGGGACATTGCTCAGCTTCAGATGCTTACACCAAGAGGTTTGACGACGCTATTCAGGATGTGCCCCGCAAGTACAAGTGCGTGGATGACACTCTCCTCTATGACTCCAGTGTGAAGGGGGCGTTCTGGCACACTTACGATTTTCTGGAGACCTGCGCTCGCACAGGTATCACGCTGAAACCAGAAAAGTTCTTGTTCTGCAGGAGAGAAGCTGAGTTTGTGGGTTTCCTCCTGGGGTGGGACCTGTACCAGCCCACTGCCCAACGTCTGTCAGCCATCAAGGACTTCCCCATGCCGGATCAGCCATCAATCACTGACATCAGGTCCTGGCATGGCTTGGTTAACCAGTTGGCTCCCTTCCTTGCCACTGCACCTGTGATGGAGCCCTTCCGTGAGCTCCTCAAGAAGCCAGTGGGCAAGCAGGTGTATTGGGACGACCAGCTGCGGCTCAAGTTTCGCCAGGCCCAGGACACCATCTGTCAGTTGGCCAGAGACGGCTTGGTGTACTACGACAAATCCAGGCCTACGGCAGCTGTCACTGATTGGAGCAGGGAGGGCATCGGCTTCGTCGTCCTGCAACAATACTGTGCCTGTGCCTCTCCAGAGACGCCCTTCTGCTACAGAGGAGGGTGGCGGTTGGCTCTGTGTGGTAGCCGACATCTGAGCACAGCCGAGGCCGGTTATGCTGCAGTAGAAGGGGAGGCCCTGGCTGTGGTGTGGTGCCTGCGCAAGGCCAGGCTGTTTCTCCTTGGCTGCCCGAACCTTATTCCGGTGACGGACCACCGCCCCTTAGTTGGCTTGCTAGGGGACAGAGCCCTCACGGATGTGGCGAATCCGCGCCTGTTCAGGCTCAAGGAGAAGACCCTGCAGTACCGATTCACGGTCAAATACTTGCCAGGGAAGCGGAACTGTGCAGCTGACGCCCTATCCCGCTTCCCCTCCATCAGGGCGGCGCCTGATGCGGAGAACATGGACCAAGAGGAGGACCTGTGCGCTGCAGTGTGTGCAGTCACAATCGCAGCACTGGATCAGGATGGGTGCATCACTATGGACGAAGACACAGTGTGCAAAGCGGCTGCGGACGACCCAGTGTACCAGATTCTAGTGTCGAGGGTGCTGGCGGGCGACTGGCACCCCCACAAGTCGCAGGAGGTGGCCTGTCTGCGCCCGTACTTCTCGGTGAAGGACAGGTTGGCTGTGGTCAGGGGTTTGGTCACCTACACCTTTGACCAGGACTGCGTGCGCCTTGTCATCCCCGACTCCCTCCGCCACCGGGTCGCCGTTAACCTGCATGTGGGGCACCAGGGCCTCGACTCAATGCTCAGGCGGGCCCGGCAGTCTGTCTATTGGCCTGGCATGGAGGATGACCTGCAGTATCATCGGTCCCGGTGTGCTGCTTGCGAGACCCACGCCCCTTCCCAGCCTCCGGAGTCGTTGGTTCTGACTGTGGGAGTCTCAGGTGGTCCTTACACTCAGGGGTAAAGGAAACACACTGATGTCAAGTCCGTAAGTTCTATTTCTGGTACAAACACAAAAAGGAGTTAAGACAGGGGTAAACAGCGTCCTGTCTTGGAATCTCTCTGGGTATCTCTCTCTGCGCATGCGCGTACAGCGCGCATGTGCGCAAAGCCTGAACTAACACTCGGTGACAAAAGGGAGTATGATTATAAAACATATAATACAGAGACCTGAATCAATAATGGTAAATAGTACAGAGTTACATATTACAGCCATATTCGTCTCATATATCTACACCTCCCTCCCCCCTCACGCTCGTAGTGCAATCTCGAGCGGACTCTTTTTCCAGGAGCCTTTGAGAGTGACGTGGGAAAACTGGGGGGTCACTGAATGAGGACTTACTTTTCTCGTCCAAGCAAGGGTTCACAGGGATATGGGGGAGAGGTTCACCACTAGGGGACGGTACTGAACGAAGAAAGCGGCGATTCCGCCACCATACCCGACCACTAGGGAGATGGACCTCGTAATCCCTGGTCTTGCCGCAGCCCATGACAACCCCGACCTTGTCCCAGCGGTGAGACGTCGGGTCTTGAACCCGAACTGTTTGCCCGATACTCAACCTGGGAAGGAGTTGGGCGTGCTGATCGTACTGTGCCTTTACCTGGTCAGCACGGGCGGCTGCACGACGATCGCAGTCCTCGGTCTTGGCCTGCCACTCCCTCGAGAAGGACTCAGGATGGGCAGGGACACATGACCGTAGTGGGTGGCCGTATAACATCTGTGCTGGGGAGCGACCTGTGAAGTTGGGGGTATTCCGCAATTCCAATAAACCCCGGTCAAACTTCTCACAGTCAATGTTGCCTGAGGGTGCCGTCTTGAGGATGAGATGCTTGACGGACTTTACGGCAGCCTCGGCATGTCCATTGGACTGGGGATAATGTGGCGAGGACACCACATGATGAACTCCCCATCGCTCCATGCAGTCCCGGAAGTCGCTGCTGGTGAACTGGGGCCCGCCGTCAGTCCTCAGGCGGAGAGGGACACCAACTTCCCGGAAGTAGCGACAGAACATACGTACTGTATGAGAGGCAGTAGTGTTGCCTCCGCAGGGAACGACAACAGGCCACCCTGAGAGCCGGTCGGCGATGACGAGAAAGGACTTTCCCGCCACAACGAAGAAATCCGCAGAGACGGACTCAAAGGGCCTCGTAGGGTTGTCGTTGTTCATGAGGGGTTCCTGCTGCTGACTAGGCTGCAGCACCTGGCATGGTTTGCAGACTTGAACGGAACTAGCGGTGTCGGAGTCGATGCCTGGCCAAAAAACAGCTTGTCTCGCCCGGCGCTTCGTAGCTTCCACACCCCTGTGGCTGTCGTGCAGGTGGGCTAGGGTGCGGCGGCGGAGGGCGGCAGGAACCACAACTCTCGCTCCATACAAGACGAGGTCGCCATCAGCATAGAGGTCGTCCCGCATCTTCCAGTATGGGAGTAAAGAGCTGTGTAAGTCGTACCGGTTGGAGGGAAATCCCGAGGTCACGCAGTTCAGTAGACGGATGTACGAAGGGTCCGCTCTTGCCGCGGCTCGGAGTTCCTGAAGAGTCCTGTCGGCGTCCTGCGGTGGAGACTCTTCTGAGATGACGGCGTTTACGGTCACTACAGTCCTGAGGTGTGCAGTAGCATCAGCACATGCGATCTCGTCCTCTGGTGTGGGGTGGCTGACTGGGGCTCGTGACAAAGCATCAGGGATGCAGAGCAGCTTGCCCGCACGCCACACAGCTGTGAAGAGGTAGGGCGAGATCTTCTCCTTAAGGCGTTGGAGGCGGGGATTCTCGACCGCATCCAAGGAGTAGTGGTTCAGGATCGGGATGAGTGGCCGATGATCCGTCATGAGGTTGAAGTGTTGTAGGCCGATCAGATACAACCTACATTTGGACATGGCCCAGACGGCGGCTAACAGCTCCAGTTCGATGGTGGCGTAGCGAGTCTCGGCGTCAGTGAGAAACCGAGAGCCACACTGAACCAGACGAAGGCGTCCATTGCCGTGGTCCTGTAGCAGAGCGTATCCAATCCCGTAGAGGCGAGAGGCATCAGTCTGGAGGACAACTGGCAGGGCCGGGTCGAAGGAAGCGAGAACAGGTGGGCTAAGGAGAGCTGTCTTGACGCGACGGAATGCCTCATCATGGTCAGCGGTCCAGGTGAATGTTCTCTTGGGGCTCATCAGGGGGCGTAGGGGCTGTGCTGCAGCAGCGATGTCGGGGGTGAACTCAGCCAACTGGTTTACCAGGCCCATGAACGAGCGGAGGTCGGTCAGGTTGGCAGGAATTGGGAAGTCCCGGATCGCGCTGACCTTTCCAGGATCAGCCGAGATGCCCTTGCCTGAGAGGGTGTACCCACAGAAGTTCACACTAGGTGCAGCGACCACAAACTTATCCTTGTTGAGGGTGATCCCGTACTTGCGGCACCTGGTGAGCATCTGATGAATACGCTCAAGATGCGTGGAGTAATCCTCGTCATATAGGAGCACGTCGTCGATGACCTTGACACAGTTCGCCACACCCTGAAGGGCCATGTCACCACGGAGGCAGAAAGCATCGCCAGTAGCCACGAAACCCATAGGTCCTCTGCAGTGCTGAAATCGGCCGTACGGTGTGATGAACGTCGTGAGGTGCTGATCTTCTTCCGCAAGTTCCATCTGCCAGTACCCACATAAGGCATCTGCTGTAGTAAAGTACCTTGCCTTCGGGTCCACACTGCGTATAGCGGCGAAGGGTGTCGGTGAAGGGTGGGTCGGGCGGGAAACTTGGCTATTCAGCTTGGTGAGGTCGACGGTGATACGAACTCCAGTAATGTTCTTGGCGACTGCTACCATGGGGTGACACCAATCCGAGGGGTCGTCACCAGCAGGCTTAATGATACCCTGGGCTACCATAGAGTCGAGTTCCTTCTTAACTTGGCTCTGAAAAGCGAAGGGTATCTGTCTCGGTGTGTGGATGGCGAAAGGTACTGCTTCATCCTTCAGGTGTATTCTCATGGGGGAGCCAGCCATTGGCTTGAGTGGAGCCGTCTTGAGGTCCTCCTTGGAAACCAGCACGTCCTTGAATTGCAGTAGGAAGAACTCCCTGGCTGCAGAAGGTGACGTATTGGGTGGGAGGGGCAGCTCCTTGCACCTGTTGACATGTTTTATTTCCAGAATTGGCTTAGGGAAGTCTGAAGATATTATGGCCAACTCTTGACAGTGGCCATAAGACAGTAGTGGCATCTGAACACCTTTGTGGACCTGAATCCTGGCAGAACATGACTGCTTACCTAGGGTGAGGGCAGCCTGAAATGTACCTAGAGCAGGTGCCATTGTAGAACCGTCTGCGGTGAGCGTTGTAGAAGTTGACGGTGGTTGCAAGCTGCTCCTAGGGATCCGCAGAATGTCGAGGTGTCTTGTGCCGATGACTGTGACGTCCACACCTGTGTCAGGAAGCATCTGGATACGGGAAGTAATATCGCCGTATGACAGGTGAACACAGATGGGCTGAGGTGTCTTGCTGACAGGGGAAGAAGAGGATCCCACGCGACGACAGCGCTTGTTCTTCGCCGCCTGAGACTTGCAAGTAGTATCATTCATCTTCTTTGACTGACAGCATTTGTCATAGTTTCCAATGCGGCTACAGGAGCGGCACTGAGTGTTGTTGGCAGGGCACTTCAGTGTCCTAGCCCAATGACCACGACGGCCACAGTTATTGCAGGTGCTGTCAGCGGCAGGGCATTCAGAACCATGCCGACGAGCACAATACTGGCAGGAATGACCTGGCGTCGAAGTCTGAAGTGATGCTGAAGATTGATGCGAAGCTGAAGTCGGATGTGAAGCTGAAGTCGGATGTGAAGCTGAAGTCCGGTCACGTCCTTTGTTCTTCTTATATGCGGAGATGGCACACAGCTGGTTAGATGGAGCACGAATGGCAGAAGTCGCACTTCTGGTGGCTTCGTAAGAACGGCAGGTGGTGACAACATCCTGCAGAGAAGAGGCAGTGTCGAGGGAGATAAGCTTCTGAATTAGCTCTTCGTCCCGCAAGCCCATGAGGATAATCATCTTCAGCTGTGTTTCCTCACAAGTCGACGAGTTCCCAGGACAAACGTCAACCTCCTCAGCGATGCGTCTGAGTCGTACGTAGAAATCGGCAAACGACTCACCCTCCAGCTGCTTACAACTGAGAAGTTCTCTCCTACGGAGAGCTTCGTTGCAGAGACCCTTGATATGCCTCTGTAAAGCATCCAAGACGTCCTTCACAGTCTTGTCTGTGTCGTGGGGAATTTGCAGGGTGTGCTCCAGGATACGTTGCCTCTCTATGGTGAGACACATCCTCATCTGGATCAGCTGTTTCTCCATAGGCAACCTTGATAAATCGACCATCATCGAATAATCGTCCCACCTCCGACGCCATTCATGGAATACCTCGAACGAGTGGCGGTGGACTCTGAGCGAGTGCTTTCTGTGGGGGGGGCAAAGAAATTGAAGAGGACCCTGCAGGTGCACCTGTGGACGAAGAGGCAGGTGTAGTAGCTGCTTGAAGGGTAACAGGTGCCAACAACTCGATAATGGCACTGAATCTGGCATTTTCTTGTTGACGTCTGTGATTCTCTTCACGCCTTCGTTCATCGTCTTCCTGTCGCCTCCTGATGTCGTCTTGTCGTCGGTTTTCTTCCAAAAACTGAATTAAATGAAGGAAGTCGACACCTGTGGCAGATTGCGGACGTGTGTAGTGGGGGTTAAGGGTGGGTGGGGCCGCTTGATCCACTTTCCGATCCACTTGGAGTCCACTTACTGCACCGACATCCGTCTGAGGTAGAGCTTGTTGGGTATCTGAAGAAAACCCAATAAATTCCTGATCTTCCATATGGCCTGGTTTATTTCTCTCACAATTACTGTAATTAATAAGTGAGCAGAAGAGCAATCGTCTTTAAATGGAAGATATCTGCGAGCGTCTGTGTGTGTGTGTGTGTGTGTGTGTGTGTGTGCGTTCGTGCGTGCGTGTACTCGGGGTGGGCTGGCGGTTACAGCAACTCCTCTCGCTGGCTCACTCAGTGCCAGTCGAGACATGAACGGGGGTGGATGTCAAAACTTGAGCTCTCCCATAGGTCTTAAAAAGGCTCCCCTCTTTTGTAAAAAGTGCAGGAACACGGGGAAACACTTTAAAGACACTAAAGAGCACACACAACACTGAAAAAGCACTTCACAACACTGCACTGTAAATCCAGGAATATCGTGTTGAGGTACGCGCCGAGATCCACTCGACAAGGGAAGTTGACAAGATGGCGGCTCCGAGAGAGATTCTGTGTCCACTCCAATTCTGAATAATGTGATGTCCCAGCTAAACACTGCGCCATGTGGGAGACTCAGGTGGTCCTTACACTCAGGGGTAAAGGAAACACACTGATGTCAAGTCCGTAAGTTCTATTTCTGGTTCAAACACAAAAAGGAGTTAAGACAGGGGTAAACAGCGTCCTGTCTTGGAATCTCTCTGGGTATCTCTCTCTGCGCATGGGCGTACAGCGCGCATGTGCCCAAAACCTGAACTAACACTCGGTGACAAAAGGGAGTATGATTATAAAACATATAATACAGAGACCTGAATCAATAATGGTAAATAGTACAGAGTTACATATTACAGCCATATTCGTCTCATATATCTACACTGACCCCAGCGCCAGACTATCCCTTTCAACAAGTGGTGGCCGATTTGTTCCACCTGCAGGGCCGCACGTACCTAGCATATGCTGACCGACTGACAGGTTGGCTGGAGATCGCCCACTTCCCCAACGAGGCCACCTCTGGAAAAATCATCGCCAGTCTGCGGGCCTACTTCACAAGGTGGGGGGTACCTGAGCAGATCTCCACGGATGGAGGTACCAACCTTGCCAGCCTTGAGATGACAGATTTCCTCAAGTCATGGGGGGTCGAGGTGCGCCTCTCGTCGGCCCACTTCCCCCAGTCCAATGGCAGGGCAGAGGCTGGGGTCAAGGCTGCCAAGAGGCTCCTCAGGGATAACACTGGGCCCGGGGATAGCCTGGACTGCGATAGGACATCCCAGGCCCTCCTCCAGTACCTGAACACGCCTCTGCGGGGGTGAACAAGTCGCCTGCCCAACTTGCCACCGGCCGCCAGCTCCGTGACAGCGTTCCCGTGGCCAGACAGCACTATAAGGTGGACCAGCACTGGCGGCGGGCACTTCGTATGAGGGCGCTTGGCCGAAACCCAGGATGGGGTCCTGTCGCGGAGGGAGGTATCCCGCCAGCTGGCTCCCCTAGTCGTGGGCACGCAGGTGCGTGTGCAGGACGCAGCTACCAAGCTCTGGGACAGGACAGGCATAGTGGTGGAAGCCCGCCCTCACAGGCAGTATGCCGTCAGGTTGAGTGGCAGTGGCAGGGTGTCCATCCGCAACAGACGCCACCTGCGAAACGGCTCCACACCTGTGCCTACTACTCCGGTGGTGCACCAAGCTGTGCCTCCTGGCCTCCCTTCTGCTGTGCCCTCCGCACCCACGGCCCCTCCCCAGTCGAGCGCGGCCAGGCCCAGGAGAGGCCGTAGGCCTCCGGGCTGGTTGACGGACTACGTGGTGTAGTGTATGTGATGTAAAATCAGTTAAGAGGGTTTTTTGTTTTTTGTTTTTTTCCTTTGTTTGACTGGTTTTTCCTGCATTATTGTTGTTTTTATGAATGCATTGTTTTCCTTTTGTTAGTTCAAATGTGCATTGTCATTTCCTTTTAACTTGGGGGGGGGAGATGTAAGATTGTACCATCGTACGATATGTTTTCCCATGTTGAGATGGGGGCTTGTCTTTGGCAGCGCCCGGTTGCCAGTCACCAGCTGACGCTGTTGGAATAAAATCTACAAAGCATGTGGTCTATGACTCCAACCTCTCACAACTTCTAAACTCCACTGACTCTTGGCCCCAGTGTGCGGCCCTGTATCACTCAGCTGGCTTCACTTTACCCCCAGTACATCCATAAAGCGGAAGGGAGTGAGCCAATCAGACCTTGTACAGTTGAGAGAAGCTTTAGCTTCCCGTTAGTAAAAGGTTTTCACTAAGCTGCTTGAGACATGTGGTATTGTGAGCCGAGGTAAAGGAGAGCTGATGACCCCAACGATCGTCCCGTCGTCAGCTGGGCACCCAGACGGCTAGATTCACTCAAGAGATCCTTTGATACCCCGCTAAACAGTGACAGGCCTACACTGATCGGTCCAACGGCGACAATCGCCACCCTCAATCATCAACGGCAGTCTCAAACGGCAGTCAATCTCTCGCAGTCATCACTCTCGCAGACAATTTCTCGCAGTCAAGTGGGTTCTGACGGAAACCCTGAAATGGACTCACTGTTAGCTCTTGTTAATTTTATCACTGCCCTATCTAAACCCTGTCTGAGATCGAATGAGACTTACTTGTTATACTGCAATAGCGCAACACAGGTGACTAGACCACGTGACTATTTCTGTGACGGACGCGCAGGGACGTCTTGTTGATCAGAATGCTTTCGCATTACTGAGAGCTAGCCAACCTCGTGTCCTCTCAAGGCGTCAGCTTAGGCCTACGTGACATATTTTCCGCCTAACTAATAACTCCTTGGGACACCCGTAACATTATTCAGACTGATAAACGATCTCTAATAATTCCAAATTCAATAATAGTCCCTTAACTTCATGAATCGCATCATTATTAATTCGGAAAATTACATTTAATATCATATAGGCCTAGTTAAACAATCTCTCGCTATGTGCGGGGAGCGCTCTCTTCCCTCAGACAACCTTGAAAACTCAGTATCTCCAATGGCGCGGCGTTTGAAATTACTCTGAAATTTCTGGGTCTTGAATAAAGACGAAAGCTAAGGTGCTCCGTTGTTTCCTTCTTCCCGTGTGATTTTATCAAGATATATATATATATATATATATTTATATATATATATATATAAATATATAAAACTGGTCGGAATAATCTCACTCTCTTAATTATGTTATTGGGTTTTTTTGAGTTATAGTGGATGGTAATGCAGTGGAAGCGCCCCTCAGAGAAAATACCGAACCAGCACAAACACAATTAAATAAAATTATTCTCCGTGCCGGTGGAAAGCTAGCACCTGTGATTGTGGTTAATGAGTCGCACTGGTAAAAGATGACACTTTCTGTTCCTTCCAACACTACAGACGGAATCAATAATGGTACACAAACACTAGAGTACTTGTTAGTGAGGTTTAAAACTCTACAATGGGAAACAAAAGTTGTACATGGTATCAAAAATTATTAAAAGATATTAAATGCATCTGGATAGGACTACTAATGCAGTAGTACTACCTACACCAGAACAGACACCAGAACGAGGAACTCATCTAAAACAATTCCTTCGTACATCTTACATCACTTAGTGGCACATAAAACATGAAACAAAATATTACTTGCACCGATGAACATGCCTTAAGGGCATCCGACAATATAACAGCAATCACTGAGAAATAGAAATCCCGATTTTAGTCATACTACACATGAACGTGGATCACTCATAGCCTGTCTGGGATGACCCACAAAATATTATAATCGTAACTGTCCTAATTACCCAGAACCAGAAGGTTGCAACTACTAACCTGCCAAGGGGCAGGCATTTATAAGAAACCGAAAAAATCTCTCATGACCCGTCAGGCACGCGGGTGCTCCGCTGTTTTTTTTTTTCATTACTCTCTCTAGATTTCAAGAGTCATGAATGTTTTTCTCTAGCAACACCCGTAACATGCTTCACACATAGGTTCCGAATGCACCCGTACTTTTAAGGTACTAACAGCCTTTCACAAACTTTTGGGAGAGGAACTCTTATGTCCCACGTGTGCAATCAACCAGGAGGAACGTTGATCTCACACCTGGACTTGGCTATTCTAATCACACTTTACCACCATCAACCGTAACATGCTTCACACATATGCCCAGAATACACCCATACTTTAAGGTGTTACAGCCTTTCACCAACTTTGAAGAGGAACCCCTACGTCCCACGTGTGCAATCAACCATGAGGAGCGTTGATTACACACCTGGACTTGGTTAATTCGATCAAATACACCCAATAAATAATACATAATAATAATAATAAACGGTCTATTAATAGAGTTGCAGCCGGTGGCAGAAAATATACAGACTTACATTTGATTTAGACATAATGATATAATGTGCGTTGAATACATTTACTGGGCTGTACAGTGCATAAATCAGGAGTTGTTTATTATTTTAACAAAAGATGGGATGGTGCTATTCTTATATCTATCGGTGCGGGCTCTTGTGGGCTGTATTTTGTTGTAGTGGCGGACTGCGCGAGGTGGGTGGGGGGCTGCCGATGGCAGGAGGTGGCGATGACGAGGGTGATGCATTAGTTGGCTGCCAAACCTTTCCAGTGCTTGGTGGTGGAGGTCACTGAGGAATGGCATTTCCAGGGGGGAGAGAGCGTTGATGTAGCCGGAGTATTCTGCGCCGAGCATGATTCTGCAGGCCCTGTTCTGTACCTTCTCTAGCCGACGTTGTTGGGTGGAGTTGAGAGAAGACAACCAGGCTGGTGACGCATACGTTAGTTTGGGGAGAATAAAGGCGTTGTAGATAGTCCTCAGCTCTGGCTTGGGTGTCCCAAGTGGCCTAAGTCGTCGTAGCATGTAGAGACGGTACGAGGCTGCCTTGACTGTGTTATTTACATGGGCCTTCCAGTATAGTTTGTTGTCTATAGTTACACCCATGAGTTTGGCAGACTGCACCAGCTGGAGAGGATGGGCACCCACTGTGACTGCTGGGGCTTGCACTGGAGTGGTTGCGGTATTGATGTGCATGACTACGGTTTTGGTGTGGTTGATGGTGACCTTGTTCTCCGTAGTCCATGCCTGTAGCCTGTCCAGGGTGCCTTGTAGCGATGAGTAGTCTGGTGCGGTGTTGTCCACTGAAATCCCCACAGTGCAGTCATCCACGTACTTCCACCTGTGAGGAGTGTCCGATAGAGCGTCGTTGATCAGGATGAGGAAGCACAGTGGTCCCATCTTGGTCCCCTGGGGAACACCGCAGGTGAGGTGTTGGAATGTGGAGACTGAGCCCTGATAACTCACTGCCTGACGACGTCCACTCAAGAAATCAGTGAGCCATGAGACCAGGTTGGTGGGCAGCCCTAGTGCAATGGCCTTGTTGATAACAGTGCAGTGATCAACAAGGTCAAAGGCCTTCAGAAGTCAACAAAGACAACGGCCAGTGATGTTTTTCACTTCTGCAGGTTTTTGTACAGAAAATCCAGAAAGCTCACTAAGCAGTGTGATTTAGTGGAGGTCCTCATATTGCCAAATTGCTGTGGATGAATTGACTGATAGATTCTGGCAAATGCCCACTCAAATACAAAGTCCTCACAGAGTAGACTGGGTATGGGGGTAATGGCAACTGGCCTGAGGTCGTTAGGGGACTGTGGGGTGGTGACCTTGGGGATGGGGGTGACAAATGCGGTTTTCCATTCATGAGGGCATTTGCTTTGTCTGAGGGATGCATTAATAATAGAACAGAGGGGGGGGGGGGTGGCAAGTTCGACTGCAAACTCCTTGTATATTTTGATTGGGAGGTCAATTGGGGTCGTGGAGCATTTGGATTTAAATTTCAGGAGCTTGTTAGCGATTTCATATGGTTGAACATTGGGAGATTGGGAGGGGGGGGGGGGAGGGGGAAGGTAAGTAAGCTGGGAGGAGAGTGAGGTCAAGACTGGGTAATAGGGTGTGTCAATTTTGTCAACATGTTAAAAATCAAATTTGGTAGTCAAAATATTGTGCCTCTTTATGTCTAAACTTGAGATTAGCAAACAAAAATGAATTGAAATAACCCTCACCTACATCAATTATACCTTAAAGTTTCAAATATCAGTATTTCAACAAATTAATGAGACTTGATTAGAATTATTCACTTGATATTAACTAATCTCATGTAAGCATATGGATTATGGAGTATTTTATGGTTCTATAGCTTGTGTACAATATGCATGTCAGAACATGAACATGAACAGGCTCTCCGTGTGGGACAGTATAATTCTTGTTTTGACTTGTACCAAGCGTGAGGATAAGGCGCCCGGCTCACTCTCCTTCTAGATATCATAGACGGTGGTTTGCTCTCATTGCACTTGCACCTACTCTACCAGACGAATTCTACATTTTAATTATTGTAAGTAGGGCATATTGATTGTCGCAGTTACTTATATCATTGTATAAAACATTATGTTCTAAGAAATTATTATGTTATTTCTGTTACAGCATTTTTGATAAACAAATTGATATTTTTTGAAACAACAATTGAATTATGAAACATTGAAATATTTTTCTATTTGTCAGATAGTGTGAAGATGTCAAAATTGAAGACAAGAAGTCAGTTGTCAACCCACTTGAGCCTGCTAGTTGGTAAAGGGAAGGAGCTTCCTGTATCAGAACTTCCAACAGTGAGAGACATGCTAAGATTAGGGTTACTCCTTCGAGAAAAAAATGCAAAGGACAGAATGAACTATACAGATAAAGAACTCATAAATGACATGATAGTCCCTCTTCTGCATCAATGGACAAAAGCTAATGCACTATTCAAACCACCTGTGATTAATCAGTGTCGAACTATTGAGCTAAAACTAACGAAATTATGGCACAAAGCAGTTGAAACATCACTTGGTAAAGGAAACTTGGCCAGGAAAAATGAATTTCTGCACACACTTGATACTCTGTTTGACATTTTGACCTGCAAGTGCTCCATACAATTATGTTCTGAATCCAACTGTTCTCACTCAGGTAAGAGAGAAAATAATTCCCACATTGATTGTGGTTGTCCTCGTGAAAAGAAGATCCCTGTTTTAGAGCTTGAATTTATAAAGGCACAGAGGACAAAGGCAGAAGGCCAAGGAAGTATGCAAATGGGTTCAATAGATTATTCAGAAACAAAGAAGCAGATTGCTAATGCCAAGAAGAGAGAACAAATCCGAGAGAGGGAACAAAAGAAGAAAATGAAGAGTGAAGAAGCCATCCAAAGAGAGGAAGAGCTGTGTCAAGATGTTTATCACTTCTTTGATAGTTCTTCTGATGAACAGGAAGCAACATCAGATGATAGTTCCAAAGAGCCATCTGAACCTTTACCGAAGAAAATGAAATACAACACAAGAAATATTTCAAACATTGCTTTAGCTAGTATTCGCCACCATGCTGGACTTCGTGAGGCTGCAGAAATTGCAACTGCCGCTTGGATAGATGCAGGCCTCATCAGCCGAGAGGATGTATCTTTGGTGATAGATCATAATAAAATTAGAAGAGCACAAGAAAAAATAATGAAGGAAATATCTGATCAGCATGAAAAAGATTTAAGCGAGGGAGGGCTCTCCTGTCTTTTGTTTGATGGAAGAATAGATGACACAAAAGTTTTGCTGGAAGTAGAGGGAGTGAACAGAAAGTTTCCAGGTCTCATCAAAGAAGAACACTACTCTGTCTGTTCTGAGCCTGGTGGTCGGTTTTTGTTTCACTTTGCTCCCGAAACTGAAGTAGAAGGGAAGAAACATGCAGAGGTCATTGCTGATCATATTTTATGTTGGGTTCAGGAGAGAGGACTTGGCAGTTCACTGCAGGCTGTTGGTGGAGATTCAACTGCAGTGAACACCGGATGGCAGGGGGGTGTAATGACGCATTTAGAGAAAAAACTAGGAAGAAGACTTGTTTGGATTGTATGTGATTTACATACAGGCGAGCTACCTCTTCGTCATCTCATCCAGGAACTTGATGGTCCTACAAAGAGCAACAACAAGTGGTCAGGTCCCCTTGGCATCATGCTGGATGAAGCAACACAACTAGAAATAAATACAACCTTTCCAAAGGTCGAAGTTGGCCCTCCCCTTCCGGCGTTGTCTGAAGGAGTCATCAAAGATCTCAGCACAGATCAATCCTATGCTTATCGTATTGCCCAAGCAATAAGATCAGGAGAAGTGCCTCAGTCATTGGCTCTCTTGGAGATTGGACCTGTCAGTCACAGCCGTTGGTTAACTACAGCTCTTCGTTTCTGCAGGATTTGGATTTCCAAACACGAATTGAAGGGCAAAGTGCTGAAGAATTTGAGGTTAATTGTTGAATTTATTATTGGAGTTTATCTTCCCCAGTGGTTTAGTGTGAAACTTAATCCTATGTGGGTGGATGGGCCCAATCACCTTTTGTTTCAATTGCAGCTAGTAAGAACACAGAGGAAGGTAGTGAGGGACATCGTGTTACCTGTGGCAAGAAGGTCCGCTTGGTATGCTCGATCAGAAGCAGTTTTGCAAGCAATGCTTTGCAGTCAATGTACCAATCTCCGAACCGAGGCTGTAGAAGTCATTCTAAAGATTAGAGGAACGCTAATAGATGACGACCAGTTGGGAGACTGTTCGTTTCATTCAAGAAAAGTTCCCCCAATAAACGTCAATGCCACCAAATTGTCAGAATTGGTTGACTTGAGTTTGGAAGTCTTAGAGCCACAATTGACAACAAGTCTAACTAGCCAAGAATTGAGAAACCTTAAAGAGACTCCAATGCAGGTGCCGAAGTGGCCTTCCCACACTCAAAGTGTGGAGAGATGTGTGAAAATGGTCACAGAAGCAGCGGGCCATGTTTACAGCCACGAGAGGCGAGAAGGTTACATCAAAGCACAAATAGCAAGCAGACTACTGATGACAAGAAACCAAAGCAAAGAGAGTATGAAGGCATTGGTTACTTTCAAATAGACTACGGATAATAAAATATAATAATTTGAAACTTGAAACAGTAACATGTGTGCAAACGCTGGTTATGTTATAAATTCACAAATATGTACATTTAAAAATCCATTTGATGTAGGTAGGACTTATTATAAAAAAAAATTTATGCCAGAATATTGTTTTGCATGCTTAAAGACTACAATAAATTGCTACCAAATTACTCGATTTTCAATTTAGCCAGTTCACCCCCTAAATTGACACACCCTACTGGGTAAGGTATGACATATGGTAGCAAAATGGTTATTAATTATTTCAGCTGCCTCTTCACTAGGTAAATGTGAGAGAAAGGAAGTGTGGGAGACTGACGGTAAGACCACAGAGATCTTTTACCTTGGAGTACCACTGACCGATGCCGAATTCCTTGAGGCCGTGTACTTTCCTGGGATAATAAGTCTTCTTGGCCGACTTGATTTCCCTGATGACCTGGTTACGTAGACTTTTGTACAGGCGGTTGTTGGTGTAGTATGCCTTGTTGCACTGCTCAATAAGTCTTTTTATGCGGGGTGTAATCCACGGGACATCATCGGGGTGGATCCTCAGTGTCTTGGCTGGAAAGAAGTGGTAGTAGGCTTTGATGATAGTGTCCAGGTAATTATCCCACTTGTTCTGCACATACTGGGGAGGTAAATGTCTCTAAGTGACCACTAGACTCCTGGTCTTAGTGTGCGACCTTTCATTCACTCAGTCTGCACTCGGTTTACTCTCAGTACTTCACGGACAGGAAGAGCGTGACCGTCAGCAGGTGAACCCTGTCCAGCTGAGGGAGGGGTTCTATTTTCCTGTTAGTGTATAATATGGACACGAAGTAGTACCTTAAGCTGTGTATTCTTATATTACTCTATTAATTATGTAAAGTAAATTATTACAGAACATGTATTAATCCTATGCAATATTTCCATTTATTATGCACCATGTTATGTATGTGAATTATCATATTTACATATTATGTATTCAGCTTGTGAATGCTGGCATCTGTACATGCCAGCGCGGAGTGATACAGAGAGTTGAGATCGCTAGTCCTTATGGTGTGGAAGCCCACTGTCTATTTGTTTCCGCTGTATATCTCCTGTACGAGAATAAGAACCTATTTTCAAGATAACAAGTGTTTGCGTATACCCTCCGTAGTATAGAACATTTTGGGGGTATCAAAGACAAACTTAGAGTTAGCAAGATTTTTCACTGACTGACTGAAGAGATGTGGCGTTGTATGAACCAAGGTGGGGAGATTTGTTGACCCAGAACGACCATCAACGAAAAGTGCGGACGCTGGTCCCACGTAGTTAGTCGTTAGGGACACCTGTTCACGGGTTCCAGTTGTGCGACCGCTAAACACCCATTTACCTGCCGACCGACCAAGTGGGTACTCAAAACCCTGCAAGAGAACTCTGTTACCTACTGTTAACTTCTCCGCTCTATCTAAACACTGTCTGCGATGGAATAATACTTACTTGCAACACTGATGAAACGTGTGAGGGAAGGGACGAGGCCACGTGGTCGTTTTCCTTGGCAGACGCGTGGACCTCCCTCCGCCTGGGCTAAATGCGTGAGCGCTACTGAGACTGGGTCAGCGTCAGCATGCCTCAAGGCGGCCGCCTAGCCTTAACCCAATGACGTCATCTTCGCGTATTACTAATAGTTTCTTTGGGATACATGTAACATATTTAGACTGAGAAACTATACACAATACCTTTAAATTTTATAATTGTCCCTTTACTTCATGAATCGTGTCTACATTAATTCGATAAAGTACATTCAGTTTTATATAGGCCAAGTTCAAAATGCTTCCACCGCACTTAATGGGGTTGCCTGAACCTTTCTTTTATGCGCCATGTAGCGTGGGTGTTTCAGCCTGGTCTACTTATGCTTTCCTGTTTCGGCAAATCGGTTATTTTTGTTCTAAAGTCTCTGAATATTAAATATATATATATATATATATATATATATATATATATATATATATATATATATATATATATATATATATATATATACATATATATATATATATATATATATATATATATATATGTAATATTCAGAAATTCAGTATAATTTCAAACGCAGCGCCATTGGAGAGACTGAGTTCAAGGTTGTCTGAGGGAAGACCGCGGTCTTGCACGTAGCGAGAGTTTGTGGAACTAGGCCTATATGATATTAAATGTAATTTACCGAGTTATAGGGACACGAATCATGAAATTAAATATTGGTTATTAAATTGAAAATAATTATAGATCGTTTCCCAGTCTGAAAATGTTGTGTACGTCCTAATTAAGCTGTTAACCGTCTGGTAAATAAGTCACTCCTGGAAAGCGTGAACCAGTGAGGAAGCGTGGCTGGGGAGCTGTGAGAGAGGTCAAGGACCACCTCTATGCTGTACCCAGGAGAGACGGATCGCGTGACCTGGTTCCTTCGTTTATTTAACATCAGTATTAACAAGTAAGTTATATTCAATCTCAGACAAAGCTTGATAGGACGGTGGGAACAAAAGGTGATGTGAGACAATAGCTAACAGCCCGGGTTTTTCAGAGTTCTGTAGACCCCACGCGGTATGATAACGTCCACTGGCGGTATGAGACACGAGTGGTGAAGCGAGCTGTATGACCGTCCACTGACCTGGGTTTGAGCCACCTGTTGAGTATGGTGAGAGTTGGAGTGAACCCAGCTGTCTAGGTGCCCAACTAACGACGTGACGATCGTTTGGGGTCATCAACTCTCCTCTACCTCGGCTCACAATACCACATGTCTCAAGCAGCTTAGTGAAAACCTTTTACTAACGGGAAGCTAAAGCTTCTCTCAACTGTACAAGGTCTGAGTGGCTCACTCCCTTCCGTTTCATGGATGTACTGGGGGCAAAGTGAAGCCAGCTGAGTGATACAGGGTCACACACTGGGACCAAGAGTCCAGTGGGACTTAGAGGTACATTTCCAAGGTTGAGAAAGGCTGGTTTGGGCTTTAAACTACGGGTACCCGTTGGTTGTGCCTTAAAAAAACTAAGGAGCGCAGGTGGAATCTATGTGTTAGGTTAGGAAGCATGGTTCACGGGTATTGGTGGACTCAGTAACTTCTTAATAATAGTGATAATATTTTTGTGTGTTCTTAATACTATTTTTTCAGTTACTAATGTATGCTGTGTGCATTTAATATTTCCTTATAATTTCAATCTCAGGTATAACCCTTGTTCCCCAGAGTAGTGTTTAAGTTAGGTTAGGAGGTATGTATCTGTTGGGGTTATATAATTTTGCTGAGTACCCTGAAGGCCTACTCAGGGTAGAGTTAATAAGTTCTATTTTTTATACCATTTTCTCAGTGCTGGATATCATTTTGTTGAGTGCCCTTAAGGCCTATTCATTGTAGAGTTATTGATTTCCTATATTTTTTATAAAATTTTCTCAGTGATTGATATTATTTTGTTGAAAGCCCTTAAGGCCTGTTTCATGTGTGCAAGCAACATTTCTTAATACTTTAAATTTATTGTTGTCTTATGAGGCATTGTCTGAATTTCTAATATTTAGATATCATGTATAACCTTTATTCCCCAGAGTAGTGTTTTAAGTTCAGGTTAAGAGGTGTGCGTATTGGTGTACCACTATTTGATTGTGTTTGTAGTGTTGGAGGGAATAAAAGTGTAAATTTAACAGTGTGTCTCATTCATCCCAGTCACAGACGCTATCCTTCCACGGGTCACGGACAAGTCATTTTGTTTAGTAAATTTAAGTGTTCTTGTGCTGGTTCGGGATTTCTCTCAAAGGGGCGCTTCCACTGCAATTGCCATCTAAAAATCTTTAATAAACACCAAATCTAGTGAGAAATTAAAGTCCAGTAATTCCGACCGGTTACATATATATATATATATATATATATATATTATATATATATATATATATATATATATATATATATATATATATATATATATATATATATATATATTAGACTAAGTCCCAATAAGTTGTCACAATACGCCAGCATCTTCCTCGTCTGGTGATTATGGAGGAAAGTTTTATCACGTGACTTTGCCAACTCAATCTCAATATAATCACGAAAGTTTACTTCCGCTCACAGCCACCTGCTGCTGGATGTCTTCCTCCTGCTGCAGGATGTCTTCCTCTTGCTGCAGGAGAGCTTCCTCCTACTGTAGGATGGCTTCCTCCGATTGCAGGATGGCGTATTCCTTGCTGCAGCAAGAAAACATAAATCTTCCTGCTAAAAGATACCATACTCCCTCCTGCTACAAGTTACCGCACTCCTACTTGCTACAAGTTACCACACTCCTTCTTGCTACATGACACCAAATTCCCTCTTGCTACAAGACACCAAAACTCCTTCCTGCTACAAGACACGACACTCCCTCCTGCTACAAGTTACCGCATTCCTTCCTGCTACAAGTTACCACACTCCTTCTTGCTACAAGACACCAATATTCCCTCCTGCTACAAAAAGCCAACACTCCCTCCTGCTACAAGACACCAA
Organism: Homarus gammarus; assembly: GCA_958450375.1. NCBI lineage: Eukaryota > Metazoa > Arthropoda > Malacostraca > Decapoda > Nephropidae > Homarus > Homarus gammarus. The sequence goes on along the minus strand of CAUDMG010000421.1, from coordinate 698,767 downwards.
CACTCCCACCTACTACAAGACACCAACACTCCTTCCTGCTACAAAACACCAACACTCCCTCCTGCTACAAGACACCAACACTCCCTCCTGCTACAAAACACCAACACTCCCTCCTGCTACAAGACACCAACACTCCTTCCTGCTACAAGACACCATATTCCCTCTTGCTTCAAGACACCAACACTCCTTCCTGCTACAAGAAACCACACTCCCTCCTGCTACAAGTTAAAATACTCCATCTTCCTACAAGACACCACACTCCCTCCTACTACAAGTTACCACACTCCTTCATGCTACAAGACATCATATTCCCTCTAGCTACAAGACACCAACCCTCCTTCCTGCTACAAGACACCAACACTCCTTCATGCCACAAGACACCACTCTCCCTCCTGCTACAAGACACCAACACTGCTTCCTGCTACAAAACACCAACACTGCCTCCTGCTACAAAACACCAACACTCCCTCCTGCTACAAGACACCAACAGTCCTTCCTGCTACAAGACACCACACGCCTTCCTGCTACAAGACACCAGACTCCTTTCTGCTACAAGACACCAACACTCCTTACTGCTACAAGAAACCAACACTCCTTCCTGCTACAAGACACCAACACTCCTTCCTGCTACAAGACACCAACACTCCTTCCTGCTACAAGATACCAGCATTCCTTCCTGCTACAAGACACCAATACTTCTTCCTGCTACAAGACACCACACTCCTTCCTGCTTCAAGACACCAACACTCCTTCCTGCTACAAGACACCAACACTCCTTTCTGTTACAAGACAACAACACTCCTTCCTGCTACAAGACACCACACACCTTCCTGCTACAAGACACCAATACTCCTTCCTGCTACAAGACACCAACACTCCTTCCTGCTACAAGACACCAACACTCCTTCCTGCTACAAGATACCAGCATTCCTTCCTGCTACAAGACACCAACACTCCTTCCTGCTACAAGACACCATATTCCCTCTTGCTTCAAGACACCAACACTCCTTCCTGCTACAAGAAACCACACTCCCTCCTGCTACAAGTTAAAATACTCCATCTTCCTACAAGACACCACACTCCCTCCTACTACAAGTTACCACACTCCTTCATGCTACAAGACATCATATTCCCTCTAGCTACAAGACACCAACCCTCCTTCCTGCTACAAGACACCAACACTCCTTCATGCCACAAGACACCACTCTCCCTCCTGCTACAAGACACCAACACTGCTTCCTGCTACAAAACACCAACACTGCCTCCTGCTACAAAACACCAACACTCCCTCCTGCTACAAGACACCAACAGTCCTTCCTGCTACAAGACACCACACGCCTTCCTGCTACAAGACACCAGACTCCTTTCTGCTACAAGACACCAACACTCCTTACTGCTACAAGAAACCAACACTCCTTCCTGCTACAAGACACCAACACTCCTTCCTGCTACAAGTCACCAACACTCCCTTCTGCTACAAGACACCAATACTCCTTCCTCCTACAAGACACCAACACTCCCTCCTGCTACAAGACACCAACACTCCTTCCTGCTTATAGACACCAACACTCCTTCCTGCTATAAGACACCAACACTCCCTCCTGCTACAAGACACCAATACTCCTTTCTGCTACAAGACACCAACACTCCCTCCTGCTACAAGACACCAATACTCCTTCCTGCTACAAGACACCAACACTCCTTCCTGCTACAAGACACCAACACTCCTTCCTGCTACAAGATACCAGCATTCCTTCCTGCTACAAGACACCAATACTTCTTCCTGCTACAAGACACCACACTCCTTCCTGCTTCAAGACACCAACACTCCTTCCTGCTACAAGACACCAACACTCCTTTCTGTTACAAGACAACAACACTCCTTCCTGCTACAAGACACCACACACCTTCCTGCTACAAGACACCAACACTCCTTCCTGCTACAAGACACCAACTCTCCTTCCTGCTACAAGACACCACACACCTTCCTGCTACAAGACACCTACACTCCCTCCTGCTACAAGACACCAACACTCCCTCCTGCAACAAGTCACCAACACTCCTTCCCGCTACGAGACACCAACACTCCTTCCTGCTACAAGACACCAACACTCCCTCCTGCTACATGACACCAACACTCCTTCCTGCTACAAGACACCAACACTCCCTCCTGCTACAAGTCACCAAAACTCCTTCCTACTACAAGACACCAACACTCCTTCCTGCTACAAGACACCAACACTCCTTCCTGCTACAAGACACAAACACTCCTTCCTGCTACAAGACACTAACACTCCTTCCTGCTACAAGACACCAACACTCCTTCCTGCTACAAGACACCAACACTCCTTCCTGCTACAAGACACCAATACTTCTTTCTGCTACAAGTCACCAACACTCCTTCCTACTACAAGACACCAACACTCCTTCCTGCTACAAGACACAAACACTCCTTCCTGCTACAAGACACCAGCACTCCTTCCTGCTAAAAGACACCAATACTTCTTCCTGCTACAAGACGCCACACACCTTCCTGCTACAAGACACCAACACTCCTTCCTGCTACAAGACACAAACACTCCTTCCTGCTACAAGAAGCCAACACTCCTTCCTGCTACAAGACGCCAACACTCCCTCCTGCTACAAGACACCAACACTCCCTCCTGCTATAAGACACCAACACTCCTTTCTGTTACAAGACACCAATACTCCTTCCTGCTACAAGACACAAACACTCCTTCCTGCTACAAGACACCAATACTTCTTTCTGCTACAAGTCACCAACACTCCTTCCTACTACAAGACACCAACACTCCTTCCTGCTATAAGACACCAACACTCCCTCCTGCTACAAGACACCAATACTCCTTTCTGTTACAAGACACCAACACTCCCTCCTGCTACAAGACACCAATACTCCTTCCTGCTACAAGACACCAACACTCCTTCCTGCTACAAGACACCAACACTCCTTCCTGCTACAAGATACCAGCATTCCTTCCTGCTACAAGACACCAATACTTCTTCCTGCTACAAGACACCACACTCCTTCCTGCTTCAAGACACCAACACTCCTTCCTGCTACAAGACACCAACACTCCTTTCTGTTACAAGACAACAACACTCCTTCCTGCTACAAGACACCACACACCTTCCTGCTACAAGACACCAACACTCCTTCCTGCTACAAGACACCAACTCTCCTTCCTGCTACAAGACACCACACACCTTCCTGCTACAAGACACCTACACTCCCTCCTGCTACAAGACACCAACACTCCCTCCTGCAACAAGTCACCAACACTCCTTCCCGCTACGAGACACCAACACTCCTTCCTGCTACAAGACACCAACACTCCCTCCTGCTACATGACACCAACACTCCTTCCTGCTACAAGACACCAACACTCCCTCCTGCTACAAGTCACCAAAACTCCTTCCTACTACAAGACACCAACACTCCTTCCTGCTACAAGACACCAACACTCCTTCCTGCTACAAGACACAAACACTCCTTCCTGCTACAAGACACTAACACTCCTTCCTGCTACAAGACACCAACACTCCTTCCTGCTACAAGACACCAACACTCCTTCCTGCTACAAGACACCAATACTTCTTTCTGCTACAAGTCACCAACACTCCTTCCTACTACAAGACACCAACACTCCTTCCTGCTACAAGACACAAACACTCCTTCCTGCTACAAGACACCAGCACTCCTTCCTGCTAAAAGACACCAATACTTCTTCCTGCTACAAGACGCCACACACCTTCCTGCTACAAGACACCAACACTCCTTCCTGCTACAAGACACAAACACTCCTTCCTGCTACAAGAAGCCAACACTCCTTCCTGCTACAAGACGCCAACACTCCCTCCTGCTACAAGACACCAACACTCCCTCCTGCTATAAGACACCAACACTCCTTTCTGTTACAAGACACCAATACTCCTTCCTGCTACAAGACACCAACACTCCTTCCTGCTACAAGACACCAATACTTCTTTCTGCTACAAGTCACCAACACTCCTTCCTACTACAAGACACCAACACTCCTTCCTGCTACAAGACACAAACACTCCTTCCTGCTACAAGAAGCCAACACTCCCTCCTGCTACAAGACACCAACACTCCCTCCTGTTACAAGACACCAACACTCCTTCCTGCTACAAGACACCAATACTCCTTCCTGCTACAAGACACCACACACGTTCCTGCTACAAGACATTAACATTCCTTCCTGCTACAAGACACCAACACTCCTTCCTGCTACAAGACACCAACACTCCTTCCTGCTACAAGACACCAACACTCCTTCCTGCTACAAGACACCAATACTCCTTCCTGCCACAAGACACCACACACCTTCCTGCTACAAGACATTAACATTCCTTCCTGCTACAAGACACCAACACTCCCTCCTGCTACAAGACACAAACACTCCTTCCTGCCACATGACACCAACACTCCTTCCTGCTACAAGGCACCAACACTCCCTCCTGCTACAAGTCACCAACCCTCCTTCCTACTACAAGACACCAACACTCCTTCCTGCTACAACACACAAACACTCCTTCCTGCTACAAGACACCAGCACTCCTTCCTGCTACAAGACACCAATACTTCTTCCTGCTACAAGACACCAACACTCCTTCCTTATACAAGACACAAACACTCCTTCCTGCTACAAGACACCAGCACACCTTCCTGCTACAAGACACCAGCACACCTTCCTGCTACAAGACACCAACACTCCTTCCTGCTACAAGACACCAACAATCCCTCCTGCTACAAGTCACCAACCCTCCTTCCTACTACAAGACACCAACACTCCTTCCTGCTACTAGACACAAACACTCCTTCCTGCTACAAGACACCGGCACTCCTTCCTGCTACAAGACACCAACACTCCTTCCTGCTACAAGACACCAACACTCCTTCCTGCTACAAGACACCAACACTCCCTCCTGCTACAAGACACCAATACTCCTTTCTGCTACAAGACACCAACACTCCCTCCTGCTACAAGACACCACACACCTTCCTGCTACAAGACACCAACACTTCTTCCTGCTACAAGACACCAACACTCCTTCCTGCTACAAGACACCAAAACTCCTTCCTGCTATAAGACACCAATACTCCTTCCTGCTACAAGACACCAACACTCCTACCTGCAACAAGACACCAACATTCCTTCCTGCTACAAGACACCAACACTCCTTCCTGCTATAAGACACCAACACTCCTTCCTGCTACAAGACACCAACACTCCTTCCTGCTACAAGACACCGGCACTCCTTCCTGCTACAAGACACCAACACTCCTTCCTGCTACAAGACACCAACACTCCCTCCTGCTACAAGTCACCAACACTCCTTCCTACTACAAGACACCAACACTCCTTCCTGCTACAAGACACAAACACTCCTTCCTGCTACAAGACACCAATACTTCTTCCTGCTACAAGACACCAGCACTCCTTCCTGCTACAAGACACCAACACTCCCTCCTGCTACAAGACACCAATACTTCTTCCTGCTACAAGACACCAACACTCCTTCCTGCTACAAGACACCAACACTCCCTCCTGCTACAAGTCACCAACACTCCTTTCTACTACAAGCCACCAACACTCCTTCCTGCTACAAGACACAAACACTCCTTCCTGCTACAAGACACCAACACTCCTTCCTGCTACAAGACACCAGCACTCCTTCCTGCTACAAGACACCAATACTTCTTCCTGCTACAAGACACCACACACCTTCCTGCTACAAGACATTAAAACACCTTCCTGCTACAAGGCCATTAACACTCCTTCCTGCTACAAGACACCAACACTCCTTCCAACTACAAGACACCAACACTCCTTCCTGCTACAAGACACCAACACTCCTTCCTGCTATAAGACACAAACACTCCTTCCTGCTACAAGACACAAACACTCTTTCCTGCTACAAGACACAAACACTCCTTCCTGCTACAAGACACCAACACTCCTTTCTGTTACAAGACACCAACACTCCCTCCTGCTACAAGACACCAACACTCCCTCCTGCTACAAGTCACCAACACTCGTTCCTGCTACAAGACACTAACACTCCTTCCTGCTACAAGACACCACACACCTTCCGGCTACAAGACACCTACACTCCCTCCTGCTACAAGACACCAACACTCCCTCCTGCTACAAGTCACCAACACTCCTTCCCGCTACAAGACACCAACACTCCTTCCTGCTACAAGACACCAACACTCCTCCTGCTACAAGACACCAACACTCCTTCCTGCTACAAGACACCAACACTCCTTCCTGCTACAAGACACCAATACTCCTTCCAGCTACAAGACACCAATACTCCTTCCTGCTACAAGACACCACACTCCTTCCTGCTACAAGACACCAACACTCCTTCCTGCTACAAGACACCAACACTCCTTCCTGCTACAAGACACCAACACTCCTTCCTGCTACAAGACACCAACACTCCCTCCTGCTACAAGACACCAACACTCCTTCCTACTACAAGACACCAACACTCCTTCCTGCTACAAGACACCAACACTCCTTCCTGCTACAAGACACCAACACTCCTTCCTGCTACAAGACACCAACACTCCTTCCTGCTACAAGACACCAATACTCCTTCCTGCTACAAGACACCAACACTCCTTCCTGCTACAAGACACCAACACTCCTTCCTGCTACAAGACACAAACACTCCTTCCTGCTACAAGACACAAACACTCTTCCTGCTACAAGACACCAACACTCCTTCCTGCTACAAGACACCAACACTCCTTCCTGCTACAAGATACCAGCATTCCTTCCTGCTACAAGACACCAATACTTCTTCCTGCTACAAGACACCACACTCCTTCCTGCTTCAAGACACCAACACTCCTTCCTGCTACAAGACACCAACACTCCTTTCTGTTACAAGACAACAACACTCCTTCCTGCTACAAGACACCACACACCTTCCTGCTACAAGACACCAACACTCCTTCCTGCTACAAGACACCAACTCTCCTTCCTGCTACAAGACACCACACACCTTCCTGCTACAAGACACCTACACTCCCTCCTGCTACAAGACACCAACACTCCCTCCTGCAACAAGTCACCAACACTCCTTCCCGCTACGAGACACCAACACTCCTTCCTGCTACAAGACACCAACACTCCCTCCTGCTACATGACACCAACACTCCTTCCTGCTACAAGACACCAACACTCCCTCCTGCTACAAGTCACCAAAACTCCTTCCTACTACAAGACACCAACACTCCTTCCTGCTACAAGACACCAACACTCCTTCCTGCTACAAGACACAAACACTCCTTCCTGCTACAAGACACTAACACTCCTTCCTGCTACAAGACACCAACACTCCTTCCTGCTACAAGACACCAACACTCCTTCCTGCTACAAGACACCAATACTTCTTTCTGCTACAAGTCACCAACACTCCTTCCTACTACAAGACACCAACACTCCTTCCTGCTACAAGACACAAACACTCCTTCCTGCTACAAGACACCAGCACTCCTTCCTGCTACAAGACACCAATACTTCTTCCTGCTACAAGACGCCACACACCTTCCTGCTACAAGACACCAACACTCCTTCCTGCTACAAGACACAAACACTCCTTCCTGCTACAAGAAGCCAACACTCCTTCCTGCTACAAGACGCCAACACTCCCTCCTGCTACAAGACACCAACACTCCCTCCTGCTATAAGACACCAACACTCCTTTCTGTTACAAGACACCAATACTCCTTCCTGCTACAAGACACCAACACTCCTTCCTGCTACAAGACACCAATACTTCTTTCTGCTACAAGTCACCAACACTCCTTCCTACTACAAGACACCAACACTCCTTCCTGCTACAAGACACAAACACTCCTTCCTGCTACAAGACACCAACACTCCCTCCTGCTACAAGACACCAACACTCCCTCCTGTTACAAGACACCAACACTCCTTCCTGCTACAAGACACCAATACTCCTTCCTGCTACAAGACACCACACACCTTCCTGCTACAAGACATTAACATTCCTTCCTGCTACAAGACACCAACACTCCTTACTGTTACAAGACACCAACACTCCTTCCTGCTACAAGACACCAACACTCCTTCCTGCTACAAGACACCAATACTCCTTCCTGCCACAAGACACCACACACCTTCCTGCTACAAGACATTAACATTCCTTCCTGCTACAAGACACCAACACTCCCTCCTGCTACAAGACACAAACACTCCTTCCTGCCACATGACACCAACACTCCTTCCTGCTACAAGGCACCAACACTCCCTCCTGCTACAAGTCACCAACCCTCCTTCCTACTACAAGACACCAACACTCCTTCCTGCTACAACACACAAACACTCCTTCCTGCTACAAGACACCAGCACTCCTTCCTGCTACAAGACACCAATACTTCTTCCTGCTACAAGACACCAACACTCCTTCCTTATACAAGACACAAACACTCCTTCCTGCTACAAGACACCAGCACACCTTCCTGCTACAAGACACCAGCACACCTTCCTGCTACAAGACACCAACACTCCTTCCTGCTACAAGACACCAACAATCCCTCCTGCTACAAGTCACCAACCCTCCTTCCTACTACAAGACACCAACACTCCTTCCTGCTACTAGACACAAACACTCCTTCCTGCTACAAGACACCGGCACTCCTTCCTGCTACAAGACACCAACACTCCTTCCTGCTACAAGACACCAACACTCCTTCCTGCTACAAGACACCAACACTCCCTCCTGCTACAAGACACCAATACTCCTTTCTGCTACAAGACACCAACACTCCCTCCTGCTACAAGACACCACACACCTTCCTGCTACAAGACACCAACACTTCTTCCTGCTACAAGACACCAACACTCCTTCCTGCTACAAGACACCAAAACTCCTTCCTGCTATAAGACACCAATACTCCTTCCTGCTACAAGACACCAACACTCCTACCTGCAACAAGACACCAACACTCCTTCCTGCTACAAGACACCAACACTCCTTCCTGCTACAAGACACCAACACTCCCTCCTGCTACAAGTCACCAACACTCCTTCCTACTACAAGACACCAACACTCCTTCCTGCTACAAGACACAAACACTCCTTCCTGCTACAAGACACCAATACTTCTTCCTGCTACAAGACACCAGCACTCCTTCCTGCTACAAGACACCAACACTCCCTCCTGCTACAAGACACCAATACTTCTTCCTGCTACAAGACACCAACACTCCTTCCTGCTACAAGACACCAACACTCCCTCCTGCTACAAGTCACCAACACTCCTTTCTACTACAAGCCACCAACACTCCTTCCTGCTACAAGACACAAACACTCCTTCCTGCTACAAGACACCAACACTCCCTCCTGCTACAAGACACCAACACTCCCTCCTGCTACAAGTCACCAACACTCCTTCCTGCTACAAGACACCAACACTCCTTCCTGCTACAAGACACCACACACCTTCCGGCTACAAGACACCTACACTCCCTCCTGCTACAAGACACCAACACTCCCTCCTGCTACAAGTCACCAACACTCCTTCCCGCTCCGAGACACCACCACTCCTTCCTGCTACAAGACACCAACACTCCCTCCTGCTACATGACACCAACACTCCTTCCTGCTACAAGACACCAACACTCCTTCCTGCTACAAGACACCAATACTCCTTCCAGCTACAAGACACCAATACTCCTTCCTGCTACAAGACACCTACACTCCCTCCTGCTACAAGACACCAACACTCCCTCCTGCTACAAGTCACCAACACTCCTTCCTACTACAAGACACCAACACTCCTTCCTGCTACAAGACACAAACACTCCTTCCTGCTACAAGACACCAATACTTCTTCCTGCTACAAGACACCAGCACTCCTTCCTGCTACAAGACACCAACACTCCCTCCTGCTACAAGACACCAATACTTCTTCCTGCTACAAGACACCAACACTCCTTCCTGCTACAAGACACCAACACTCGCTCCTGCTACAAGTCACCAACACTCCATTCTACTACAAGCCACCAACACTCCTTCCTGCTACAAGACACAAACACTCCTTCCTGCTACAAGACACCAACACTCCTTCCTGCTACAAGACACCAGCACTCCTTCCTGCTACAAGACACCAATACTTCTTCCTGCTACAAGACACCAACACTCCTTCCTGCTACAAGACACAAACACTCCTTCCTGCTACAAGACACAAACACTCCTTCCTGCTACAAGACACAAACACTCTTTCCTGCTACAAGACACCAACACTCCTTCCTGCTACAAGACACCAACACTCCTTCCTGCTACAAGATACCAGCATTCCTTCCTGCTACAAGACACCAATACTTCTTCCTGCTACAAGACACCACACTCCTTCCTGCTTCAAGACACCAACACTCCTTCCTGCTACAAGACACCAACACTCCTTTCTGTTACAAGACAACAACACTCCTTCCTGCTACAAGACACCACACACCTTCCTGCTACAAGACACCAACACTCCTTCCTGCTACAAGACACCAACTCTCCTTCCTGCTACAAGACACCACACACCTTCCTGCTACAAGACACCTACACTCCCTCCTGCTACAAGACACCAACACTCCCTCCTGCAACAAGTCACCAACACTCCTTCCCGCTACGAGACACCAACACTCCTTCCTGCTACAAGACACCAACACTCCCTCCTGCTACATGACACCAACACTCCTTCCTGCTACAAGACACCAACACTCCCTCCTGCTACAAGTCACCAAAACTCCTTCCTACTACAAGACACCAACACTCCTTCCTGCTACAAGACACCAACACTCCTTCCTGCTACAAGACACAAACACTCCTTCCTGCTACAAGACACTAACACTCCTTCCTGCTACAAGACACCAACACTCCTTCCTGCTACAAGACACCAACACTCCTTCCTGCTACAAGACACCAATACTTCTTTCTGCTACAAGTCACCAACACTCCTTCCTACTACAAGACACCAACACTCCTTCCTGCTACAAGACACAAACACTCCTTCCTGCTACAAGACACCAGCACTCCTTCCTGCTACAAGACACCAATACTTCTTCCTGCTACAAGACGCCACACACCTTCCTGCTACAAGACACCAACACTCCTTCCTGCTACAAGACACAAACACTCCTTCCTGCTACAAGAAGCCAACACTCCTTCCTGCTACAAGACGCCAACACTCCCTCCTGCTACAAGACACCAACACTCCCTCCTGCTATAAGACACCAACACTCCTTTCTGTTACAAGACACCAATACTCCTTCCTGCTACAAGACACCAACACTCCTTCCTGCTACAAGACACCAATACTTCTTTCTGCTACAAGTCACCAACACTCCTTCCTACTACAAGACACCAACACTCCTTCCTGCTACAAGACACAAACACTCCTTCCTGCTACAAGACACAAACACTCCCTCCTGCTACAAGACACCAACACTCCCTCCTGTTACAAGACACCAACACTCCTTCCTGCTACAAGACACCAATACTCCTTCCTGCTACAAGACACCACACACCTTCCTGCTACAAGACATTAACATTCCTTCCTGCTACAAGACACCAACACTCCTTTCTGTTACAAGACACCAACACTCCTTCCTGCTACAAGACACCAACACTCCTTCCTGCTACAAGACACCAATACTCCTTCCTGCCACAAGACACCACACACCTTCCTGCTACAAGACATTAACATTCCTTCCTGCTACAAGACACCAACACTCCTTCCTGCTACAAGACACAAACACTCCTTCCTGCCACATGACACCAACACTCCTTCCTGCTACAAGGCACCAACACTCCCTCCTGCTACAAGTCACCAACCCTCCTTCCTACTACAAGACACCAACACTCCTTCCTGCTACAACACACAAACACTCCTTCCTGCTACAAGACACCAGCACTCCTTCCTGCTACAAGACACCAATACTTCTTCCTGCTACAAGACACCAACACTCCTTCCTTATACAAGACACAAACACTCCTTCCTGCTACAAGACACCAGCACACCTTCCTGCTACAAGACACCAGCACACCTTCCTGCTACAAGACACCAACACTCCTTCCTGCTACAAGACACCAACAATCCCTCCTGCTACAAGTCACCAACCCTCCTTCCTACTACAAGACACCAACACTCCTTCCTGCTACTAGACACAAACACTCCTTCCTGCTACAAGACACCGGCACTCCTTCCTGCTACAAGACACCAACACTCCTTCCTGCTACAAGACACCAACACTCCTTCCTGCTACAAGACACCAACACTCCCTCCTGCTACAAGACACCAATACTCCTTTCTGCTACAAGACACCAACACTCCCTCCTGCTACAAGACACCACACACCTTCCTGCTACAAGACACCAACACTTCTTCCTGCTACAAGACACCAACACTCCTTCCTGCTACAAGACACCAAAACTCCTTCCTGCTATAAGACACCAATACTCCTTCCTGCTACAAGACACCAACACTCCTACCTGCAACAAGACACCGGCACTCCTTCCTGCTACAAGACACCAACACTCCTTCCTGCTACAAGACACCAACACTCCCTCCTGCTACAAGTCACCAACACTCCTTCCTACTACAAGACACCAACACTCCTTCCTGCTACAAGACACAAACACTCCTTCCTGCTACAAGACACCAATACTTCTTCCTGCTACAAGACACCAGCACTCCTTCCTGCTACAAGACACCAACACTCCCTCCTGCTACAAGACACCAATACTTCTTCCTGCTACAAGACACCAACACTCCTTCCTGCTACAAGACACCAACACTCCCTCCTGCTACAAGTCACCAACACTCCTTTCTACTACAAGCCACCAACACTCCTTCCTGCTACAAGACACAAACACTCCTTCCTGCTACAAGACACCAACACTCCTTCCTGCTACAAGACACCAGCACTCCTTCCTGCTACAAGACACCAATACTTCTTCCTGCTACAAGACACCACACACCTTCCTGCTACAAGACATTAAAACACCTTCCTGCTACAAGGCCATTAACACTCCTTCCTGCTACAAGACACCAACACTCCTTCCTGCTACAAGACACCAACACTCCTTCCTACTACAAGACACCAACACTCCTTCCTGCTACAAGACACCAACACTCCTTCCTGCTATAAGACACAAACACTCCTTCCTGCTACAAGACACAAACACTCTTTCCTGCTACAAGACACAAACACTCCTTCCTGCTACAAGACACCAACACTCCTTTCTGTTACAAGACACCAACACTCCCTCCTGCTACAAGACACCAACACTCCCTCCTGCTACAAGTCACCAACACTCGTTCCTGCTACAAGACATTAACACTCCTTCCTGCTACAAGACACCACACACCTTCCGGCTACAAGACACCTACACTCCCTCCTGCTACAAGACACCAACACTCCCTCCTGCTACAAGTCACCAACACTCCTTCCCGCTCCGAGACACCACCACTCCTTCCTGCTACAAGACACCAACACTCCCTCCTGCTACATGACACCAACACTCCTTCCTCCTACAAGACACCAACACTCCTTCCTGCTACAAGACACCAATACTCCTTCCAGCTACAAGACACCAATACTCCTTCCTGCTACAAGACACCTACACTCCCTCCTGCTACAAGACACCAACACTCCCTCCTGCTACAAGTCACCAACACTCCTTCCTACTACAAGACACCAACACTCCTTCCTGCTACAAGACACAAACACTCCTTCCTGCTACAAGACACCAATACTTCTTCCTGCTACAAGACACCAACACTCCTTCCTGCTACAAGACACCAACACTCCCTCCTGCTACAAGTCACCAACACTCCTTTCTACTACAAGCCACCAACACTCCTTCCTGCTACAAGACACAAACACTCCTTCCTGCTACAAGACACCAACACTCCTTCCTGCTACAAGACACCAGCACTCCTTCCTGCTACAAGACACCAATACTTCTTCCTGCTACAAGACACCAACACTCCTTCCTGCTACAAGACACAAACACTCCTTCCTGCTACAAGACACAAACACTCCTTCCTGCTACAAGACACAAACACTCTTTCCTGCTACAAGACACAAACACTCCTTCCTGCTACAAGACACCAACACTAGGGTGTGTCAATTTTGTCAACATGTTAAAAATCAAATTTGGTAGTCAAAATATTGTGCCTCTTTATGTCTAAACTTGAGATTAGCAAACAAAAATGAATTGAAATAACCCTCACCTACATCAATTATACCTTAAAGTTTCAAATATCAGTATTTCAACAAATTAATGAGACTTGATTAGAATTATTCACTTGATATTAACTAATCTCATGTAAGCATATGGATTATGGAGTATTTTATGGTTCTATAGCTTGTGTACAATATGCATGTCAGAACATGAACATGAACAGGCTCTCCGTGTGGGACAGTTTAATTCTTGTTTTGACTTGTACCAAGCGTGAGGATAAGGCGCCCGGCTCACTCTCCTTGTAGATATCATAGACGGTGGTTTGCTCTCATTGCACTTGCACCTACTCTACCAGACGAATTCTACATTTTAATTATTGTAAGTAGGGCATATTGATTGTAGCAGTTACTTATATCATTGTATAAAACATTATGTTCTAAGAAATTATTATGTTATTTCTGTTACAGCATTTTTGATAAACAAATTGATATTTTTTGAAACAACAATTGAATTATGAAACATTGAAATATTTTTCTATTTGTCAGATAGTGTGAAGATGTCAAAATTGAAGACAAGAAGTCAGTTGTCAACCCACTTGAGCCTGCTAGTTGGTAAAGGGAAGGAGCTTCCTGTATCAGAACTTCCAACAGTGAGAGACATGCTAAGATTAGGGTTACTCCTTCGAGAAAAAAATGCAAAGGACAGAAGGAACTATACAGATAAAGAACTCATAAATGACATGATAGTCCCTCTTCTGCATCAATGGACAAAAGCTAATGCACTATTCAAACCACCTGTGATTAATCAGTGTCGAACTATTGAGCTAAAACTAACGAAATTATGGCACAAAACAGTTGAAACATCACTTGGTAAAGGAAACTTGGCCAGGAAAAATGAATTTCTGCACACATTTGATACTCTGTTTGACATTTTGACCTGCAAGTGCTCCATACAATTATGTTCTGAATCCAACTGTTCTCACTCAGGTAAGAGAGAAAATAATTCCCACATTGATTGTGGTTGTCCTCGTGAAAAGAAGATCCCTGTTTTAGAGCTTGAATTTATAAAGGCACAGAGGACAAAGGCAGAAGGCCAAGGAAGTATGCAAATGGTTCAATAGATTATTCAGAAACAAAGAAGCAGATTGCTAATGCCAAGAAGAGAGAACAAATCCGAGAGAGGGAGCAAAAGAAGAAAATGAAGAGTGAAGAAGCCATCCAAAGAGAGGAAGAGCTGTGTCAAGATGTTTATCACTTCTTTGATAGTTCTTCTGATGAACAGGAAGCAACATCAGATGATAGTTCCAAAGAGCCATCTGAACCTTTACCGAAGAAAATGAAATACAACACAAGAAATATTTCAAACATTGCTTTAGCTAGTATTCGCCACCATGCTGGACTTCGTGAGGCTGCAGAAATTGCAACTGCCGCTTGGATAGATGCAGGCCTCATCAGCCGAGAGGATGTATCTTTGGTGATAGATCATAATAAAATTAGAAGAGCACAAGAAAAAATAATGAAGGAAATATCTGATCAGCATGAAAAAGATTTAAGCGAGGGAGGGCTCTCCTGTCTTTTGTTTGATGGAAGAATAGATGACACAAAAGTTTTGCTGGAAGTAGAGGGAGTGAACAGAAAGTTTCCAGGTCTCATCAAAGAAGAACACTACTCTGTCTGTTCTGAGCCTGGTGGTCGGTTTTTGTTTCACTTTGCTCCCGAAACTGAAGTAGAAGGGAAGAAACATGCAGAGGTCATTGCTGATCATATTTTATGTTGGGTTCAGGAGAGAGGACTTGGCAGTTCACTGCAGGCTGTTGGTGGAGATTCAACTGCAGTGAACACCGGATGGCAGGGGGGTGTAATGACGCATTTAGAGAAAAAACTAGGAAGAAGACTTGTTTGGATTGTATGTGATTTACATACAGGCGAGCTACCTCTTCGTCATCTCATCCAGGAACTTGATGGTCCTACAAAGAGCAACAACAAGTGGTCAGGTCCCCTTGGCATCATGCTGGATGAAGCAACACAACTAGAAATAAATACAACCTTTCCAAAGGTCGAAGTTGGCCCTCCCCTTCCGGCGTTGTCTGAAGGAGTCATCAAAGATCTCAGCACAGATCAATCCTATGCTCATCGTATTGCCCAAGCAATAAGATCAGGAGAAGTGCCTCAGTCATTGGCTCTCTTGGAGATTGGACCTGTCAGTCACAGCCGTTGGTTAACTACAGCTCTTCGTTTCTGCAGGATTTGGATTTCCAAACACGAATTGAAGGGCAAAGTGCTGAAGAATTTGAGGTTAATTGTTGAATTTATTATTGGAGTTTATCTTCCCCAGTGGTTTAGTGTGAAACTTAATCCTATGTGGGTGGATGGGCCCAATCACCTTTTGTTTCAATTGCAGCTAGTAAGAACACAGAGGAAGGTAGTGAGGGACATCGTGTTACCTGTGGCAAGAAGGTCCGCTTGGTATGCTCGATCAGAAGCAGTTTTGCAAGCAATGCTTTGCAGTCAATGTACCAATCTCCGAACCGAGGCTGTAGAAGTCATTCTATACATTAGAGGAACGCTAATAGATGACGACCTGTTGGGAGACTGTTCGTTTCATTCAAGAAAAGTTCCCCCAATAAACGTCAATGCCACCAAATTGTCAGAATTGGTTGACTTGAGTTTGGAAGTCTTAGAGTCACCATTGACAACAAGTCTAACTAGCCAAGAATTGAGAAACCTTAAAGAGACTCCAATGCTGGTGCCGAAGTGGCCTTCCCACACTCAAAGTGTGGAGAGATGTGTGAAAATGGTCACAGAAGCAGCGGGCCATGTTTACAGCCACGAGAGGCGAGAAGGTTACATCAAAGCACAAATAGCAAGCAGACTACTGATGACAAGAAACCAAAGCAAAGAGAGTATGAAGGCATTGGTTACTTTCAAATAGACTACGGATAATAAAATATAATAATTTGAAACTTGAAACAGTAACATGTGTGCAAACGCTGGTTATGTTATAAATTCACAAATATGTACATTTAAAAATCCATTTGATGTAGGTAGGACTTATTATAAAAAAAAATTTATGCCAGAATATTGTTTTGCATGCTTAAAGACTACAGTAAATTGCTACCAAATTACTCGATTTTCAATTTAGCCAGTTCACCCCCTAAATTGACACACCCTAATGTACAGGTCACGACGCTGTTCTCTGCAGTTTTACTTTATCTGATGAGCAGCAAAGTTCATGTCAGTGGTGCCACGTGATGGTTTAAAGCCACATTTAGATTCTTGGAGGAAGTTTTCCACCTCCGGAAGAAGTCTGTTTAGGAGGACTCGGGCGATAATCTTGCCAGCTACGAGCAGTTGCGAGATCCCGAGGTAGCTGCCACAGTCTGACTGGTCTCTCTTGTTCTTATAAATATTGACGATGCAGGCGTCTTTAAGATTTTGGGGGATTTCCTCCTTGTCCCACATACTCTCCAGCAGAGAGTGGAGACGGCTGGTAAGCAGAGGTCCTCTTCCTTTATACACCTAGGTTGGGATTCCATCAGGCCCTGAGACTTTGTTATTTTTCATGTTTAATGGCAGTAGCTACCTCATCCGGGGATGGAGTATAGCTGAGGTGGGTCAGTGCTGGATGCTGAGGGACGTGCTGGGTAGTCAGGACATCCATATAGGGGTTTTGGTTGAGCAGTGAATGGTAATGCTCCTTCCGGTGCTGAAGGTGGCCTTCATCGTCTTTAATTTTGGAGTTACCGTCGGATGAACGGAGGAGGCTGCACCACGAGTGATTGGCCCATGAAATGTTTAGTGTAATTGAAAAATTCATGCAACTTGTGCTGATCTTAAAAATGTTTGTGTTTCACATGCTTTAATTTTAAAACAGTTCTTCTTTAGAAAGCGACGTTCCCGCTGGGCCGCCACTTTCTTCTTGCGGAAGGTATCAGCTTGGGTCCGAGACTGAGGGTTGTTCTGCCAGTCAGTTAAAGCAGCACGTTTATCATCAACGATTACATTGATTGCAGGGTCAATTTGATCTAACCAGTCCTGGTGTATTCTTTCGATCTGGACGAGCGTCTCTCTGCAGGTATTGTCCTGACAGTGTCGAGAATATCCCATTCGGCACTGGGATTTGGGTCGTTTGTTGTCTTGTTGTTTATCAGCCCAAGTTCGAGCTGCTTTCTGAAATCATGTGTTACTGCTGGATCATCCAGAAGCTTAGTCTTAAAGCCTCTTCTGGAGGCTTGCTGCCTTTCCCTTTTTGTGATGGCGTGAACTGAGAGCTTGGCTCTGACGAACCGATGATCAGTGTTGCAGTGGTCTGAGCCATGTAAGGCATGGCTGAAGAGGACATCTCGGCGATCTCTCTCTTTGACAATGATGTAGTCAGCGTTTGGATCGTTGGTGTTCCCACGAACCCTTGAACTTGTCGACCTGCCTAAACAAGGTATTGGTGAAAGTGAGGTTGTGTGCAGCACACTTGTTGAAGAGGAGTAGGCCATTGGGATTACACTTGCATGGTCCATTTCTACCTATGGTTCCCTGCCAAATGACAGCATTTCTGCCAAATTTGGCATTGAATTCACCAAGGAATACAGCCTTAACTTCTGGAAAAAGAGGTTGGCTGTAAAAGGTCTCCTTGCTGTCGTCCTCTGCATCCAGTGCTGGGGTGTATGCACTGACGAAAACGGCATGACGTGAGTGATTCAGTGGAAATCGAAGCGTCTTGAGTTGCTAGTTGATCCAAATAGGCATTTCAGTTAGCCTGTGTAGGATGCGTTGACGGATGGCAAAGCCAACTCCATAAATGCGGTTTCTATCTTCAACAGCCTTACCCTTCCAGAAGAAGGTAAAACCAAACCCCCGTTCTGTGAGTCGACCCTCGTCTGGGAGCCGAGACTCACTAATTGCTGTTATGTTGATGTTAACTTAGCCAGCTCTTTTGCCACAACGGCGGTTCTTCTTTCAGGATGCTCATTTGTGCCAGTATCCAGAAGAGTCCTGACATTCCATGCAGCGACCATAAGAGGTTGCATAGTTTGTTTTTGTTTGGGTTTGTGATTTTGATTATGTTTTCGGCTGCATAAGGATGACCTTACTGGGTGCGGTTGCCCAGATAGGTTGTTTTTTTTAGCCAGGCTATGCTTTGGGCATCTCTTCTAGTCCCCTCCCCATGTGGGGTGAGCAGGGTGGCTCCTCGAAAGGGCTGTTCAGTTGCACAGACAGGACTGGATTGCACTGCTGCCTAGATCCCTGTGCATAAACGTCCATCTTATCTGTGCCGCCCATGTGCAGAGTTGTGACTAGAGACTCCCGGCAGTCATCTCTGCCTTTCCCGTGAAACAATGTCATGATTGTTTCCCACCTGAGGGTTCGAGCCAATGGCAGAGACCTATAAGGGTGAATGCCTTAGGCCTGAACCAATAAGAAAACCTTAAGACGTGACGTCATGAGGACGTGGCATCCCTTTGTGGGCGACACAGTTCGAAAAACACAATCTGGTTTTGGAAAGAGTTAAGTGTGGGTGCATGTTGGTGTAATCTCATATGGCGGGGTATGATTTGAGTACCTTTCAGGCTTTATTCATTTCATGAAATGTATTGTGACTCATGTGACCCCTGGTTAGCTAGCTAGGAAGATAGGTTCTTATTTTGAAGTGAAACTGTTCACTTTGCGTAATGTCGCTAATAAACGAAGAATTGTTAGGATTAGTTCTCAATTCCCGTGTGTATGGAGTAGAGTATGGCCCTTTTAAGTGTCTTTAGTGGTATGCAGTAATACAGTGGGTCGTAAGTAATAACTATTTCATATTTCCCCTCCGCTAAGTGTTGTATCTTAGTCCCCAGCTATTGAGTCACCCTCAGTCATCCCTTGGTGTGTGAGGGCCTACATTCCTTAAAACCCCTCAGCCTAAACCGCAAACATCTCACTAGTCTTACGAGTATAAAGAACAGAGACTCTTGGGGGTATAGGGGTTTTTATGATGATGAGATGTATGATGTGCTGGATGAAGGCTGCATGTGAGTTGATTTATGTGGTGAGGCAGGAGCGCAGGCTGCAACAACACATCTTGGCTCTCCGTTTTCCTTATCCAGTGGTGCAAGTGTTGAACGACTGGGGAGAGGGAGATTTGTAATGGACTGTTGACAGCCCAGTTTATTGGGTTTTGCCTTAGTTGCCTGTTCATCATGCATTGCCTTCGTCTGCCGGTGTAGTCGTTGGGTTCCCATGGTGGTCACCTCTTCTGCCTACACCGCCGTTGGGGTCTTGTTGGAGCTCTGTAAGCATGTCTGCCTGAGGCGGGCTCCACCACAGATTTTTCATTTGGGGTTTACTCCCATAGCCTTATACCTACCAAGGTAGCGGGACAATAGTTTGTAGGTGCCAGGACGTGTATACATGCCAGTGGGCCTATGCGCCGTTCCTCTGGGGCCCACTGCTACTCCGAGATCCCTTGCTGGTCTAGCCTGGGCCCACGAGGCACCCAATTGCCGTGTGTTGCCACGGGGAGGCACAGCAGGAGTCTTGATGGCGAAGAGGCAGGGGAAGACTTATGTAAGTTGCTTTCCTGTTCGCCACAAGGGCTAGTCAGCGGCGGCAGCTGGCTGAAAGCGAGATGGAGCAAGCAGTGCTTGCACCTTAACACTAACATAATGCTGCCACACTAGACGCAATTCACCACCATGTGTGCGAACATACATACATACACACACACACACACACACACACACACACACACACAATGCCTCCTATCGGGTGTAGCACACACTTATCAGTGCTCTGGTCCCCAGCTGCCACTCCCACTCAAGTACAGAGACCCTACATCAAGACCTACAGGCCGATTACTGACTCTGCAGTGCGCCTCTTCGGGCAGTGGATAGTTCACCATCCCTGGACTGAAGTACTTAGCGTGGATGACGTGGAAACCAAATGGATAAATTATACCAACAGCACCACGCAAGCTCACCACCACTTCTTCCCCGAGAAGTCCGTCAGATCTCACCCAGCTGACTTGCCCTGGATCACACCTCGGATCAAAAGACTTATGCAACAGAGAGACAGAGCCTTTCATCTCAATGACCACATCCGCTACAGGTCACTTCGCAACCGAGTCATCCTCTAAATACGCACTGCAAAGAAGTCCTACTACCCAACCAAATTACAACACCTGAAGCAGACCAACATCAGTCAATGGTATGGTAAGCTTAAAGAACTCTGTGGACTAAAAAATAAGACACACCCCCTCCCCTTCCTTAGCCATCTCACTAGTGTTGACGCAGCTGAGCAAACAAATAACCATTACGCTACTATATGCCAGACGCTCCCACGGCTTGACACAACCACTCTCCCTGCTTACCTACCAGCCCCCCTTCCCACTGACTTAGTAGAAGAATTTTACGTAGCAAAACGCCTGCACAAACTAAAATTAAAACGCTCTACCACCCCCATTGACCTACCAATGAAACTCTTCAAGGAGTTCTCCCCGGAGCTTGCTAAACCCCTCTGCTCCATCATCAATGCTTCTCTCAGTCAAGCCAGATGCCCAGCTGACTGGAAGACCTCTTATGTATCACCAGTGCCCAAGTCAACCAGCCCACAATCCTTAAGTCAGCTACGACCTATTGCAATCACCCCAATACCCAGCCTAATCTGTGAAAGTTTTGTGTTCGACTGGGCTTATGCTGATATTGCAGGAGTCGTAGACCCTCAGCAATTTGGTAACATGAAAACTTCCTCCACCACTCACTGTCTTGTCAGCTTTCTCGATTACATATACCGCCATCTCGAGAAACGAAAAACGTCTGTAGCTGTCGCCTTCATTGATTTCACTAAAGCGTTCGACCTAGTCGACCACAATATAATCATCAACAAAGCTATTGACCTCGGGCTTCGAAGAAGCCTCATACCATGGCTTACAGACTTCCTCAGTGACCGACGCCAAGCTGTACGCTTCCGAGGGGCTGTCTCCACCTTTCAGTCACTCACCTGTGGCGTCCCCCAAGGCACCAAGATGGGACCACTCTGCTTCCTTATGCTCATCAATGATGCCCTAAGAGAAACCCCTGCTCGCTGGAAATATGTCGACGACTCCACCATTGGGATCAGCGTCAACAATTCTGCTCCCAACTATACCGCCTTCAGGATTTATTGAACAGTCTCCAAAACTGGGCCACCAACAACCATGTCACCATCAACCATACCAAGACCATGGTTATGCACATCAACCTCTCCTCCGACATTGTCCCACCTCCTTCCATTACTCTAGGTCCGAACACACTCCAGGTTGTAGATTCCACGAAGCTCCTCGGCGTCACCATAGACAACAAACTAAATTGGAAACCACACGTCAATGAAGTTGTCAAATCCTCCAGTTTCCGTCTCCACCTCCTCCGCCGACTCAAGTCCCTCGGAGTTCCTGCACACGAGCTCCTCAGTGTTTACACAACATTCATACTTCCCAAGCTCACCTATGCCTCCCCCACCTGGTCTTCCTCCCTAAATGCCACACAACGTAAACACCTAGAAAAAGTGCAAAAGAGGGCATGCAAGATTATTCTCTCCCCCTCCTACTCCACATATCAAGAAGCGCTCAACACACTGACCCTTTCGACTCTCACTGACCATCACCACGACCTCATCTGCAAATTTGGTAAGAAGCTTCTACTCCATCCCCGACACCGGCTCCTACTACCACCTGAGTTCCCTTGTCCGAGAATTGCTGTTCGACACCACAACCGCATCCAGCCCATACGTGCACGAACTGATCGCTATAAGAACAGCCCAGTCCCAACCATTGTAAAAATTATCAATAACTTGTAATACTGTAACACTGTCACTATGTTGAAATGAACTGTAGTTTGAGCTTTTCCCCATCTAGTTATTATATGTCTTATTTGTGTCACTTATGTTACTTGTATATTATTTGTAATTCGTAACCCATTCCCCAAATATGTAACTGTATATTTTCAGCCTTCTGGCTGCCAAGCTCTTTCAATAAACCGTTAATTATTATTATTATTATTATTACACACGCACGCACACTCTCCAATAATCTTAAAGTAGATACAAGCAAAAAACCGCTATTAAACTGGCCAGGACCTGAAAAGCAGCAGCTAATTACCTCCGCTCACCTGCTAAAGTTGTGTGGCCGTAATCATCATCAGCCAGAGTAATTAAGAGACTAATAATCTCCAGCGCAGGGGTCCTTGGCTCTCTCCCCCGCCCGGGCTAGAGGGAGGGAGGGAGGGAGTGGGTTGGATCTCCGGGTCCCACGCCGCTCCTTCAGGATAGTGGGAGTTTGGACGGCTGGGGGTGACGGCTGGGGGCTTTATGTTTAATTATCAGAGCAAATTAAACCTGACGCTTGAGGTTATTAAATGTTCACTTGATGACGACGGAGGAAACAAAATGAACATTATGAAATTAAATTACATGAATAGTCGACCTTTACTTCTCGTTGATGAAAATACTAATTTATTTTGAAAAATATTTTGTATTTTTTTTAATTTTTGTGTCTAGTAACTTATTCTAGATATATTAACTAATTTAGTATAACTATGATCTGCTTGACGGACGCCGCCTTGTTGAGCTCCACGCCTGTAGATACTGCAAGGCGAGTTGAACAAGGCATCACACACGACGCTGATCCACAACCTTACACAGTTGGGCCTGACTCTAGCGATCCTAGCTCTAATAATAATAATAATAATAATAATAATAATAATAACTATATTATTAAAAAAAATCAATATTTCTTATACTGTCTAAATACCAGTGTCAGTGATCCACATAACTGTGATATTCATAAAAGCTTCAGATACTGTTCACCGCAGATGATAGATGCTTGAGGTAACTAGATGCACCAATATAGTACAACAAAACCTAGTATACAGGGTTCCTTGTTAGATCTACATTGCTATTTACCTTATTCTGCTTACAGTCAATATTGGAAATGGTCACAGTAAATATTGGGGACGGGATACCATTTCCAATCTTTACTGGCAATTGATCAAGGTATATAACCATTAATTGTTACAGGTGGACAGGAATGTTTCATCTCCCTTCAGGCATTATTTTTTTTGTAGTTTCTTCACTCACAAGACTGAAGGAAAACCCTCGTCTCTCCTGGTACCTGACAACGACCTGTGAACTACGACACCCCCTAGTGGAGCACCTCAGACAGCCCTTACCTGCCCCCTGCTTTGATACTTCACACTCTGACACAACTACAGAAGCTTGGTGTGTGTGTGTTCGATTGATGGAGGGAGGTCAGGGACTGTGGATGTTGAGCTTAAAATGTAGATGAGGAGACTAAAGAGAATTTGATAGCGTACATGTGAGGAAGCTAGAGAGAGAGAGAGAGAGAGAGAGAGAGAGAGAGAGAGAGAGAGAGAGAGAGAGCAGGGCCATATCAAATAAACAGGGAAACAGTTCTGATATATATTGACAGTATATATTGACAGTAATTAATTACAAAAACAATAAATAACACATGAAGGCACTGTATAAAAATAATCATATAGTTTATTATATTCAAGATAACACGTGTAAAAAAGTGATAACACGTGTAAGCAAGTGATAACAAAACGATATAATGCAATCTCAAACCTCAGTGTTCATTTTTCAGCAATATGTAGCAGTTTCACATACACAGAGAGTTCATAAATGTTCGTTTATGTAATTATATACGTATATGAATGTTTACATATTACATATCCAAGCATAAATTTATAGAAGTATCACCTAACTTAAAAAAAAAAATATCAAATCAAATCTCATACACAAATGCGATTAAAAACTAGTTAAAAGTAAAGCCGTGCTCAGCCTCCACCCTGAACAGCTCAGGCACAAGAGGGTGTCCTGAGAGCCTCCGTCGCCTCAACACGCAACACCCTCATCCCCTCGTCTCTGGACTCTGAACGAACGTTTACATGAGAGACGGATTAGGACACGAAGCGGATCAAGATTTCAGAACGATGTGTGTTGGGTTGGTCGAATTTGTGAGTAAATGGTTAATACGAGGGTGTTAGTTGTTATTATTGTTGTTATTATTATTATTATTATTATTATTGTTGTTGTTGTTGTTGTTGTTGTTAGTATTATTATTATTATTATTATTAGTCATTATTATTATTATTATATTATTATTATTATTATTATCATTATTATTAGAAAGATTATTAATGTTACTCTTGTTTTTAAATTCTTTAATATCATTTATATATTTTTTTCATTTTTTTATTAAGTAAAATGTAGAGAGAGAGAGAGAGAGAGAGAGAGAGAGAGAGAGAGAGAGAGAGAGAGAGAGAGAGAGATTCACACAAAACCATATATAAATTTTCTCTTTCTTCAGTCATCATTCGATGTAACTCTTTCTCATCGTATCTCCTTCTGTCTCCTTTCTCTTTCCCCTTCTTTCTGTCTTTCTCACTCTTGGTTATTCATTTTCACTCTTTCTACGTTTTCTCTTATCTCTCTCCCTCTTTCTCTCTGCCATTCTGTCTGTCTAGCCATTCTCATTCTCTCTTTCTTCCATATTTCTATTTTTTCTCTTTCACTTTAAATTTCTCCTTCTCTCTCTTTTTGTCTTCTTCACCCTCATTCTCTCTATATCTTTATTTTCTCTTATTCTTCTTCCTATTCTCTTTTATTATTCTCTTTTACCTTTCTTCTCTCTCTCTCATTCTTCTTCTCTTTGCCTACCATAATAAATAATTCCTAAGCACATAAGAGTATGAAATATTCCAGCCTATGTATGAAGGCCCCGAGAGAGAGAGAGAGAGAGAGAGAGAAAGATAACATCGTTAGCCTATCTCTAGTGGACACGGGACCCTGACATATCCCAAAGGACTCCATCCACTCTCCTACTTACTTCCTCTTCTCCCATTCCCTCCCCTCTCCCCCCTCCCCTCCCCTCCCCCATTCTTCCCATCTCGCCTCAGATCTTCCCCTTCTCCCCCTTTCCCCTCCCATTTTATCCGTTCTCTTCCATTCTTCACATCTATTATCCTCT